>OX451401.1:5863442-5908327 GCA_949629135.1 Eremobia ochroleuca | reverse complement strand
GAAGCCGCGGCGTGGGTTTGGGCTGCGGCACCTTGCGCTTGAGCGGCGCGTCGTCGTCGGAGTCGGACGTGAGGTCCACCATGACGTCGGCCGAGCGCGGCGCGCGCGCCTCGCCCACGGCCGCGCGTTTGCCCGGGCCCACGCCGCTGTCTACTGGGATCACTTCTGTGTGACAAGCAAATAGTGTTTACAGTGATTCATTATAGCCTGTATTTTCAGTTCAAATTCTACATTTGGTGAAATTTTGACGACAGTTGAGAATTCCAACTTGATCACTGCAAGATTACCAGAAGGAAGACGTTCAGATGATTCGTTTTTTGACAAGTCTGATGAGGCTTCCTCCGTTTTTATTAATTTAGAGGTGATTCATCATCTGCCTAGCCTTTTCGCAACTATGTTGGGGTCGGTTTCCAGTCTAACCGGATGCAGCTGAGTACCAGTATGAGGTGATGATCGGTCGTTATAAATTTATTTATTTCCTCTAATTAAAACTATTTAACCAATTACAAAAATCTAGTTAAAAGCACAGTTTAGTGATTAATGCTTCCATTAATTCCTCACACAGTACTTCTGACATGCCAATAAAATCTTCGTCCTTTCATCTGCAAATAGATCATGTATAAAATTTTGGTATGAGACGAACCGCTGCGTTTCATAAATGTAACCTCTCATTCTGTATGTAAACCTGCTTACTGTATTACCTGGACAATAAACTAATTCTACTTTCTATGTCAACTGACCGAGATCATCGGAGATGAGCGTGACGGGCTCGGCGGTGGGTTGCGCCTGCTGAGGAGCGCGCGCGGGCGGTGCATGCGCGGACCAGTTGCCGTCTGCGTGCAGTTGGATCTCGTTGCAATCGTTCGACAGCCGGCTGGAAGTCAGCACTTCTTGGAAGTACCTAGACAATCACCATAAAATGTATGATGAATTATATTTTATTTCTGTAAATTGTTTTTTAAAAACCCTTTTAACCTCAAAAAGAAAATTTTAATACTAATTTCTGTTCCAAAAGTGTCTGATAAAAGTGTAAATAAACTCTGTTCAGGTTTAATTTTTACGTAATCAACTAATCACTCACTAAATGGAATTTGAAATATCATCAACGAAAATTGAGGTTATAGAATTAACCTCAATTTATTGTCAAATGAAAAACATATTTATTTTTGATGATTTAAAATTAGAATTTAGGGTTTAAGTATTCAAATACATAATGAAAATGAAACAGGTACGTTTTCTGATCCATTTGTTTACATTTTCATCAGATTCTTTAGAAACAGATCATAATCATACATATTGTCTAACCGATTACTCTGAGAAGAAACACGGAATCAAACTCAGAATAGTGAATTTGATGAGCAGTCTACTGCTATTTACTAAAGGACATAGTTCTGTCTAATCGCACGCCAATCCATCCAGCTGCTACCTTTGGCACAGCCCTACTATTTTGCTTTAGGTTTCTCAATTCGTGATTTGCATTGTCTAACAGCAGTGATATGATTATAATTTTTATGACCCTGATTAAGTTTTTATGGTGTCTTACAGCAATTACAATACACTGAAAATGTGTAAAGCTTTGTTCTAACCTAACAAAGTCGGGCTCGGCAGCTCGGCTTCCTGTCTAACCGGATGCAGTTGAATACTGGTATTTTACATGGAGCGACTGCCTACCTGACTTCCACAACCCAGTTAGTAAGTAACACAATACCCCCTTCGTTAGAATAGTTTTCAGACTTTCGGGCTTCTGACCCCCCATGAAGACAGACAAAGATCTACAAATAACAGCCAGAACCAACAGCTTAACGTGCTTTCCGAGACACGGAGGGGTCTCGGTATGTAATGAATGGTCTGCACTGCTTAACCAGGAATAGCGGCCGTGCGGCTATTATTATTAAGCCACGAGCCCATCATTCAGCCTCTTTGTTCATCCTGCATTACGACAAAAAAAAAAAAGTCCCACAATCCCTAGAAAATTGTACAAAATTCAGTTTCTTACCCATCAACTACCAGGGAGTCATAAGGCGCGGGACGGTCACACACGGGACACAGCCAGGTGGGCTTCCTCTCGTTCATCTGGAGGAACAGCGACGCGTCGAAGCACTGCAGGTGAGGGCAGTTGGCGGGCCGGCACGGGCAAGACATTCGCATCTTGCCCAGTGGGCACATCAGTGACACACGGAGAGATGTCGTCGCGATCTCGCTGTCGTAGTCCTCTGACAGCTTTTCTTTTACTGTTGGGTAATGAGAAATCGTGAGCGGGAAATTTACGCCGGCCAGCTATAAAAAATGTATTATCCTGGTCGGGGAAGTCCTCCTTACAATTTTTGTGCCGAATCTCTACGACCATGCCTTTAGCTGTTTTTTTTTTAGTTAAAAAATCTAGTTTAATACTTTTTAGGGCAGATTTTTCCAGCGTCAGACACTTTTATAGGAGGAATAATTTTTGACAGTTCTTCTATACAAATACTGTCGGACGTCAGTTTTATTAATCGAATAAAAAATATCTGCCGATTGAAAAATCAGTCCTTAATAAAACAAAACTACTGATTGGCGAAAATAAATGAAAGGTGGAAAAAAAACTGCTCCCTACATTATGCGAACAATGTAGGGTACAGCTGATTTTTTTTCGCGATTTCAGGATACAATAACCCCATTATGAGGTTGTGCGTTATTTAAGTTACAGCTTGTATATACAAAGTTTCATTTCGATGCGACAATTAGAAGTAGGTTAAAATTGACTTCTAAGATTTAGTTACATTGTTAGTTAGTTAGTTACAGATGAAGCTAATATTATAAAAGCGTGTTTCCATTGCCGTTCAAATAAAAATCTGCATGAATCGAACTAATATTATAAATGTGAAAGTTTGTATGTTTGTATGTTTGTATGTTTGGATGTTTGGATGTTTGTTACTCAATCACGCAAAAACGACTGAACGGATTTGGATGAAATTTGGCATGCATGTAGCCTGTGACATGGAAAAGAACATAGGCTACCTTTTATCCCGATTCCTTAAGTAGTTCCCGAGGGAAAATTAAAAATTGTTTACCAGCGAAGCCACGGGGAGAAAACTTTGAAATTTGGAATGCATGTCACCTATGACATGGAAAAGGACATAGGATACTTTCTATCCCGATTTCTCAAATAGTTCCCGTGGGAAAATCATATATATCATAATAATTGGTGATAATGTAGGTACTGTTCTGTTTATTTTGACTTTGAAAGGAAGCAATGGATTTACATGATTTTTTTATGGGGATAGTCTTAGGTAAAAACGTCTTATACCCACGGGAAAACACGTTTAACATTTCCCAATGACCACGCGGGCGAAGCTGCGGGCAACAGCTAGTATAAGAATAAAAACAGTCCTGTTGACGGTTGTCGTCGCCGATGACGCAGGCCTAGGATACGCTTGCGTTAGATCTGGACTCGTTCTTGCCAGATTGGCTGGAGAAGGTCAAAAATAAAGAGTCCTGGAAAATATGGGTGAGAACTTTGCCTAGAAGTGAGACACGACCAGTTAAATAAAAACATAAATAACTTACTGAGTGACCGCGTGTAATCAGGATTCTTGGTGCCTTTGTTCTTCAGCCGCTGCAGCAGTTCGGCGGACGTGAGCTTACGCACCATGAACACGCTGAGCACGTAAGCACGCGTAAAGTCTGCGGCCCACGTCACCTGTATCGTGTTGGCGACCGTGGGCGACAACTTTACTAACGACGATATGTTCACTGGGCGCGGTGGCCGCTTCGGCTCTGGTGTTGGCTTGTTCGTTGGTATTGGATTCTGTGTGGAAATAAATGATTACTTAAGTACAAATCTCCAATAGGATAAGTATGCGATTCTGTATCATCGTCTATCTTCGAAACACGCGATCATGAGATCTCATATACAAGGTGTAACTTAAATAACGCACAACCTCTTAAGGGGTCATTGTACTTATCATTATGAACAACTTTTACTATGGGACTAAACAGAAAATCGCGAAAAAAAAATCAGCTGTTCCCTACATTTATGTTTGCATAACTCGTCAAAGTGTAGGGAACAGCTGAGTTATTTTCGCGATTTTCGGTTTGGTCCCATAGTAAAAGTTGTTCATAATGATGAGTACAATGACCCCTTAAGAGGTTGTGCGTTATTTAAGTTACACCTTGTAGAACTGTTACAACCATGACTTGTCTGTTATTGGTATTACCATGATTACAAAATTATAGATAATTGATTAATAATTTTAAAAAAGTTTCAATACTTTTGAGTGACAGCTGACGATCTGCGACCAAAGATGCCTTTTCGAATATTTAATTTTAAGGAGTCACCTTCCGTGTGATCTATTCCATGCTTATAGGTCAATCAATCTGCCGAGCCTTTTTCCAACTATGTTGGGGTCGGCTTCCAGTCTAACCGCATGCAGCTGAATACCAGTATTTTACATGGAGCGACTGCCTATCTGACCTCCACAACCCACTTACTGGCCGGAGCAAAAAAAAAAAATGCTTACCTAGGCCGGACGAGGCGCACGTAGTCTTAAGTCCAGTTACTTAAAATCTGTGACTGTCTTCCTGGCTTCAGTCTTGTATAGTCAGATGAGTCTTCAGTCCACCTTTACTATACGTGTAAGCACCAGGCGCGAGGCACTCTTACAAGCCGATTCCCACCGGCTTCCCTTCGAAAATTCAGAACACACCACTCTATTGTCAATTCATCATTGAAATATAATCATATCATACTGTAGGTATTTAATACATCATAAAATTAAAACATAACAAAACGCCTACATTACATTTTTTGTCTTTCTTTCCCATCAACAAAACATTTTGCTCTAAAATAACACGTAGGCGCGTGCGGTTTGCCGTGAGTTCAATTTCTATACAAAGAAACCTCGTCATGACGTCACTTAAGGTCACGTGGCTTGTAATTTTTTGAGTTCCCGGAAGCCGGTGAATACCGAGTTACTATAGACACAGTACATAGAAAATGCGTGCACGTGAACGAGATGGAGCATTATCGCCATTCGGTCGGTTTCGCTGAATTTTGTAATGCATTCGGGTCGGAGTTCGGACAACGGACATCATTATACAATTGACATAAATTCATGTGTAGAATATTATTTTGGCGTAATAATTTGTTTACACTTGTAGTTAATTTGCATTTTGTTTGTTTTATTCTTTGAAATTATTAGTATAACAGTTGGAAATTGTTTGTTGGTATAAAACAGTGATTAGTATTTAGTATTAAATAAATAAAAACACGTAACTAGGCTGTGCTCGCCCAGATATGACTATAAATCTAGGTTTTTTTTTTTTTTTCAGAACTTAACCTTGAAAAGCATGTTTTCTCACAAAGCAAATGTTCTGTCAAACAACAATCTACTGCCAATAATGCCATCCTAATGATTACTTTTCAAATATACTCAAAATAAGTAATTTCAACTTAATTAACTATCTACGTACCCCAAATACCTAATTACAACGTACTTTAACTACACACAAAACAAACTCAAATTATAATTCTAATACTAAATACTAATCACTGTTTTATACCAACAAACAAAATGCAAATCAACTACGTGTAAACAAATTATTACGTCAAAATAATGTTCTACACATGAATTTATGTCAATTGTATAATGATGTTCGATGTCCAAACTCCGACCCGAATGCATTACGTTCAGAGAAACCGACCGAATGGCGATATTGCTCCATCTCGTTCACGCGCACGGATTTTCTATGTAGGTACTGTATCTATAGTAACTCGGTATTCACCGGCTTACCAGGCGCTCAAAAATTGGCAAACCTCGTGACCTGAAGTGACGTCATGACGAGTTTGTTTTGTATAGAAATTGAACGCACGGCAAGCCGCACGCGCCTACGTGTTATTTTAGAGCAAAATGTTTTGTTGTTGGGAAAGAAGGTCCAACAATTTAATGTAGGCGTTTGCAATGTTTTAATTTTATGGTGCATTAAACAACTACAGTATGATATGACTATATTTCAATGATGAATTGACTAGTGTTCTGAATTTTCGAAGGGAAGCCGGTGGGAATCGGCTTGTGAGAGCGCCTCGCGCCTGCTGTGTAACACGATGCCCCTTGGCTAAGACTGGTTGTCAGACTTTCGGGCTTCTGACGACCCATAACGACTGTCAAAGATACAAGAATGGCAGCCGGGACCAACGGCTTAACGTGCTTTCCAAGACACGAAGCGGTAGTTATGTAAAGATGGTCACCCATCCACGGACCCATCATGGCAAGCGTAGCCGTGACCTGATCGAACGACCCGTGCGGCTGTTATTTCGTGGGTGAATCAAATATAAACCGTATTTTTTTTACTGGTCGCTGAGTGAAGTGACGCGCATGGTGCTGTTGTAAATCATTTCTAATGAGTTAGGTTATCGAAAACTGTCGGCAAGGCGGGTTCTTCGCCTACTAGCGGAAGAACACAAAGCGTACCGTCTTGCTGTGTGTGAAAGGCATTTGGCGCGATATCGAGAAGAGAGTGATGATTTCTTAAGTCACATGGCACCTGTGGCAAGACTTGGGTACACCATTACACTCCACGATCTAAACAAGCAAGCATGGAGTGGAGAAAACCTGGAGAAGTCCCACCTCGAAAAGCCAAAACTCATCTATCTGCGGGAAAAGATCTTGCAACTGTTTTTTGGGATAGCAAAGGCGTACTGCTTGTTGATTTCCTTCATGTGCAACGTACAGTCAATGCTGAATATTATTGCAACCTCCTTGATGAGGTGACGCTGGCTTATCAGAGTAAAAGACGAGGCATGCCGAAGTATGATTTTTCTTCATGACAACGCTCGGCCACATACAGCTGCTTTGATGCGAGAAAAATTGGAGTTTCATTGGAAAATACTCGAGCACCCGCCCTACAGTCCAGACTTGTCACCGTGTGACTATCACATAACTCATTGTCACGTTCCGCCTGAGGCGAGCGTGCAAACGATAGAGGCACGATCGGCCAAAGCGTTCGGCTTGTGTCGCATCTATCTCTCTTCCACTATGACGTTATCACGTAAAATTATAGTCCGTATACCGACTTTACAGACAACCAATTTTTATATAATAATACATTCGTTTTTTTTTTGTACTTAAGTCCGGTTTATATTTGATCCACCCACGTTAAAAATGTATATGTTTTTCTTCTATTCTAGTATCTATTTAATTGAAAGAGATAGGATCAATAATGTTTTGCCGAACGTTACATGGTACAGCTTTTTATTATTAACTAGCTGACAAGACGAGCATTGTCGAGCAAAAATCCCACAGAAAATATACTTTCGGATATTCCCATTTTTCCAATTTTGTGGGATATTTCTCAAATTTTTCTTCCCCAAGAACCTTATTCAGACTAATACGAACATTTTAAAACAAAAAATATCCAAATCGGTCAATCTGTTCAAGTGATGCGCTTACCAACACACAGCATTTCTATTGTTTAGATAGATGTATAAATAAATAGGTCTGGACTACGATTTCGCCAGTTACGATTTGACAGAACTCGATCACCATAACTTCAGTTCATTGATTATTTTATAAAAATAGACAAGAAATTAAGAAATCTATACATATATATATAAAATTTAAAGTCCTGACTGACTGATATATCCACGCACAGCCTAAACCGTTGGTCCTAGAGACATGAAATTTGGAGGGTGTGTTCTTTGTGAAGAGTAGGTATCCACTAAGAAAGGGTTTTTCGAAATTCCACCCCTAAGAGGGTGAATGCGGGGAGGGTGAAATTTCATGCGGACAAAGTCGCGGGCAGAAGGTAGTTCATAATAAATGAACAACGCAATAAGGTTTAAACTTGACCTGCACCCTAATTGCGTAACACACTGTCAATCTAAATGTGAATCATTTTGAAGGATATTGCTAATCTATTGGTCCATATGGTCGAAAAATGTGTCTGCTCAACAACATAAATAATGCAATGAATGTTGTTGAACTGTCAAAATTAAACCGATTGTTACTGATAATGTTACACAATTACCTGGCGCTTTATTGATTTATTGTTTAGTAAACATACTTACTGGTAGTGGACACATTTTGTTGTTAACTTTGACATTAACGCTAGGCGGGAAGTGGTCCTCTTGTTCACATGAAGTTTCTAGGAGACAAAACCGGAGTTGTGCCTGAGAACAAAGTTTATTATTACATTAAATTTTTATTAGTGGTTGAAACTCGTACGCAAAATACGCGCATTGACAGAGTTGTGGACACCAGCCCGTATTACCTAGTGGTTGAAAATGCTATTAAGTTTTCCCATAAGGAATTTCTCATTAGTAGTCCAGTCTGGATTTGTGTTAGAGGTTGGTGATATATCAATATAACATCTGCTTCTGCTAATATAGGCGTGTTTTATATGAACAACAAGTATTATTATGAGCCCGCGTAATGTCGGAAATCACCCCACGGATACGTGTTACTGGGACAAAAAGCCTATGGTAGTCCTTATAAAAAAACGCTATCTGCCAGTGAAAGACCCGTCGAAATCGGTCCGCCCGTTTCGATTCGATTAGACGGACCAAACGGACACAAAAAATTACTTTCACATGCATTTAGTAAAATGTTATTTTGACATTACAAACAGACACTTCGAATTTATTTATTTGTATAAATCATTTAAAAGGGAATTGTGTCCATGACGAGCATGAATGTAAATGTCAAGGCTAACAGTTTTGTGGGGCATAGTTGTAAGTTTAAATCTGCTGTAAACTTGCATTATAAATAAAGAAACACAATCATCACTACATAGTATAAAACAAAGTCGCTTCCCTGTCTGTCCCTATATATGCTTAGATCTTTAAAACTACGCAACGGATTTTGATGCGGTTTTTTTTTATAGATAGAGTGATTCAAGGGGAAGGTTTATATGTATAATACATGCATAATATAGTAGAGAAACACTGATAATTTTAGAGGTTTCTAATGTGGTGTCGTAAATAAACACATTTTTTTGCGCTTACATTGTAAACGCTGGCTGAACCCGTCGAGATAGATCAAAATAATGTACTACAGTATTGTACACCTTAAAAAGTTCTACAAAAAAGTCCGTGATGGTATATGTCTATCTCTTAGGGATAACCCACAATAACCATTTTTTATCCTATACTTTTTACGAGAAATATTGGCTCTAAAATGATCAGTGTTTCTCCATTGCACCCGTGCGAAGCCGGGGCGGGTCGCTAGTAAATAATAAAAAAAAAATGGCGTATTACAAACCTGTATGACATAATCGAGTTTGTTGCTGTTTCCGACAAGGTCCTTGCCTGATGCTATCTCGGTTGCTTGCTGCGGCGTGAGGTGGAACACGTAGGTGCCCTCCTGCATGCGGCCCGCCTGCATCGGCATCATGGTGGAGGGTTTCATCAGTTCCGCTAACACATCGTAGAATGGTAGTCTGAGGGAGAAAACCAATTTATAACACGAATTGTTAAGTTTGTCATAAGAAATAACGTTTGATCGATCATTTTAAGCTACGCTTGCCGCAGTTGATCCGTGGATTCGTGACCATCTTTACATACCGTGCCTAGGTAAGCACGTTAAGCAGTTGGTCCCGGTTGTCATTCATGGATCTTCGAAAGTAGTTACGCGTCGTCAGAAGCCCGAAAGTCTGACAACCAGTCTTACTAAGGGTTATTGTATTACCCAAAAACTGGGTTGTGGAAGTCACATAGGCAGTCGCTCCATGTAAAATACTGGTATTCAGCTGCATCCGGTTAGACTGGAAGCTGACCCCAACATGGTTGGGAAAAGGCTCGGCAGATTGATTGACCTATAAGCATGTAATAGATCACACGGAAGGTGACTCCTGGTAAGACTGGTTGTCAGACTTTCGGGCTACTGACGATCCGTAACGACTGTCAAAGATCCACGAATGACAGCCGGGACCAACGGCTTAACGTGCTTTCCGAGGCACGGAGGGGTCTGGGTGTGTGAAGATGGTCACCCATCCACGGACCAACCACGGCAAGCGTAGCTTAACCTGATCGATCGACACGTGCGGCTGTTATTACGTAGCCACAAGCCCCTACAGCTGCAGCAGTACTGACACAGACTGGTTATACTTACTTAGGTCCATGTCCACAAAATGTTGTAGGTGCATCAATGCTGAATAAGTTGCGATAAACTTAGCGGAACTCATCATATTTTATTGCACTCATGTGTTAAGTAAAAGTAAAAAAATGTATTAAGTAGACATTCCATTCAAGGGGTCCAGCACGTAACATGCTGATAGTCTAGAAGTTTTTACGAAGATATCCTAAACGAGCGGCGATACTTAAATGCACGATGAGCAGATCCTGCAATGGGCAGTAAGGGCTCTTTCCCACAGCAAGATCTCGTTTTTTGCAGGATCCCGTTTAGTAGTGTACATGTTTAAATATACATATTCACACAAGCATTCCGTTTGCAGTATCTGGAAAACAGGATGCTTGTGTGAATATGTATATTTAAACACGTACACTACTAACCGGGATCGTGCAAAACACCGTACCCGCAAAAAACGGGATATTGCCGTGGATAAGAGCCCTTAGCCATGCAACCGCTATGCTGGCTGGCTAATACAAGTTTCCGGGGCTTATAGTTCCTACCAATAATTATGATGTGGGAATAGAATTTATTTATAAAAGATAGTACTCGTACTCACTTCCTAAACTTAACGTCTGGGTGTACCGGGAAGGGCGCAAGGGGCGCCGTCGGCGAGGGCGATGGCATGGGTGCGAGGGTCCCGCCGCCGCCACCGGCGTAGCTGTGGTACATGCTGCTCGGATATATCGGGTTCTGCCTTGCCTGGAAGTACCTCAACTACTCTTACTGTGTCTCTGCTGCAGTCTTCAATAAAGCCCAGATCATCAATCCTGTCTTTAGGGCCCAAACTCATCAGCGCGATGGAAATTCGCAACGCGTCCGAGTACCTACTTGCAGGCGTTTAAGCGTCGAACTCGTAGATATTGCGATGTGACGCCGTGTTGTAGTTTAAAGTTTTTATCTTTAAAAGGCTTTAAATGTTATCTTATTATTGTTTGCTAGGTGAATGTGGGAATTAGCCAGCTGTCTTGGCCAAAAGGGCAGGTTGTTTTCGAAGCATCTGCATTGTAGTGGAATGGCCTTCCAAGTTCAGATCACAGCCATTTTCGTGATTAAAATTCTAATAAAGATTCATCCCCTAGGTGGTGGAAAATTAATTGACTAAATCAAATATTTGCCATGGTTATTATATTGTATTAATAAACTGCACATTTTCAAGTGAAGTCGTGTAGCTATAAAATTACCGAGACAGGCATGTTTTGTCCGCGTGAATCTGTGTTGTAGCCGCTGACCGCGGCGTGTTGGTAGAGCGCGCGCGAGCCGGACAGCGCGGGCGCCAAGGGGTCCTTGCCCTGCGACCCGCTGCCCGGGCCCACGCTGCCGGACGACAGCGACTGATTGTTCCTAAAAAACCATCAACACTTACACTTCTCATCACTAACTCAGTAATCAAACAATTACAATATGTCGAAATGAATTCAGGGATTGAACATCATGCAACAAATGACTGCACAATGGTCACATTAAGTTGAATTGTTAACAATTATTTGTTCATAACAAGAACCATCACCAAGCCCCGAGACTCATGCTTCAATTGCCTCCGGCTCTCCACAAGTAATGACTGCAGTAGCAAACAGAAACGACAATGGCGACTGTTGGACAGAAGTGGGTTATCATGCTAGCAGCTATGCTTGAGGCAAACGCGACAAGAACTGAAACTTGCCTAGTTTGATTGTAGGGCCTTTGCGAGCGGTGGCCGTTCTCAGTGGTTCTGAGCCGCGATCTAAGTTCGGAAGAAGTTCCATTTTCGGCGGGCGCACTGGGGGCCGCGCTTCCTACCCTCGCTGAAGATCGTGTTTTAACCATTGTTGACGAACGACCATCTCATGTCAACTGAAATTCATGAGTCCAAAAATGGACAAACTAACATCAATTATCTGTATAAAATTGAAGAGATTTCTGGAAAATTTCTTCATGTCGTGAATGAAATAGCACCACGCAGACTTTACCTTATTTCTCTTACGTAACAGACTGGAAACTGACTGGGAAAGGGGCAAGAACTACTGAACATCTGCAATTGAATAATTATCCATTTTAGTCATCAATGGTTAAAACATGTCTTACAGCTTTAATTTAACAACTAGATAAACCATAAAAGTACTTAAACTAAGAAATTGTTTTAGAACAATTGTTGGTGATCCTTTAGTTTTAAATAATTTGAGAAATTATTCCACTGCAGCTGTGAATGAGCATCGCTAGGGAGAGAAAAGTACATGAACAATTTGTTAACATAAGAAACCCACGGGAGTAGAGAAGACATTAACTGGTTGGTAAGAGAAATAAGGGGTGTCCCGTTATGAAATTTTCCAGAATATTGACAACAATATTATTGTTAAATAATATAGAAAACAGAGGAAACAGGACCACTCCTTCATACTCAGTTTAAGAAATAATGCATCATTATAGCTGCCACAATACAATTTAAAATAAACCAGAGCTATGCAAATTTAACAGAAATGTGTATTCTTTCAGGCTTAACTATATCTACATCAGAACAATGTTTATTGTTTCTTTTAATTAAGATAAAATAATGCATTCTGAATGTGTATCCGTGCAAGTATTTTAAATAACTATAAAATAAAGGTAAGTATGGCACATACATGGGTAAACTATCATAGCTTTATTTGAAGGGCATTTCAACTTACTTTGGATGTTCATGGATGAAATGCTGATTTATTTATCAACAAACCAAAACAAACAAACTGTCTGGATTTATCAAGTTGTAAAAATAAAGTCTTGTATATATTTTGGAACATTTCTCAATTGAATACCCGGGTTCCGGGAGCATTAGTACATACTTTTATAAAATCGATAATAGCCTACGCATTACATTCAAGTGGGGTTAACATTTGTTACATTTTGTCTTAACTCTAATGAAAATCCTTCCAAATACATGTAAAGCAGAAAGGAACACGATTTGGCAAGTTCAACTACTTATTTTACGGCAAAAACCACGTTAAAAACGCAGGTTGGAAACTCAGTTAAATTTAAAAATCCCGGTTAATCTATGAACAGTATGTTAAAGCCAAAAGTGTTAACTCCCCATTGGTTTAACTAAGTTTTGAGTTATTTGGCTATATTGATAATTAACTACAATAATAAGTCCTAAAATAAAAACGTACACAAAATCGCAAACAATATGGTTGTCATCACTACAAATCAAAGTTTACTCACCATGATATCGCGTTACCGTAATCGTAATATCTACTCATATTAATTCTAATTTATAAAAGTTACACTGACATTTAATTACAATTTAAAATATTTACGTGTTTTTCACAAAACGCCATAACTTGACGCTTACAACTACACGGCCGCCACGTTGACCATAGACTAAATTTATTTTTACTGACATGTGTATAAGGCTTTATATAATTTCTACGTTTTATTATCAAAATACTTGAATTATTTGAACTGCTTCAGTTTGTTATCGTAGTAGTCTTATTCAATAGTATTGAAACACTTGTGAAATACAAAAAAATAAAGAAAATATGTTCAAATAAAACAGATGCGCTATGACAAAAAAATATGAATAATTGTAAAGTCGAGTCTACACCAGTGCAACCATAACGAGTGAAACGCAATTTCCGTTTCCTAGTTTTGTGTGCTGTGCAAATTTTTGTTTGGATATTCTCTTTATATTTTAGCTCAAATAATCATTCGTGTTGAAGAAATTAGAATTAGGCACGCCTCCCTGAGCGCGTAAAAGCTTCGAGAAAAGTTTGAGCTATCTTCTCTCTCACTGTCGTCCCATCAATTCTTCTTCTTAGGTTTTCGAAATTCTAGAACATTAATAATACAAATGAACGAACGGTGGTGGAACGAGGTAGTGGCAGCACTGGCAGCGCACCTTTAATAGAGGACGGGCACTGTGCGGTCATGTGTTGGAAGTACTTGGTGTTAGGTATGGCGGGTCGACATGGGTTTTAGTTGGTAGGACTCTGATATAACCGTCCGTTATACCCAGACACATGTGGGTAAATCATCATAGATCCTCCTATGACGAATTACCCAAAGCAAAAAAAAACCTTGGTAGAGACATTTGTTGGATACTGTAATAGAAGGGCATGCGTTTGAAGTACACACATGATCGCTTGAGTTGCTTCGTGTTGTTCTCTTACATATCTCAGTAGTTATACTTCATCTTTCATTAGTTAAGCTATGGAGATACGAACCAAGAGACTATGGACCGCAATATTTAAAAATCTAAATTGTAGAACAATGCGGTATATTCGAGATATAATTATTAATTATGAGCATAGATTCAACAAACTACTCCTGCCGTGCGATTCTGTAACCATCTCACCGTGAAAGCTTGGGTGAAGTGAGCGTGGAGTGAGCTGTCATTCGCTAGGGATTAACACCATTAAGTGCTCACTTCACTTATGATTTCACGGTGAGATTTTTACAGAATCGACCGGCTGTTATGAATTAAATGTATCCGAACGTGACTTGTTCAGATACTTTTAATACTCATATTTTCAATATGACGATCCTTAACTGTTGTTATAATAATTATTATCAGAGCATTAAATTGTAATTTATCTACAACGAATTACAGATTTCATTACTGTAAAGCACTTAAGACTAGAAACCGACATCTGTTGTATTATAATAACAACGATATCATAATACTCATAATATTGGGTTTGTAACTTTTCTAGTTTCAGAACGCACGTTAAGAGGAAGCGTCTTGGAAACGGAATTATGCTTCCGTTTCCTAATCCTTTTGGATGTACCTCTAGTAGTTTTAAGCGATGTGAGGACCTCTTCATATCGGTTAAACAACTACCACACTCCATCGAAATCTAACCATAGTTATCTATGTTATCGTTATCACCACATCTACTGGGACGGATTTATTAGTGGTACTTGAGTAAAAGGTATGTTAAGTTTTTTTTTTTCTCCTCTCTTTTAAATTAAAACTAAATTGTTATAATACGATATATCAAACTTTAACAAATTATTGTAAAAAAATACAAAAAGTTTTAAGAAACTTGACAACGAAGGTATTTTAATTAATACATGCGTAATGAGCATGCCAAACTATTAACTTGCAGTGGTTCAATGAAGTTCCTCGGTTTCATGAAGTTGAGAGCGTGATTAAGTCGATGTCATTAAAGCAAAAGACGTCCTGTACGGACATCGAGAGTAAATTAGGATTAGGGTGCGTTTCTATAGAGGCAAAGGCGAGCGAAGCGGATAAGAAACTAGCAAGAATCGAGAAAGCAATAACATTGGTAGAAATCCTCGTCTCTCTTCTCCGCTCTGCTTCAATGGAAACAGTAACAAGCCAGCCCATAGGCACGCACTCTGAGGGCAGGAGGATGGCGAGCTGACCTCATTGAAACCCACATGGAAATGACTAGATGTTACCAACCACTACCACGTACTACGTAACATCAAATACTGATCTCTTTACGTTACGTACCTACAAGAGTTAGGGCGCTTTCCCACGGCAAAATCCCGTTTTTTGCAGGTAGGTACGGTTTTTGCAGGATCCCGTTTAGTAGTGTACGCAGGGGCGTAGCTACCGCCGTATCAGCCGTATCAATGATACGGGGCCCCCGGGCTACAGGGGCCCCTAACGCGTGTAAGCAAAAATTAGTAAAATGTTAGTCACTTAATCTCGTGCTTCCCGGGAAAAAAACATATAAAAAAAACTGTCATACGTGCCTATAGAGTTTTCACTTCAGAAATGACAAAATTCTAAATGACAATTTCTAGGAGGAAGCGATAACTTATAATCAATAAATATTTATTTTAATTTAATGCAAGCATTTTTGTTTCTTTTGTGAGAAATCTTTACCATTCATTTGGGCCCCCCAACTAATTTTGATACAGGGCCCCTCCAAGGCACGCTACACCACTGAGTGTACGTGTTTAAATATGTATATTCACACAGGCATCCTGTTTTCCGGATACTGCAAACGGGATGCTTGTGTGAATATGTATATTTAAACACGTGCACTACTAAACGGGATCCTGTAAAAAACCGTACCTGCAAAAAATTGAATGTTGCCGTGGGAAACGGCCCTTAGGCGATTAACACACTGCCACGCACCACGCAGCGTAGCGCGTGAATGCGTGTTCTAACGTTGCTTATAAGTATCTCCGTTTGCATAGAAAACAGGCACAGTCCAACACGCAGAAAAAATCAATCAAAAATCACCAAGCTATTTGGAATATGAAATGCGATGAATAAAAAAAAAAAAAAAAAATTCTTTATTTCCACAAAAGCACATTAAACTAACTAAAACTAAGAACATATAAGGCTTATTACTAGGTCACAATAATTTATATACCCTGACTCCTAAACTAGGCGTAGGTGCCTGTAACTTAGGAGTCAGTGATTCTCCTTAAACAAACAAAGCCATTAATTGTAAATTAGGACGTTTCAACAATAAGAAAAGGTGGCAAAGAAAACAGAATCCAATTTATATTAAGAGAAAATAAAAGTAAAATAATAATAAAAAAAAAAACAGTTTGATTGTATGATGAGGTGTATAAATGTAGGGTGTGAGTGCATGTGTGATTGTGTGGTGAGTAAGTGTAGAGTATCATGTGTCTGTAGTTAGTAAGTGTGGGGTGTTTGTGTGTGGAGTGAGAAAGTATGGGGTGAACCAATTATTCATCATTTATTATCACTGTAAATTACCTAGCAGGAGATCCTCAGTGTTATCATAATTTAGTGATTGGAGATAATCTTTAAGTACGGTTTTGCATTGATATTTAGGGGATGAATAAATATTTAATTTTTTGTTCAGGAAGTTGTACATTTTAGTGCTAATAACATAGAATTGGCGTTTGGCAAAGGCAGTTCTATGCCGTTCGTGCTGAAAAACATTGTGCTTAAGTCTGCCAGTTGGTTCCTTTGGCGGACGTGCAGAGTGTTTTCGTAGGGTAGACAGGAGTACATAAAGTTGCCTGACTGTGAGTACCCTGCAATCGGAATAGAGCTGCACAGTGGGATACCTACGTGGTAGAGAGAGCATTACCTTAAGGACAGCTCTCTGGGCTCTCTCAAGGCGGATAAATACATTTTGTGTGGCACCACCCCAAACGGGCAAGCAGTACGTTAAGACAGACCGACACAAGGCAAAATATACTAGTTTAAGCGTTTCATGGTCAGCAGAATTTCGTAGCTTCTTGAAGACATATATTAGCTTACGTATACGGGACGTGACCTTGACTATATGGGGGTGCCAGTTGAGATGCTGATCAATGAGTACTCCCAGATACCTTACATGAGACGATTTAGTGAGGAAAAGGCAGCTACACTGGGTTAAGGAATTACAAGCGTGTGCTTTTAAGGTAAGGGAATTTGAGGGACACTGATTTGACCTAATAGCAAAGGGAACGTATACCGTTTTATCAACGTTTAAAGTGAGCAAGTTATCGGACAAACATTTCATTACGGAGTGAAGCGCAGCCTCGGCGTTTTGGAATGCCTGGGGCCAGTCATAACCCTCTACAACAAGGGCAGTATCGTCCGCATACGTATAGATCTTGCAGTTTTCGAGAGGCAGTTTGCAGAGCTCATTTATATAAATGAGAAAGAGAGTGGGAATACAGTGACAGAGCGCAGAAAATGAAAAAGCGCGATGTATCTTTTCCAGTAATGCCTCTTCGTATTTTGCTTGGCAAATAATCAAAAGATGCAGTTGACATTCGCGTGTAGTTGAAGATTTTGTCTTCATATTTTCTTAGATCCCAGTAATTTTGAACAAATGACCCATTCAACGATCTTGTTTGTAAATGAGGATGTACCCAGTATCTTCTATAGGCACGATTTCTATTCATTTGACTACAAAAACCAAACAGTTAGTATAACTGCAGCATCTAGAATGAGTTCCACACTAATAACCATTTTTAATATCAAAACAGACGCGACGCTCTGCACTGCAATCACCACAGCGAACGGCTTTGAATTAAATGAGTCAGAGCCGCCGTGAATCCACAAAACGCAACTACGCGCATGAGTGCGTAAAAAACCCGCACGGTGATGCAGATCTGCACACCCGCAAGTACGCTCGTCAGGTGTGTTGACACGCAACATGCAACCTGATGCGTGGCAGTGTGATAACCGTCTTACACAGCCTCATCCCGAAGTTTTATAAATGAGTAGGTAGGTAAATAAATTTAAATTGATCTATAGAATGATAATGAGAACATAATTCAGTAAAAACTCTTTCACCACAAGTGACCCGCTGCTATCGACTGTTTTCTTGCTCACCTACGAAACGTACAGACGCCAGCACATCAAGCTACCTGAAACTGTCAGATTTCCCCAATCAACTTTGAACCTTATGCTATAGCACTAAAATAGAAAATATATTAAAGAAATCTGACAGATTGTAGTAGCTTGATGTGCTGGCGTTCTGTACAATAGATGTAGTGTAGGTCCCCTGTCAGTAAAAGAGATACATCTTCTATATCTTCTTCTTCCTACTATAATAACTATCCTACTTCCTACTATTCATTTTTAGACGTTGACGTCGCGTCGTCACGTAACAAGCATTAACGTCCGCTGAACGCGACTTCGACGTCGCGTCTGCGCAACGTTAACGTCGCGTTTGTTAGTATTAGAGTACAGTGCGAAATATTCACTTTCTTGTGATCGATTGGACCATAAAGGGTTTTCTCAAAATTGACGATGAGATTTTCTTTTTCTTTTACGTAATTTTCGTCGAAGTAGTAAAGCCAACAGTAGTGCTTCCTCGTCGGAATCCATTATGTTTCTGATTGTACGCCTCAAATAGTATCATGTGCGCGACGTTAACGTCACGTTCAGCGGACGTTAATGCTTGCCACGCGACGTTGACATCAACGCTCGTAAAAAACCAGTGGAGCGGCCTTAATGAAAATATATCAGTAATACCTACATCGTTCTTATTTCTCGCTACTAGTCGGTCTGTCTTAATATTAAATAAATATTTAAAAAATAGGTACTTATATAATTTTTTAAACATACGTATGTCTTTTGTATAATAGTGTTCGTATTGTAAATTTGATATGCCATGTGAGTGTTTCCCGTTAGATTACTTGAAAAAAAACTATATGTTAGATTCAGAATTTATCACACCATTAAAAGAAACTTATCATCATCTACCGAGCCTTTTTCCAACTATGTTGAGGTCGGCTTCCAGTCTAACCGGATGCAGCTGAATACCAGTATTTTACATGGAGCGACGGCCTATCTGATCTCCACAACCCAGTTACTGGGTAATACGGTACCCCTAGGTAACACTGGTTGTCAGATTTTCGGGCTTCTGACTACCCGTACCGACTGTCAGAGATCTACGAATGACAGCCGGGACCAACGGCTTAACGTGCTTTCCGAGGCACGGAGGGGTCTCGGTATGTAAAGATGGTCACCCATCCACAGACCAACCGCAGCAAGCGTAGCATAGCTCATTAAAAGAAACGATAAAATATTAAAAAACAAAAATTATAAAAAGAAAATTATTAGCGTAAGTAATTTGTAACGTATTCTATCATACTGAATAATAAAACTATTTAACCCTTTACCGCATAGGAAACCATATATGGTTTGACATGTTTACAGTTTATTTACTCTAAAAAAATAAAAAACTAGCGTATAAATCCTAGTGGGGTTTGCTTTTCATAATTATCATTAGCAATAATAAAACACAACTATTTTGTCTATCATCACATAACACATAGACATAAAAAAAAAAAAAAAAAAAAAAAAACACTATATGTAATTAATTCTGAAGCTTTAATAAAGACATTAACTTAAAAAAAAAAAAAATTGTCATTGATTTAATATATTATCATGCAGTAAAGGGTTAACAATTTTTTTGTTTAATTTGTCATAACCTATTGTGACAACCCTACCAAAATAGGTAACAATTTTGTAGGTTCTTAAGAAGCTTTGCCTCTGTTCGGTTTCTCTGCTCATGTGGTTCACACTGCCTGAACTCTTTCTATTGAACGTTTCTTGTGCGAGAAGGAAATCGATAGCTAAGTAGTTGTTTCCTCGTCGGTGTTGGGACAGGTCCAAATGATTGGAGTAGTTATAGGTATCTACGCGGTAGGAGTAGGTACAATCAAGTAGCAGTACCAAGTCCTACAGCTTTGGTTTGGTGGCTTTTGCAAACTCGTGACCTACCAACGAAAATTGGGTATTCTTTGAGTATACTATTATTTACAAGAGAAATGATTATTTTATTAATTTAACAGGATAAGGAGATCAGATACCACCTCACCCCAACCAGATCACCTCACTGATTCAGTACTTATACACTTAGGAGTAATTTAGGACAGACTGCAAGACCTAAATTACTCCTGTTTGTTTTTACACAAACAGGAAAACTGTTCAAACAGGAGTAATTTAGGACTTGCAGTCTGTCCTAAATTACTCCTGTTTGTTTTTACCCATTAAGTTTTCTACTATTTTACTTTTGTGGACAGCACAGTAAAGGGTTTATTTATATACAATAGCGACATCTATCGGTTCCGAATAGATACCGCTGCAGCACTGTTGCTCGGCTGATTTAAGAAGACTTTTCTCGACGTGCAATCCTAGCGAATCAAAAACCATTTTATTTTGGTAGGTTTGCGGTAAGAAATTATTTTGATTATCTCTCCAGTTTCTTGAGTGTCGAGTGAATCACATTTACGCTTTCTTAATTTCATAAAACATGTGGGCTTATTTGACTGTATTCATGCTTTTTGCAATGTAACAATGTGCTATTAACAATAGCTCCAACCAGTCCTACTGCCATCCACATCGGCCATATTGTATTTATTTAGTGACAGCTTAGTGATTGTTGACGAAAACATGGAGCGTTTATTTATAGAATGTGTTAAAAACCACCCGTGTTTATGGAAAACTAACACGGAAGATTATAAGATGAATGCACTGAAGGACGAAGCTTGGAGAAAAGTAATAGAAGAGAGCGAAGTATTTGAGAACGGTATTAAAACTGGTAAGTTCTAATATATAGCGCATGAATGAAGCAGCCATTGTGTAGGTAGACTAACATCATTGTTGTTTTTTTTATTGTCAAAGTTTGACAGTATAGTACAGTGCGCCAAGTATATAGATGTTGGAAATAGGGACCACAGTTATTTAGATCCTCGAACAATACTTTAGTTATTGAAAATAATGTTTGAATGAGGATGATGATGATGATGTGTATTATCACTTTAATAGGAAATAAAGTTATTTTTCCTCTGATTTTGCATCACAGTGATCTTTATTCTCAGTAATAGTTCTGCCGTGCGATTCTGTAACATCTCACCGTGAAAGCTTGGGTGAAGTGAGCGTGGAGTGAACTATCTGTGTCACCCCATCTGATACTAGGGATTGACCAAGCATACATTTACAATCATAATCGAAATTTTAATTATATTTTTTTGCTAACTCTATTGATCATTTTATATAATTTCAAAGCTAGTATTTTAGTTGTGAAAACATTGTTATTTTGAGGGGTTTTAAAATAAAATAGCAAAACACAAACTCAGTCAGAATATCAATGTTGTTGTTTTTTTTCTTCTTTACTACTTACTACGACTAGTTAGTCCTTATACAACGTGTAACGTTAAATGCGCAAAACCTGAAAATAGTTTGATCAGAATAACGAGCAGAATTAATTGAATCACTTTTTAATATAGGTCACATTTTTCAAAAAATATTCATTAAAAACGTTGCCGTGTCTATTTATTAATAGGTCAATGAACCCAATTTCAGCGCGACGCAGTGGCCCGGTGACGACTCCTCCCTCGATAAAGCGTCGTCGCAGACGCAAGAAACGATCAGAATGGCCTATTTCACAGAGAAAATATCTCTGTGAAATAGGTCAATTGAATTAAAAATCAGTTGGGGTGTCTGAGGTTTTGCGCATTTAACTGTGATTCTTATATTTTTGGGACAAAATATAACATGGTGTAAAAATTGTTGGAATTGATTCAGTTACTTACTCTGAAAAAACCAAATTCAGGTTTGCAATATACTAAAAATAATGTTGTATAAATATGTAGTTCCTTGTGGCTGGACTTCCGGTGATAATAATGATACAGAGACCGAAAGTTCAACAGCTTGCCTTGATTTACTTACCTTACTGTACCGTATAGTTTGCGTCAATCTTTATGGCGGCTCTGAAGTGCGCTACTCGCTGCGTAGTACCCCACCCCTCACCCCCGCTGACCTATGAATTTGTTACTGCGCAGCGACTCGCCTCATGTTCCGAGCCGCCATAAAGTTTGACGCGAACTATACCTACTAAGTTATCAAAAAAATTATTTGACAATAAATGTTCACATTTTAGTGAAAGACGCGAAGTACTTCTGGAAGAAATTAAGAGATATGCATCGACAATCAGTTACGAGACAACGAAAAGACATTGGGTCAAAGAAATGGAAACACCAAGATCAGATGGAATTCTTACTGCCTTACTTGAAGCGGCCGAATGAAAGTAGAAATTCTACTGCAGACTCTGATATTTTAAAAGATGAAACTGAAATTGATGATGATGCAAGTGGAAGTACGACGCCTAAGCAGCCCCGTAAGATGGAAAATATATTTGTTAATGAATTTGAAAGAGAAGATAGTGATAGTAATACTTTGGGCAGAACTCGAGCGTTCGATGATACCCAAGTAGTGGACGTCTCTTTCTCGCCAAGACCAGCTCTGGAGAGTTTCTTCGCCAGCATGTGTGAGATGACGAGTGCTTTACCAGAACTCATTCAAATAAGAGTCGAAAGGAAAATATTTAATGTAATCATGGAAGCGCGAGAGGAACATTTGCAAAATCAGAATTACTTTGGTTGATAAAAACTTTTTTTAGTTTTTAATAATATTAGTCCCCTTGCTTTTGTTGAGGCATTAGATCAAAACGAATTCTTACTTTGGTCGAAGCTCAAACCTTCGAGCCAGTTATTTTGGGTTAAGTAATTCCGTTTATCCACCCAAAATAAATCCACCCTAGGTGCGCAAAAATGCATGTCTAAGAATTCACCCTAAGCCTATAAATTCCGTTTATCTACCTAGGCCTAGGGTGGATTCTCGGTCATACATACATTTCCACGTATACCGGAATAACCGCTTATTTTATTTTAATTTTTATTCCGACGAGCGTCACCATCAACTGCCGTGCGATTCTGTAACCATATCACCGTGAAAGCTTGGGTAAAGTGAGCGTGGAGTGAGCTGTCACTCGCTAGGGATTAACACTATTAAGTGCTCACTTCACTTATGATTTGACGGTGAGATTTTTACAGAATCGAACGGCTGCTAGCCTTTTCCTATGTTGTGGTCGGCTTTTAGTCTAACCGGGTGCAGCTGAACACCGGCATTTAACAAAGCTCTTCATAAAAAGCTGACTTTGGAACCGAGTGAACTGAAGTAGGACCTCGTTTTTGGTAATTATAGGTTTTATTATATTTATAAAGTACTAGTAGTTAGTAGTATTGTATTTTAAAATTTGAAGTAGCGAGTCGTTGGGTACCTAAGTTAGAGTCACCCAAAAAGAGATACCTATATCGAAACAAAAATTGATTGACCGCTGAACTCTTATGGATTAGTTCATCTTAAATACAGGGTTATTTTAAATTGGCTAGTTAAACTCCGCAGACGGGATCAAAGATAAAACAAAAAATAAAATTATTTAATGATATTTTTTTTTTGTTTTGTTTCATCGACCGCAGTGTATTGTTATTTGTTACTTGAAATATCAGTTAAAAAAAACCTGTTTTTTTTTGTGTAAACTTCACTCACGTGATGGATATCGATATCTAAACACGATAAAACTTAAAAACATTTTTCACAACTTATACTCGTACTTCAAGTAACAACACTAACAGCGGTCGTTGATCTCCCAAAAACAATATCAAATCTTTTTATTTTACCGTGTTTAGATGTACGAGTTGTAACTTAAATAATGCACAACCTCATAAGGGGTCATTGTGCTCATAATTATTATGAACAACTTTTACTACGGGACCAAAACAGAAATAGCGAAAAAAAAAATCAGCAGCAGTGCTATTCTGTAAAAATCTCACCTTGAGAACTTAGGTGAAGTGAGCGGGAAGTGAGCTGTCATTCGCTAGGAATTAACACTATTAAGTGCTCACTTCACTTATGATTTTACGGTGAAATTTTTACAGAATCGACCGGCTGTTCCCTACATTTCGACGAATATGCGAACGTAAATGTAGGGAGCAGTTGATTTTGTTTTCGTGATTTCAGATTTGGTCCCATAGTAAAACCACTACCGACCAGACGGACGGTCAGATATGTTTACCTACTGTGTTTTTGGAAATACTAGGTATCTACCTATCATTGTTGTTATCAGCCGATATATGACTTTTTCCTAGTGGCAGATTCAGGGTCTCAAGCCCCCCAAATACATCTGAGTTCTTTGGTGAGAAATCTTAAAGTGAACTTAATATTATTCTAATTAAACTTTTTTCAATGGTCATCAATTATCCTTAACTTAAAAAAGATTATGTTTTCAAGGAGTTTTGTTTACGTGACGAATTTTGACTCCGCGTGCCTTTTTAGTGTTTACTTTGCTAAAACCTACCCTCAGCGGGGCCAAGCCCTTCCCAAACGACAACCCAGCATGCGATTTTGTAACCATCTCACCGTGAAAACTTAGGTGAAGTGATTTTAGTTGCCAAAACATTACTATTTTGTGGGGTTTTAAAATAAAATAGCAAAACTGAAATATAGCCAGAAACTCAATGTTGTTTTTTTACCACAAAATAGTAATGTTTTGGCAACTAAAATACTAGCTTTGAAATTATAAAAAATGATCAACAGAATTAGCATACAAATATTACTAAAATAATAATTTATGAATGTAAATGTTTGCTTGGTCAATCCCTAGAATCAGTGGGATGACACTGACAGCTCACTCCACGCAAGTTTTCACGGTGAGATTACAAAATCGACATGCTGCACCCTAATTGAGTAATAAATACACTATCAATTTCAATCTGAATCATTTTGAAGGATATTGCTAATCCATTGCTTCATATGTTCGAAAAATTTGCCAGCTCAACAACGTAAATAACGCAATGATTGTTGTTGAACTGTCAAAATGAAAGTGATTGGTACTGATAGTGTGTTACGCAATTACCCCGCTGGGTCCTCTGCTTGTTCCAATGTAGCAGCCTCCCGTAAGAACTAGGTATTAATTTTAAATATTATGTAAAACCTTCCGGAATAAATTCTAAATGATGGTGAAAATGAAAACCGCCTCAAAATCCATTGTACTAGAATTAAGCAAAGGACTCAGTTACACACACAAAAACAAAAAAGACTTTGTTTTAGATACTATTTAAAAATATTTAAAACAATGTACCCTCTGTTTACTTAAAGTAAAACAATATTTCAAGGAATTGCACGTTTTATTTTAAAATCAGATCACAATACCACAATACAAAAAATACTTCAAAAAAATCCATGGTTGTTCGGAGAGTACTTCGAGAGAATTCGTATATGAATAAGATACCCGCAATGATATACACCAAAAACAAAAGAAGTTAATCCTAGGCTTAGGATGAAGATATCTACGTAGAGGCGGAAGTTCCCGTCGCCGTAGTTACTAGGATACCTCAGGCAGATATCCATTAAAGCTGGGAAAACCAGCTGCAACATGGTTGTGCATAGATTTCCCACAAATGCTATGAGCGGTCCTTGGAACGGTACTGTGTAGCTAATTAGAACTGAAATGAAGTAAATGCTGTTGAAAGTTAAATCTATATAAGTAATCTATAAAGCTATATATGGCCTATACAACGTGTAATGTTAAATGCGCAAAACCTGAAAATAGTTTGATCAGAATAACGAGCAGAATTAATTGAACCGCTTCTTAATATAGGTCACATTTTTCAAAAAATCTTCATTAAAAACGTTGCCGTGTCTATTTATTAATAGGTCAAGCAAGCCAATGTCAGCGCGGCGCAGCGGCCCGGTGACGACTCCTCCCTCAGTAAAGCGTCTTCGCAGACGCAAGAAACGATCAGAATGGCCAGTAAAACTGCACATAAAACCTTTACAATTTTTTTAATGACTTATTTTCTCTCTGATATAGGTCAATTGAATTAAAAATCAGTTGGGGTTTTGCGCATTTAACGTTACACGTTGTATATGGCCTACTTGATGCGTACATGCAACCTCGGCGAGTCAGTTAAAAGTTATTGGCATGAAATACGAGACAAACATTAACATAATTTAAGATTAGAAGAGATTAGGTTGACAAGCAAAAGAATTAAGATGTAAAATACGCAGTTCTCGTATATTTTATAGGAATACTTATTGAACATACGTGATAAATCGTAGTTTGATTTTATTCCTCACGGTACCGTGAAGCTCGTAGAGAGCGTCACAGTACATACGATACGTATGATTGTAGTCTATGTCACACGTATCATATTACATTTACTACTTATTTTATAGCTTCGCGTGACCTAAACCCGCACTTAAGTCACGCTTTTCTGTGTAAAAATCGAGTCTAAGGTAGGTACTTCAGTCACAGAAAAGCTTGACTTAAGCGCGTGTTTAAGTCAGACAGTGCTATACTACATGATTTTTTTGAATGAATTTTTTCGGGGTGTTCTACCTATGAATATGAACAACTTTCAAATTTCACAAAAAAAAAACAGCTGTTTCGTACATTTTGGTCAAGTAGGTATTGAACTTTTGTATTAAACAGCTGATTTTTTTTTCATGATTTCAGAGTTGGTCCCATATAGAAAGTTGTTCATATTCATGAGTAGAACACCCTGTAAAAATTTGGAGACTGTAAAAAAATCATGTAGTATAGCACTGTCTGACTTAAACACGCGCTTAAGTCAGGCTAATAAGGAGTCAGGATAATAGATTTAAATAAACTTCGATATACTAACAAGATAAGGTGACGAACAAAGGCCTGCTAAACCCTTGAAGCAATCGAAGTGCTCTTTCGGAAGGAGGTGTGTTTTCATCGTGGTATTTCACAACTTCAACAATCGTTGATATAGCTGGGTAACATTGGATCGGGTAAGCAAATGCCACAGCTATTAAATATAAGCCGATTGAAGCCATCGATGAGCTATAAAAGAAAACCATAGCATGATCAGCCGAGAATGTTCCCACTGCTGGGACACAGGCCTCCTAGCGGTGAGAGGTACTCGTAGTGGGCCGTAATCCGCGGCGTTAGTACAGACGCCAGCACATCAAGCTACTACAATCTGTCAGATTTCTTTAATAGATTTTCAACTTTAGCGCTAAAGTATAAGGTTCAAAGTTGATTGGGAAAATCTGATAGTTCCGGGTAGCTTGATGTGCTGGCGTCTGTACTATTAATTATTCTGTGTCCGCGGCTCAGCGCCGGTTGGTTGACGTCACATGTCTTCATTCACATGACTGATTGAGAAGACGTTTGCACGCCAGGTTATGGCAGGATATTATGCTGAAACTAAATTACTATAACACCTTATGTACAGACGCCAGCACATCAAGCTACTACAATCTGTCAGATTTCTTTAATAGATTTTCAACTTTATCGCTAAAACATAAGGTTCAAAGTTGATTGGGAAAATCTGACAGTTCCGGGTAGCTTGATGTGCTGGCGCCTGTAAGTACTATTAATTATTCTGTGTTCGCGGCTCAGCGCCGATTGGTTGACGTCACATGTCTTCACACACATGACTGATTGAGAAGACATTTGCACGCCAGGTTATGGCAGGATATGCTGAAACTAAATTACTATAACACCTTATGTACACACGCCAGCACATCAAGCTATTATAATCTATCAATTTTTTAAAATAGATTTTCAACTTTATCGCTAAAGCATAAGGTTCAAAGTTGATTGGGAAAATCTGACTGCATCAGGATGACTGGACCAAGAGAGATTTTGGAGTTTTGGACAGTTTCGGGTAGCTTGATGTGATTTTTGATTTGATTTCGAATTTTTGGTTCTAGGACATGCCGGTTTCCTCACGATGTTTTCCTTCACCGTTTTGAGAGCAGTGGTGATTAAATAATTTGCACAAAGTAAAGCGCCTGTCTGGGTTCGAACCCAGAACTCTTAAGTCTCGGTCGTTACCACCGGGCCACCATTGGAGTCACCACTGCTCCTCACCATAAACATCTCTTATGGTAATGTATAAAAGTAAAATAATTATTGGGGAATCAGCGGGGTAATTCCTACCACACATAAAAAAAAATAATAAGATTAGAGATAAGATTTTTTCAAACCCATGAAGCAGTGGATGTCAAAATTAAAGGTTTACCCCACTGTTGAGGTATTGACCGTACCTCAACTGATTCCCCTTCTTCACTACCATATTAATGGTTGGGGTGAATCTAATTACTTTAGTAACGATGGAGTTTCTTGCCCATTCTTCTCCATATGAAACTACCTTTTGGAAGGGGCGACTAGAAACAATTCTATTTTATTGTAAATGTTTCGTTTTAAAAGTGCCTTATAAGAGCCTATTAGAAATAATTGTTTTGGCTTTGACTTACTCTTCATCATACGGCAAAACTCTAAGTACGTTCTCCTCCATTGTTCCAAAAGCGTAGTATCCTAGGGATCCGAACAACATCCCTAAAATTGTCGGGCACATTATACCCACATTAAGAACACCAAATTTGTCCGTGATTCTTCTCGTGTTCACTAAACTTTTATCTATTGACAAGATCTGAAATGTAGAAACCTATGTGGATTTATAGGTACAGACGCCAGCACATCAAGCTACTACAATCTGTCAAAAATCTTTAATAGATTTTCAACTTTGTCACTAAAGCATAAGGTTCAAAGTTGATTGGGAAAATGTGACAGTTTCGGGTAGCTTGATGTGCTAGCGTCTGTACATTGCGATTAGAAGTTCTCTGACGGTCTCAGGCGCTAGCGTCTGTACATTGCGATTAGAAGAGGGGCCCACCAGAACACCCTGGCGCCTATACCTGACGAGGTAAGGAAAATCGCCATAGGATTCAGACCCTCCAGACCCGTTTCCTAAAAAAGGTTACGGGAGCCCCCTTCTATGTCCGCAATGACAATCTACACTACCGTCCAGCGGTTAATGAAACGCATCTCCAAGCGTTTCTTGGACTCTGCGCTATAAAAAGCACCCCAATCCCCAGATTGCAGTGGCTGTTCGATACACTCCCTCCCGCATAAGAAGGATTCGCCGACCGAGGCATACCCTAACTATCCCCGACGCCACTGCCCTCTTCCAGGAGAGTTATAAGGCCAACAGTACTCTTAGAAAATACACTTGCGTCCTCGCCGCCGAGGCCCGCTGCAATGCTCCAGTCCATGTGTGCACCGCTGAGCCAGTAGCTTTAAATTCATCCCAAACTAATCCGATCCAGCCTTCCCTTGCTGCCCTCCCTCAGCAGCGATGCCCTAAGACGAGGTCTGTACCCCACAGGGTCTTAGCGTGTAGTCGCTTATTTTTCAGTTTTTTTAAGCCCTGGTTGGAGGCCTTAATTTATTAAGGCACCACAGGCAAGCCCGGTCATACAGCCTACCACCTCCTAGGTTGACCGGCGAGATGCTATTTATACAACGTGTAACGTTAAATGCGCAAAACCTCGGACACCCCAACTGAATTTTAATTCAATTGACCTATTTCAGAGAGAAAATAAGTCATTAAAAAAATTGTAAAGGTTTTATGTGCTGTTTTAGTTTTACTGGCCATTCTGATCGTTTCTTGCGTCTGCGACGGCGATTTATCGAGGGAAGAGACGTCACCGCGCCGCTGCGCCGCGCTGACATTGCTTGCTTGACCTATTAATAAATAGACACGGCAACGTTTTTAATGAAGATTTTTTTTTAAATGTGACCTATATTAAAAAGCGGTTCAATTAATTCTGCTCGTTATTCTGATTAAACTATTTTCAGGTTTTGCGCATTTAACGTTACACGTTGTATATAAATAAAATACATAGTTACAACCGCAAAAATAACTTCAATTTTATTGAAATTTAACTGTGCATAAAATCGAAGCATGAAGGCTCTTTGCTAAGATTTAAAAACACATGTGGCTCGTATACATGTAGATTGCACTTTCCCGCACTAGTGCGGGAGTGCAAAGTTAAAAGCACGCGTTTTAATTACCTTACAACGGTGTAACAAGAGTCACTTATCGAGTGTGTTGAAAAATTATTTAATGAGATATAGAATCTTACCACGCCGACGTTGTTCAGATTGAACAGCAGTATACCAAATCCAAATAGAACAGCCAATACAGACGAATCGGTAGTCATTGTTTCCCCATTGTTGTCAATGAACATGTGCATGAAAACTATAATCATTCCCGCCAAATTTAAAAAATTACCTGCAATCATAATTTACATTGTATTCGATCACGGGCGATGATATATATTTATAAGGTTTCAATGAGGGTTTTCACAAAAATTTACGCCACCAGTTGGCGCCACTTTGGCAAGAGGTCTTCCATTTCGGCAATTAATTTAAAATATATGATGACGTTCATCATGCGTTTCATTCATTCGTTTTTCATTCAGTCAGGACTAAAGAAAATATAGGCGCTTTGACACTTTTGACAGGTACTCGGACCTGACGTCTCAGTGCTGCCACCTAGTGAACGTCATTTCAGGAAACCCTCATTGCAATGACTGACGCGCGCTCGTGCTAATGCAATGCAACATAGCAGTTATTAGATACTATTTATCTAGACAGTATGTAAGAAAGAATATCGACGCGCAATCTATAACATGATTTCAGCGCAGATTCGAAGCCCCTAGCATAGAAAATTTACGTCGGTTATGAAAAAAAATCGGTGGTTTAATATAAAAGTGCAATACCTAGTATACCTACGCGGTCAAAATATATGGAACACCTAATTTTTTTAATAACCGATTACAAATGTCAAGGCTTGACGTTTCATAATCATGTGTCCATGGCTGGTTGCGTGTCAATGACCCTGCCACCCTGAATAAGTATGGAATTATGCCACACTTGGCAGAATGTGATAATACCATTGACTAATCATATTGTGTAAGTATGACAGCTAGCTGTCAAATTCTTAGACGCTGGATAGTAGTGACATCTGAAGTATGTAGGGTAAAGGTAAGGAGAACTGTCTCTGTTGTGAAAAAGTGTGCGTCAAACTGCGTTAAATTAGAGTGGCAGCACAGTAGCAACAGGTTGAATTTCGAAGAAAGCGCCAAAAGTTATTAGAATAGGATAGAAAAGCAAATAAGGAAAGAACTGGGCTGTCACTAACTACTCTAGTCAATAAAAATATTAAATTTTCTAACTCTGCATACTTCAATCCGTCTAGCAGTTGTTCTACATTCATACCATACTCTTTGTCTATGCTAGCGCCATTTTGGAGGGTTTTTCAACTTTTTCAACTTTTTCCCTATATGAGACGGTTCTCATTACCTCTACCCTACATAATCTGAATTAAGCAAATGGCAGTTTTTATCACCCATTATCCGTCTCCCAAGCATCAAAAGAAAATAATAAATTAAAATTGATTTAAAAGCTATCAAAAGTGAGAAAATTCAATCAAATAAGTAATAGTAAGTAAATAGTATTAAAAATAGATGATCACCGAACATTGCAACATAGCTGACAATCGATAAATCTTTCATGAAGAATTCCATGAACAGATAAGGTAATAATAACCATGCCAGGGCCGTCTCACTGCTCTGCCAGTCCATTAGCTAGAAATAAGAAGAAAAAAGATAATAGGTATTACTAATATGTTCGTGCGCGTTCCAGAATCGACCCGTTCCCGTAGTCTGCGAAACACACAGATAACGGGTGCAGGTCGGGCACGTTGTGGGAGGCCATATAAATGCGTATATGTATGTACAGACGCCAGCACATCAAGCTACAATCTGTCAAATTTCTATAACAGTTTTTCAACTTTATCGCCACAGTATAAGGTCCAAAGTTGATTGGGAAAATTTGACAGTTTCGGGTAGCTTGATGTGCTGGCGTCTGTACATGACCCACCATACTCTCGACCAATTCGCGCTCATTTAAAGTGTGTTTTATGCGTAATAATAAAGCTAGTGCCAGACGGTCGTCAACAAAGCTTTCTGCAGAGGTGATCTTGTCGGAGTCGGAAAGGAAAATGGATGAAGCGCTGACTACAAAAACAGCTAATTCTGAGTCATTCAAAATTACTGGACTTCGACGACATACGTAACGTGAGGAGAAATCCCAAAGACACAGAAGGTCTCTATTACTAATCAACAGAAATACAGTTGCACTCAAAGAGTATAGTAACTAAAAAGGAATAGAGAGGCAAATCGGCCATAAAGAACGGTGACGAAGGAAGTGCTGCCGTGCACGCATAATTCGATCGCGAAGGAGTATCTACGTGCGATCTTTTATTACGAGTGGTTACGGGGTAATTCTGTGAGTGCAGCTGTCGCGAACATAAATAATGCTTTCAAGAATACGGTTGCCTTCTACCCTATGGTGAATCGCTGGTTCAAACGCTTTGCTGGGGGAGATACGAGCTTCGAAGATGAACTTCGTTCGGGACGACCTCAAGTCATCAACGACGAGCCAATTCTTAGCGCCATCAAAGAAAATCCAGAATCTACTATGCGTGAGTTAGCGAAGACACTCGGCTGTCACCATACAACAGTCGTCAGACATCTACAAGCTCTTGGGTACAGGAAAGTTTTGAGCCGATGGATACCTCATAAGTTAACTGAAGCAAACCCACTAACTCCCGTCAACATTTGTCTGTCCCCTCTCGCTCTTACCGAAAGGACTTTATGGAAGATTTAGTTACTGGTGACGAGACTTGACTTCTGTATGATAACAAAACACGTAGCGCAGTGTGGCTTCGTCGCGGGGAAGAGCCACCAAATCAGCCGAAATCAGACCATGGTCTAAAGAAGATTCTCTTCATTTGTGTCTGGGATATGAGAGGCTTGCTGCATTTTGAATTCCTTTCACAAGGCACAACTGTCACGACCAACGTCTGTGTTGATCAGCTACAAAAACTAATCGAAGCCATCAGAGAAAAACGGCGAAGACGTACTTGTGTGCACCTCTTACACGCCAACGCTCGCCCTCATATCGCTAAAGAGACGCATTCTAAATTATCAGAACTGGGATGGAATATCGTGGCTCACACACCATATTCGCCTGATTTGGCGCCTACCTATTATCACATATTTCACCATCTGAAATCTTTTCTAAGTGAGAAATAATTCCAAAATTTCGAACAACTAAAATTGGACGTCGTTACATTTTTTAACCCACAGGATTCGCAGTTCTGGGCAAAAGGAATTAGAATTGCCAAATCCTTGGAGTACTGTTATAGATGGTGACTATATAGTATATAGTTGCCTAATGTCGAAAGAAATAAAATTATAATAAAAATAAAAAAATAAGTTTTTTTTTAATCAGAACTTTTGCACCAACCATTCAGATAAGAAATAAATGAGTAATAATATATAAAAACAAATACTATTGCTAAAAACAGACAGACATACAGTCAATATTTAATAATAATGAGGAACACCATAAAAGCGCTCTCCTTCACTCCTACTTGTTTAAAATTTTGCTGTGCCCGACAGGGTCCATAATTGAATCCGTTGTTGGAAATTTATTATAAAACGTGATCATCCTCAATAAAAGCTACCAAAAAAACGGGGCACACACACTATAGGCTAACAAATAAAAAAAACTATCTTCAACTCCAGCGAATTTAATGGGACGTAGACATACGTAGATCTAGACGTCGCATCGCAGATGGATTGTCGAATCCGCTGTTTTACATAACAGCTCCGTTATGTAAAACAACGTTGTTTAGTTGGATTGTCATTGCGTTACGTTTAACAAAACTGATACCACGTTCAGACGTAGGTAATGCAGAATTTTGCCGTCACAATTAGGGCCAGCGCAGACGACGTCGTCTGCGCTGGCTCTTAGCGTTTGATATGGCTTCTAATGCCGAAGTGATCGCAGTAATTTAAGCGAGGGCATCTGACCAATTGGTTTAGGTTATGTTAGAATTGTGAACAATCGCTACTTCCAGATTGGTCGCAATTATTTGGCTATTTTGTATTTTTAGGACAGACATGGTTAAAGTTGTCTTTAAAATCAGTGTTTTCATTTGAAATATGGTTATTTTCACTCGTTACATTTATTTCTGTTTCGGACGCCATTATTGTTGTTATGACACACAGAGCCACGAGCATCTAAGTTTAGGACTAAAGGTCACAGCTCATTACAGCCACCCGGCACTCACCCCGCACCGCCTCGTCGCACGGCGTCCACTCGTTGTCGACAGGTGGGCCACGGGTGGACGCCGCGTTATCACCAAATAAACGTCGCGCGGTCAAACAGTGGACCTCGCGTCGTCAACCAGTGGACCCCTCGCGGTCAACGAGTGGACGCCGCGTCGTCAACGAGTGGACGTCGCTTGGTCCACGAATTTTCGAGTAGTCTATTAACAATTGGCACTAGGTCTACACGTGTGTTTCGTAATGTCAAATTTTACAAACCGTGAATTGAATGAAGGGAGGGTGGGGAGCGGCGCATTGGTAGTATAAGTTGTGTTATGTTGTATTTATTTATATTATTTTAAGTTATATTATTATAGTATTGTATTTGTGATAATTTTATATGTAAGTATTAGTTTATAAGTTTGTTTTTAGTAGTATGTATTGTTTTTTCTATGGGCCTTAGTTGCCTGAAATAAAGAAATAAATAAATAAAAATAAATAAATTGTCAACGTATCGTCCTCGCGTGAATCATTCGCGGGTAGCGCGCGGTCCACTCGGGATCCGCGCGTTGGCAATGCGCAGTCAACGCAAGGCAAGCATGCGAGCAGCGAGTTGTCACCGAGTGGTCCACCCGCCGTCCGCGCGGGGAGGGCTTATAGAGGAAGAGCCAGGGACCAATTTTAGGTGGTCATTTCAAAAGTCATGAAACTTCACATAATAAATCCTCTATACCTACTGTACACTAAAAGTCACTTCTGGCAGCCCTCTGTGGCCGGGGTAAATTACCCTAAAATTTTAAGGAGGGTAAGAAATAAGATTTATTTTAGCAATGTATCAGTCATAAAATTTTAGGAAATTACTTTTGACAGTATTTTCTATTCATGTAATTTTTGCCAGAACGTTTACATCCCTCCTAATTGTTAACAGAACGCTATAAATAAATTATATTCTGACGGTTTAGTTCACGCTGTATACTTATCCTATGATAGTCTAACCGTTGAAAAGTTAAAGTTCAGTAAATATGGAAAATCGCTAAACGTCTTTTAACTGTTTTACATAACGGAGCTGTTTTGTAAAACGGCTAGCGGTTATGTTAAACAGTGGATTCGAGAATCCATCTGCGACATACGGCTGGGAACGGGCATTCGGGATACGGAGAAACAATTTATACAACGTGTAACGTTAAATGCGCAAAACCTGAAAATAGCTTGATCAGAATAACGAGCAGAATTAATTTAACCACTTTTTAACATAGATCACATTTTTCAAAAAATCTTCATTAAAAACGTTGCCGTGTCTATTTATTAATAGGTCAAGCAAGCCAATATCAGCGCGGTGCAGCGGCCCGGTGACGACTCCTCCCTCGATAAAGCGTCGTCGCAGACGCAAGAAACGATCAGAATGGCCAGTAAAACTAAAACAGCACATAAAACCTTTACAATTTTTTTAATGACTTATTTTCTCTGTCAAATAGGTCAATTGAATTAAAAATCAGTTGGGGTGTCTGAGGTTTTGCGCATTTAACGTTACACGTTGTATAATAAAAAGTAAGAAAAATTACATGACTAGGTACGTAAATAGTTCTACTGACATCTCTCAAACAGTCTGTTGTAAATACAACGAACACCGCACAAGTTCCGAGCTGGCTGGCAACCATAAAGATGGCAATGATTGTTCTGAAAAGAAACTAATTTGAGATAGTTCAGTAGCGTCTTTTAATTTTTCGAACCAGCCGTTCAATTATTATATTTACTTCCTAAGTGAATACTCACGGACCGCGTCTTCCTATCCAATGAAATGCAGGTGGCCCATGAAGAAGAGCTATACGGAAACCATATCGATACGATATGTAAGGTATTCTCAACTGCCGTGCAATCTCATACAGTGAGTCTAACTGAAATCACAAGTAAAATTTGGGAACTGTACTCGCGCCCTCGCGATACATAAGGTTCCATTAAAATAGATGGACAAACTTTTAGAAATCATTCAGACCAACAAAATAAGGACACTGTTAAAAAAAAATTATAAGAAAAACGCATCAGATACTTACAAGAAAAATAATCAGCTAACGAAAATACCTACACTAATGTGCGGGCAATTTATTATTTTAGGTCAAAATAAAATCACTTAAATCAGTGTTGCTTTTTACTTGGATATCTTTTGTTAGACGTACTGAGCGCCGTGTTAAAATTTGTCCATCTATTTTAATGGGACCCTGTACCTACATGGACGCCCGTGGAGGTAGAACGTTGACCGTTGACCACATCTCCAGCGAGACGTTGAGTCAGTTTCAGTCAATGGTGCCGATTCTGTTGTACACAAACTAAACTAAATTTAAGTTCAGTGCATCTTTTTCTTTCTATTTCATTAAGAAAAGGACAGAAGATAAATATTAGTTTAGTCCTGTCAAAAGTGTGAGAGGGAGTGGGCCATCGTAATCCCTACGCGGGCTCAACCCGCTCATGTACCGTTTGACCACCTATGCCTACGCTAATCACGTAGTGATTACCTTAGTGCGCACCCGCAGGGAAAGATATTAGATGCTGCGCGTCTCATTCATCGCCTAGTTGCACTGGGTGGTGCACTTGTCTGCCACGCGGCGAGGCACGGGCCCCAGCTAGCCCCACCCCTAGATCCGGGGCTGACAGAATGTAAATCAATTTCAAGCAAATAATACGTTTTAAGATTAAATTAAAAATCAGTTTGATTTGTCTTCGATGCTAAAATAATAAAATATATTACTTACTATTTAAACTTTGTTATAAAAATTGATATTGTACCAGCAAGTTGTGTGTGCCAATAATTAGAACTCCCGTGGCCAGAGTAATGATTGGTCCCAGAAAGATTCCCATTTGACTTATGACAAGAGGCATCCCCAGCATACCAGCGCCGCACATCGTTCGCAAAAGATTGAAGTAAGCCATCCAGAGCCTGCACATTAGTTACAAGAAGACAGTCATGTAATATCATAGGTACAACATATTATAATATCCCCCCCCCGCCGCAACTGTATGTCTGTCTGGTTTTCACCAATTTTTGCGTGACGTCAGTGTGATGCGTTATGTAGTTCGCATGTGGCTATGTAGAAGCCGCCACAGAACAGACCGTAACGTAGGACCAGAGCTTTACGTATAATCGACCTCGTATTTGTTTTACCACCCAAAAGTTGCATGTCACTTGCTTTCATGAAAACGATGTATGTACACATGGCGACACTTCATACACACACACACAGAAGATAAATAATAGTTTAGTCCATAGACATATATATATGGACTGGAAATACCTACGAAAAAAGGGTGCCTACCTACAACTCATATTGTCTCAAAAAATGGCTGCCATTGCTAGGGTTGTATCAATCAAGGAACATTGGTGTTACTATAACGAGTATCGATACTAAATACGAGTCGTACTAGTTATCACGTTTGGATCATAATATAGTATACTAACTTATAGTCCGTTCTAACTAAGGTTGCCTACTTTATAGTAACGTATCCTAGTTTATTTTCGATAAACATACTTTATAATTTTGCATAAAAATACAGTATGCGAAAATACTTTATTTCTAATCTTTTGTTATGCGTAAAAGACTCATATGAACTATTTATCGATAGGTACAGACGCCAGCACATCAAGCTACCCGAAACTGTCAAATTATCGCAATCAACTTTCTTCCCTGAAAATAAAATTAATGCCAAGTGTTTTTTTGGCACAGAATTAAAAAACACCTTTTAATTGCATCACGTTTACGTATTAAAGTGAAGGAAAACAGCGTGAAGAGATATGTATCCATATGCCCAAAAACAGGTGCTTTCGCATATTATACCTTTATTATTATACCTATTATACCTTATAATATGTATGTATTTAGAAATATATATGTATGTTTATCAGCTGTCTTAGTACTCATAGCACAAGCTCTGCTTAGTTTGGGACTAGATGGCGTTGTGTGAAAGTTGTGGAATATGATTTATTTATTTATTATTATTTTTATATATGTAATTAATATATATCTATTTATTTATTTCAGGCCAAACGGCCAGGCTATTATTAATCAATCATTTTAATACACATTTACCAAAAATGCTGTGGGAACAGAGTTATCGTGTAATCTCATTACATCAAGTGTTCTATTGAAACAGCTTTCTTCAAAGTGAAGTGAACAGAGTTACCATTCTTTATGTCGGGGATTAATATTTTCTTCACCAATAGCCTCTAACCACTTTTTCTTTAGTCCTTCCTTTTTAGGAAACCTATAAAAAGTGCAAGTATTTTTATCAATAAATAATTTTGGTTACAGCTATATTATATTAGCATATGAAACTAAAATCAATAGGAAACGTCAGAAGCTATGTGCACGGTTCCAATTGGTGGTTTCTATGGAGAAGAGTCGGCAAGAAACTCCACGGTTACTCAAAATAATTGGCTTTTACAATGTTAATAGGTAGGGGAGGACAGTGTAGGCCTGTCAACAAGTACCAGGTACTTAAAAAAATAGAAGACATTGTAAAAGCCAATTGTTTTTAAAAGACTAACCCTGGAGTTTCTCGCTGGTTCTTCTGCATAGGAAACCACCATTTGGAACCGTGCATCTAGCTTCTGACGTTTCATAAGTGCCCATGTAGGTTTATGTGAAAGAAAATATTTTGATTTTGGTGCTGTGAACCACGGGCCGGACCTAGCAAGGTCAATCGGAGCTAATAAGACGCAGGACTATTTATGTTAACATAGCAGAATATACCGATATCGTTCCAGCGGAGGAACTAGTTCCGGAAACTATTAGGCCACGGTACAACACTATTCTATTATGACATATTATTGTAAACAAACGAATGAATTAACAAAATAATAAAAAGGTCTGTTATACGGAAATTCACCCAAATATCAATACTTTAGCCATAAATTCATGATCGCGTTACAATTATATCATCGAATGTCTATTATTGTATGTGTTATTGCATGAAAACCGGCTACTAACCTGTGCAAAGAAAGTTGAGGTTGATTTTCATTCTTCCTTGCACCACACTTCACAATACAACACACAGGCATGTTGAATTGCTGTTTTTCAACATTTACATGCAGTTTTAAAGGTAAAGTCCTCGTAATTTTCTCGCAAATCTCAATAATACAAAAAATAAACAACCATTTGACAGCTGAACTACCACGAAACTTGGCGACAAAGATGGCTGCTCTGGCACCTACCTACAACCGTGTATAGAATAACAGGGCATCTCCTGTTATATCCCATCTCAATGGTTTAGTCCTGTCAAATTAGTCAGCGCCTGACGTGAATTGACGTATTGTTAGTAGAGTCCATCTCACGAAAGAAGTCTCGCAGACGCGGCGCCACTGTCGCGTGACGGAATCATAAATATTGATTTATTTATGTATCTCGACATCGTCTTACAGGTTATTAAAATGCACAATCTTAAATAAAGAATCTTAAATAAAGAAAGTTGTATAAGGTAGGAGGGTGGTTGTAGGAATGTTGTTAACTAGATAATGATAATTAGTTCCACTTATTGCCGCGGGACTTCTTTCGTGAAACGGACTTAGGCAATTTTTTAATCATTTTCTAAACTTGTCTATGGAGTATCTTTATTTGACAGGACTAAACTAATATTTATCTTCTGTCCTTTTCTTAATGAAATAGAAAGAAAAAGATGCACTGAACTTAAATTTAGTTTAGTTTGTGAATAACAGAATCGGCATCAATACGTACTTAATTTTGTGTTGAGGATCCCTGTGGTCCCTAGGATCATAGTCGTTGATTTCGAGCTTAGAAGGTAACTGAGTCTTTCTGATGTCAATCAGAGATGCTGCTTTGTGAGGACGGAGCTTAAGGACACTGACTACCTCCCTGTAACAAATACCACAAACCATCAAAATTATACATATGAATTAAATAGTTTAAATGGAAAGTAAGGCGAGTTAAAAATGATTTGAAGACGGTAGGCAACCGGCAACAGCATTCAAGATTCTCCTTTGCTATGCTTACCTAAATAGGCACACGGTATGTCATAGTAGGTATGTCCAACGTACGCTGCGCATGCGCATCTGCTACCTACCATACATATTTCTGGGTAGTTATAATATTTTAACACTATTTTTTCCAAGTCATGAGCTACAGATAGTGCCATCAACGAAGACGGGCCCCACTCTTCCTCCTAATCGCTAGTGGTTATCGCTTATTAATTCCACACTAGCCGGTCGATTCTGTAAAAATCTCACCGTGAAATCATAAGTAAATAAATAATAAATAAATCCCTGGACATTTCACACAGCACCATTTGTCCCAAGCTAAGCAACCTAATGCTTGTGTTATGGTAACAAGATGGCTGATAAACTACTTATATACAATTTTTTTTTTTTTTTTGTAAATACATACATATTATAGATAGAAAAACACCCAGACTCGGAACAAATACATGTAGGTCATACAAATATTTGTTCCGTGCGGGAATCGAACCCGCGACACGCAGCGCAGCAGTCAATCGCTTAACCACTGCGCCAACCGTGCCGCCGAATAAGTGAAGTGAGCACTTAATAGTTTTAATCCCTAGCGAATGACAGCTCACTCCACGCTCACTTCACCCAAGCTTTCACGGTGAGATGATTACAGAATCGCACGGCTGTTTTAGTTTTAGCAATAGTCACTAATTACCAGTGATCGGAGTAGGTAGATTGAAATGGGGTCATTGATCCGAAACGTATATATTAATATGGACTTTCCTCCGTAATTTCTGAATTGGTTGATTATTAACAAAAAAAAACCGGAAGTTAGGTAGGAATTGTGTTAAAATGAGCAATATTATATTCTTTATATTATTTTTTTTTAACGGCACAGTCACAATTTGACACAACCCAGCGACCAATCAGAACAAAGGATCATGGGTGGTGCACTAACCGGTTATCAAAACAATGCGTACGCCCACTGACGACATGCCAGGTAGATCACTCATTTACTTCGGTTCGTAGAGTGCGCTTCTTTGTACAACGTTACTTGACCCTCGCTTGTGTACATACTGACTTTTGGAATCTGCTCAAAAATTGTTTTTATTATTCAAATTTATGAATTTAGTTTTTCTACCTACCTTTAAATTTTGAATTGAGTAGTAATAATATCACTACCAACATTAACAATATTTAATCGGATCCGGAAATACCGGAATTGCTTTCCAGGAAAATAGCTTATCCATGTTATTCTTTCTGTGGGCATTTATGATACAAGTACCAAAAATCAATCTACCTACTCCGATCACTGCTAATTACCCACTAATAATTAGTTAGTGTGTATCGACCAAACTAAAACACTAGCGGGGTGTTGCGTTGCACACATGTATTGTAAGCAATTGGTAGAAGAGTGGGGCGCGTCTTCGTGGATGGCACTATCTGTATCTCATACTTACTGCTCGTGCCGATATCAAAGGATAACTGGTACTTAGTGGCATAAACACATGTTTGAACTCATCATAAACAACTTTACCAAAGATTTTTTTTTTTTTGTTTTAATTTGCCAAGTCCATGACCACCAATCGCAATACAATATTGAGTAACTAACAAGAATAATAACAATCAGCAGTAAATTTAATGTAGTTACTAATCCCTTTTCACAAACGAAACTATTCCACTGTTACCATGCATTCTTCATTTTCATTCATTTAGTAACCGTAGAGACCGCACGCGCGTTTCCATTTTGGGGGGTCATTGGGGTCATGCGCTTGATAAATACTTAAATAAAAAATCGTTTCTTTGGGAAAGTTGTCTGTTATGATGAGTACAATCTTTTGTTTAAGTATAGCTCAGTAATTTCCAGTCACCCTATATAGAATAAGAAGCAGCATTCTGTACGGAAGCAACCAAGAATTCCGCAGCCAAGGGTGTCCTTTACTGCAAGAGGTATTTAGAGATCGTACATTTGATAAAGTTGGTTGTTCTGTATTCTCCGGTAATTTGCGGGATTTATTAAATCCACGTAAAATTTTCTTCACACTGCTAATCGTTTATAGAAATTAATTGAAAAAAATTGTTTTATAAAGTAATAGAAAAGCCAATGATCTTGATCACACTTCAACATTGAATAATACGAAAATGAAGACCATAGATAATACACTTTATTATTGAAGACCACTCAACAGTGACTGATTGCTAGCGGCTGCTGCTAGGTAACGCCCAACGAGAACCATTTTTAGGGTTCCTTAGAAAATGGTAAAAACAACACCCAAATACCTAAATTCGTCCTATTTGTCTGTCCGTATGTCACACACCTTGTACTCTGATACTATTGGCTATATCTCAATGAAATTTGAAAGAAGGGTTTATTCTATGAACAGCACCCTAATTGCGTAACACAATATAAATGGCAATTTGAATCATTTTGAAGTGTATTGATATACCATTGCTTCATATGTTCGAAAAAATTGTCTGCTCAACAACGTAAATAACGCAATGAATGTTGTTAATGTGAAAATTAAAGCCATTGCTACTGTTAGTGTGTAACGCAATTACCGTGCAGCTATATTAAACACTAGCTTCTGCCCACGACTTCATCCGTGTGAAATTTCTTGTTCCTCATCGCGTCGCATCGTCCGCCCGCGCAATTACTTCGTTTTCGCTTAGCGTTATTTCTAACTTTTTTTTTTGTTCTTCCCCTAAAGGTCGGGGATGTTAAATAGCCTACAGCCTGCCTTAAAAATTGGGCTATCAGATGCATAAATAATTTCTCAAATCCGACTGGTGGTTTCAGAGATTAGCTCGTTCAAACAAACAAACTCTTCAGCTTTATTATTAGTATAGATATAGATTACTATAAAATGTTATAAAATACTTTCGATGAAAATTATTAAATGAAGATACGTCATGTACTTTTTGAGATGAGGGATATTTAAAGTTGGTTCCATCATACACCCAAATATCGCTTTCTATCATTCGAGATCGAGGTCAATTGCACGCCCATCAGGCAATGAAAAAAAATTTAGTCTTTTTTACTATAATCTGTATTGTGCATGCGTAAATAATTTTATGCCGACCGCGGAATTCTTCCAACACGCACTTGGCCAGCTTTGTATTGAAAACTTTTTCAAAACTTCCCGCTCTACATCCTGCACTATGCATTTTCATGCGGAACTAAAGATAGATTTGATTAGATCAAAAAGTCTTTGTTCATATAATGCCAAAAAATATATTTTAAAAGACTATGTTAGCTTATAAATTATGTATAGGTATTATACTATATAAAAAAGTCAATACCGCCTGTGTGATACATGTTTTATGTATAAAACATGTATCACACAGGCGGTATTGACTTTTACACGACATGTTTTTGACAAGTCTTAGTCTTATAGAAGACTTGTCGAAATCAAGTTTCACACACACGGGTGTAAAATGGTCTATGGTGGCAAGTGGCAACACAGGGTTAGACATCTCTAAAACGTACTTCGTAAACTAGTAGGCTGTGGGCATAGTATAAAGATGCTGTGGGTATGATTTTCTATGGCTGTGGGTTATTGACATGTTGACAGCTGGAACAGAAACTCTACCTTGTCTATTATTAAAAATGACAGCAGCATAGTAGAGATTGATAAAAGGTGGAATAGCTGTATTTCGTTAAAATCCTTTCATGATCTTTTATTTTATATCTTTAAACTAAACTCTTGAGTATGATGTCAACGACTGAAGGCGAGTTGGATGTTGAAGTTTCCCTTGATAGGGAAGATGGGGAGGTTAGAATAAACTTTTACTTTTAACATTTTAATTTTAATTACATAGCAGTTTTTCAAATGCCCTTCCATTAAAAACAAAAAATGTTTTTTAGTAGAGTCAAGTGACTATAACTTTTATATCTGTTGAACAATGATTATAACAAGAAAATGACCTCTGACGTCTTAGGGCGTACTCGATAACTAGAGATTTTATTGCGTTGCAGTTGGAAGATTCGGATGTGGAAGTGGGTACTTATATTCCTCTGGCGCGGCCAGAGGCGTTTGACCCTCCTTCGTTAGTGCACATGCAGATACAGGACGAGCAGAGCGATGAGGGTTCAGCGCAGGAGTCGTCAGGCACCGAATCGGACGACGAGCCGCGGCGCCGCGCCAAGCGCACCAAACTGCGCCCGCGCCGCCCGCTGCCGCAGCCGCAGCCCGAAAAGAAGGACAAGTACAACATCTGGTGCAAAGCCTTAGAGGTTTATTTATTTTTATAAAATATTTTGGGGGTAGAAGGCTATAGGCATACTCATTCTAAAGCATTTCTTGTTAAATGTCTATAAGCAACAAAACCTATGTACTTCAAACACTACTTCTACCTGTTCTCATGGAGACTGGCCTAAAATATATATTTGTTTACTTTTATTACAGGAAGACTTGTTAACAGAGGATATGGTCAGTTGTGATGTAACAAAGAAAAGTAGATATGGCGTTGAATCTTATGATTATACTATTAAGTATAGATTAGATGATGATTATATATCTAAGAAGAAAATGTTTACCCCAAACGATGATTATGATGACAGTGAACGCTTGTCCAATAAACGAAGACATGTGGATCGGTCAAATGTGAAGTTAAGGTTGGGGAAAAGAGCAAATAGTCA
>OX451401.1:5781065-5863242 GCA_949629135.1 Eremobia ochroleuca | reverse complement strand
TATTGTTATTAGATTTTAAAGTGTGGATTATAGATACCCAAATAGCAGTATACACTCGGTGATTTATTATATTTATTCTCATTTAGTCTTGCATATTTTTGGTGATGTAAAATTAGCTACTTTTACTCCAATTTAGGCTGGATCTAGTGCGCGACCGACGGTCAGCGCGTGCGGTACGCGCTGACTCGCGCCGAGCGTTCAGTGCTGACGGCAAACAGCGGGTGATTACGTAACACACTAACAGTAGCAGAGACTATCACTTTGACAGTTCATTGCGTTATTTACGTTGTTGAACACACGATTTTTCCGAACATATGAAGCTATGGATTAGCAATAGCCTTCAAAATTATTCAAATTTTGATTGATAGTGTATTACGCAATTAGCAAGAGATATTGCGTGCGTGCTTACGGTCGCTCGGTCAATGTCGCACTGAATTTAGGTATAAATGTACTTCTACAACACATCTTAAATTTACACGGCCTAGAGCAAATTTAATACTAGAAGTGGACGTTTCGGACCAGTTAAAGCTCCAAACTATAGCACTATCTGAATTAGAAGTAGTGATATCGAATAATGTATAAAAAACATACTTCGTGATGCTCTTCATCCTCTCCAAGAATATTGACTGCGCATCTCAAGCGCAGATCTTTCAGTACAATACCAGTAAGCGTTTCATCGTTATGAACAGACTCCAGTTGATCTTTTAGAAGGGCAAATTCCTTAGGTATGCCATTCATGTCACTCAGCATCGGACTATAGTGATTATAGTCCATTCCTTCTGTAGTCCCATTTCTAGCTTACAGGAGCTAAACCGTAGTACGTCGTTTCTATTTCTGGGTAATACGTCCCTAACCAGATGAATCACTTCATCAAGGCTCTCTAACATTTTATGACTGCATGGCGTAACTTGAGTGCGAAAACACGAATGTCCAGCGTCAAGCGTCAAATGCCCGCATATACCGACATAGCGCGTCAGTCGACCGACATACGCCCAAGGAGCTATGCTTATTGCATACCCCCGACTGATGGTCCTCGTCAGCGCTGACCGTCGGTCCAACACAAAATCCAGCCATAGACAAGTCAATTGACGAAATACTTTTTTTTTTTGCAATAATGTAAATAATTAGATGAGACAGATTACATAAAAGTATTAGAACTTATTACCTTTGACTTAACTTGATGTTTTTGTAAACTCAAGATTGTTTTGTAAAACCTTGGTCAAATTATCATAGGTATAACTCAAACAAATCGGACTAACCCCGGTACTCAGAGTCATTACTTAAAATTAATCAATCATTAACTTTAATTGACAAGTATAAATTGGAACGTAGTCAGTCAAAAATATGTCAGATTGAAAACATTTTTGTTGACATTTGTGCCTGCCATATGTTGATATGATGTTGGTTAATAAAAGTTAATGAATGATTAGTTTTAAATGAAGTCTCTGAGTGCGGCAGTAAGGGCTGATCTTTCAATCGACAGATAATTTTTATTCTTAGAATAAAATTGACGTCAGACAGATTCTGTATGGAAGAACTGTCAAGAATTCAAAATTATTGCTCGGATCTGGCGTTGGAAAAATCAGCCCTAAGTGAAAATAAAGTGTATTTTAACTCTTAAATTTAATTTCTAAACAAGGAATTAGTCTTGTTTGTAGGTTTTACTAAATTTGTGAGGCATTTTAACCATTACTATATTCCACTAGTATTGCACATGGGGTTGAGTTTTTGAGGATATGTGATATTTAAATGCATGCATTTGTAGTGAACAGCGCCTAAATAGGTATAAAGCTATTTTGAGTATTCCTTTCGACTATCCTATATAACAAATATTTATTATAGTTGATTTTTCTTTGATCTCAAAAACTGAGGAGGAATTGGTTATTATTATTTATAAAAACTGTACTTAGCAGATTTGAAACCTAGAGAAGCATATAAACGATTCGATAATATAAAACAATGTATAAATAAATATAAAACCTGGGCATTATGGTGTTCATATCCGCCTATAAAAATATTTTTGTTACTAAACTCATTGTCTCTGGTTCAATAACTGGACTGTATAATAGCTGTAGAAGTAGACAATAAATAGCTTACTTTTTGTTTAGGGCAACCAAATCTAAGAGTGTGGCAATACTTACTGATCCAGCTACTGTATCGTATTGCTGCACTTCTTGAGCATGCCTTCTTAGCCTGGAAATGCAAGTACTATAGGTACTTGCGTATGTTGCAAGTTGACCACAAGTTTTTTTTAATGTAAATTGACTAAATTTGGGCATAATCTAGGCAGGTCAACACGAAGAAATAGGTATTTATGATAAGATTCTTGTTGTTGGCAATATGTTTGCTCCCACATGGGACTTAGACAAGGCTTGCTACACATGATTCGGCACAACCAAGCGGCAGAATATATACTTATTTGATTTTGTCGCCCGGTCTGTGCCGAAACATGTCGACCCCAACATGACTGGGTGTAGCAGGAATAACTGGCCAAATGTGGGTGAACTATATGTACGCCACTGCCTACCCCCCTGGGGGATTACAGGCGTTATGTTGTTGGTCTAACTGTTTGATACAACTTGTGTAAATTATAGATTGTTATGTTAAATATCAATTAATATGTATGTATTGCCAAAATATTAATTGAAAAGGTCTGTGCGATTGAGGTATTTGAAAGGTACTGACTGTCTTTTTTACAATGAAGATGCTTTGAAGTGTTGTGATGTTGAAAAATGTACAGTTATCTGAATGTTACTGATAGACGGACTCTCAGAAATACTTTGTATAAAAAATTGATAACAAACATAACTTGTTTCACTTAAAACATATACAATGTGTAACGTTAAATGCGCAAAACCTCAGACCCCAACTGATTTTTAATTCAATTGACCTATTTCAGAGAGAAAATAAGTCATTAAGAAAATTGTAAAGGTTTTAGTCTGCATCAGGATGACTGGATCAAGAGAGATTTTGGAAGTTTGAGCAATACCAAGTTTTAGTTCCGGTTTTTAAGTGCTGTTTTAATTTTACTGGCCATTCTGATCGTTTCTTGCGTCTGCGACGACGCTTTATCGAGGGAGGAGTCGTCACCGGGCCGCTGCGCTGCGTCGCGCTGACATTGGGTTGCTTGACCTATTAATAAATAGACACGGCAACGTTTTGAATGAAGATTTTTTTTATAAATGTCACCTATATTAAAAAATGGTTCAATTAATTCTGCTCGTTATTCTGATCAAATTATTTTCAGGTTTTGCGCATTTAACGTTACACGTTGTATTTATGCATAAGGCTTTGCCAATCTTTGGCTTTGGAAATACTTGTGACTAGTAATGAATGGAGCAGACCACTGCCACCTAGTGGCCAAGTGGTAACGGCAACGACTTACGAGTCGTAAGTTCTAACCGTGAAGTTCTAACGTAACCGTAGTGAGGCGCTTTACTTTTTGTAAATTATTTCAACACCAAGGTTCTCAAAACGGTGAAGGAAAACAAAGTGAGGAAACCGGCTTGTTCCAGAACCCAAAAATTCGAAGACATGTGACATCTACCAACCCGCACTGGGCCGGCGTGGTGGATTACGGCCCATTCCCTTTCACAGAGAGGCCTGTGTCCCAGAAGTGGGAACATTTATTTATACTTTTCGCACACAAAAAGTTACAAAGGCGGACTTAATGCCTTAGGCATTCTCTACCAGTCAACCAAGGGTGGTGAAGAGATTAGATGGCAGGTGCTTTGGTTGAACCAAACAATGATTTAAAAAAAAAACTTAAAATTGTTGAATCAGAAATTAAAAAAACGTACACTAATACAAAATATATATAATATACATACATACTATTTACTATAATATATACTTATCATATATATATTATATTTATATATATACGCAAACAAAATCAACATCATAGGCAGATTGATTATACTATAGGCAAACCGCTTAATTGAGTCCTCGTCTGCGGGGTATCGGGTTCTGGGGTAGGACGAGAACGTAGCGTGATACACAAGAGGCGAAATGTGCACTGGACAGTTCTTAAAATATATGACGTCACATTGGTTAACGATTTTTTTGTTAGAAAATTAATTACGGTCTCCTTTACCGATATGAGACAGCACGCCGTGTTCATCCTTTGATTGCCATCATTTTGAAACGTTAGGAGACGCATTAACACAAGTTTCTTCAAGATATAAAATATGTCTTCCTTCTCTACGATATTTTTAATAGTAGGTACTTAGATATTTCCACCTCAACGATGTTATTTCAGGCTGTTCTATAAGGAGTTTCCTTTTAAATACGCATATTGAGCAGAATTTGGATCCAGCTTTTTCTTTTTTTTAATATTCGTACTTATACGTTAACAGCCGTTTGCTTGCACTGGCTATTAATTTTATAGGAGATATTTCGACTCATCTTGATAATGTAATCTCATGTATAACTCACAAAGCGTCCGCAACTGCAACAGGTGCGATCGCTAACCGCGTAGCGAGCGAACTGAGTTTTGACCTTTTCACAAGGATGCGCCTGCCGCCCGCACCTCTCCCGGTCCGCGTTCTCGTCCTACCCCCGCGCCCCGATACCCTGCAGGTGAGGACTCAAGCGGTTTGCATATAGTGATTAATGAATGTTACTTCCAGGCGGGCAAACATCTATGTTGTCTGAATCATCATGTGAGATAGCAATAAAACAATGAACTCTTTTTTTTTTTAAATGAGTCAATAACCTAATAATCTGATGTGGGTAGAAAATAATAAATTTTTTAGGTTAAAATACTTTATTGCTTTCATCAATTCATAACAACCAAATTATTAGAACAATAGCATTCGATAACTTGTTCCTAATTTACAATTTATACATCTAGTGAACAATTTAGAGGAAATATTAAGAAAATATAGTCTTTTATGTGAAATGCATGAAGCTAATACTTCGGGAGGCAGGAATGAGCAAAGCCGCAAAGCTGCTTTTGGCATAGCAAGCAAGGTTACAAATAAAAACTTGTACTATAATAATGAGTTTCAGAGTACATGATCTCCATAAATAATAAAGGGGCTCCGAATATGTCCTCCATTTAAGGAAAGTCCAGCATCTGTAACAAAAACATGTTCCTATACTGTCACACAGGTATGAGGGACAAAAATGATGCTCTCTATAAAGCTGAACTTTTAGATAATATACATACTTTGTCAGCAATACTTATGTACATTCTGGAACAAAAGTTGCTGATGATTTTCAAACTTTAATAATTCAATATTGTAGAACCTAAGGGTGCTTTGAATTTAGACGGTTGGTGCTGGACTGCTGCCGCACGGTTGTTGCAGAATTATTACGACCGTGAGCCGTACTGCTGCCGGACGACAGCAGTAAGACGTGAATCGTCTTATTTGAAGAGATACGCGGCTGCAGTCCGATCGAATTTTAGTGATTTCCATTGAAACCAGACTTCAGTCGCTGCCATGGACTCTGACGAGGAAGTGTTATTGTTAGTTCTCTTGCTTCGGAAGAAACATAAACGACGCCGTACTAGAGCGTCGCCAATGTTTTCTTTAACGTATAAAACTGGTGATACACTTTGAAAGAAAGAAAGAAAGAAAAATCAGCTGATTTTTCAGAACTATTTTAGAATGTCTATTATATTACTTAGTTCAAAATGGAATTCAACATCGTTATTAACGTTCAAGAAACACGATGCGTTCACCGCACTAGCGAAAAACAACTGAGGCAGGTAGTATATACATTGTTGCCGTTCCGCCAACGGACGTGCGCCGCACTGCTCTCGCACGACCTTGCGTCGAGACATTTTTAATGAAAAATCATAACCGCCCGTGTGCAGTACGATACCCGGACTGCAGCAGTCCGGCATCAACCGTCTAAATTGAAAGGGCCCTAAGTATTGTTTAAAATATATCATAAGTAGTGCAGGTACCCTACTCTTCAGTAATTAGTTAAGATAATTAGTAAAGTATTTATTTCCTTTCATTCATGAAACTCTTTGGAGGATTGATGTTAACAGACAGCTGTACCAATGTGATTGCTCAAAGTGTTGAAACAAATATACTCACCAGCTGTGGCAGGCACTTCTCAATGTGTTCGATATCGACTCTGTCGCAACTCTCGCGCAGAGCATGGCTGGAGGCGCGCAGGCAGGTCTCTGTCACCAGACATTTGGCGACTTCCACCACCAGTGACAATGCGTCGTTGCCCAGCTTTGTTTTGTTGTCTTGGAACGAACCGTTCAGAAGCTCTTTGATTACTTCCTGGAAAACATGAAGTTAGTTTGTTTATTTACATTTTTTTACCATACCTTACGATGTTACTTGGTGATGGTGAATTAGTAGTCGCCGGAACTCTATACTATACATACTAACTACAGCTGTTCTTGATAACATTAGATGTATTAATTTAAGAGGTAGGTACTTGAATTAAAAGCCTTCTTGATTTATTATGAAGCAGTAATTTATTATGACTAATTAATGCGTGATACCTACTTGTTTAAGAGTGTTCTTCACGTTTGATGTTACAGATGCGGGGTCAATATTGTCCTCATCATTCTCGTTACTATTACGAGCCATTTTCAATGTTTTTTCACTTAAGAATTTTAGTAATTATTTATTTCTAAACAATTTATGATAGGTAAACGCAAACTTCACTCTGCTGTAAATTGACCCGCCTAAAGAAATAGTCCATAACAAAACTGCTTTCATTTTTAACATGACCTTTTCGAAACGTATTCGATATTCGACAAGTTTGTAACGGGTTTAAGAGAAACAGACAGAATGAAAAATGCTTAAAATGCTTTTTCCATCTGATAAAAACCTGGAACGTGCCCAGAAAATTTGACGTCTCTTGGTCAGTTTAAAAATCAAGTTTGACATCTTCCTGACGTCTAGAAGGTATACGGTTGTAAAAATACCGTATAATACCAAAAGGCTATGTATTAAACAGGTATTTTATTATAACTTACGGTATTATTGGATTTATTGGTATTATTGGTTTTTTCACTTTTTAAGATCCTGCATTATTACGAAGAGTTCTAGTTTAATAAATAAAATATAAGTGTCGATTGTATTCTATATTTTAGAATGACTAATTTTAATTTAATGATTACTTAGTAATTAAACTTCACAGATATTATTACAGTATTATATTTCCGTCTATTTTTAATTATTGTGTTTGTTAAATATTTAAATGTACCGCACAGTAGGTAGGTACGATTTACCGCGTGATCGGCCCTCCCGCGGCTCAACGTCGCATTCGTCGCCGTCCAACACGTTAAGACATGTTCTATCCATAGACATACATATGGGAAATCAATATATATGTCTATGCCTAGACTAACTGAAGACTACGCAGCATGGTCTCAGACCTTAGCCTGTTCCGTCAGGAATTATTAAAAAAAAAAAAATGTCTATGCCTAGCAGTAACTAAAATAAAAATATGGTCAGAAAACGTGTGAGAGAGACGGCTATCGGATACTCCCCTGTTGTTATCTCTTTCTAAAATTCTGATTGGTCCACGTCACAACTCTGCAGGTGCGGATGAATTGTGTACTTCATGCACATCCGTAGGGGGTAGGGTACTATTGCATCCATAGCGTTGTACGAATACGTTATTTACAAATATACATAGGTTATTAATTGTGAACAATTCTTTTAATATTGAAATATCAATTAATTTATGTTACGTGATTGATTATAATAGTGAATTGTGGAAAAATGGTTAACAAGTGTTGTGTATGTAAATGGCGAATAGGTAAACACCCTCGAAGATCCCTTCACCGGTGAGTTCATAAATAAGTGAGGTTATGGAAAACATAAACACAAAATATTATCTTATATTAGGTATTCTAAATCAGCTCCGCCTCTGGGAGAAGTTATTTGATAATTTCCCACCCAAAAAAAAAAGGATTGGCAGAAACGATCTTGATTATATTGCTAATGTTTTTCATAACTTATATTTTTTTTTTTTTTTTTGAAAAAATTGAGCTACAGTAATAGATCATTTTTTTTTTCAATTGCCGATCTCTGTTTCAAATATCCAATTCTATACAACATGTAATGTTAAATGCGCAAAACCTCAGACACCCCAACTGATTTTTAATTCAATTGAGCTATTTCAGAGAGAAAATAAGTCATCAAAAAAATGTAAAGGTTTTATGTGCTGTTTTAGTTTTACTGGCCATTCTGATCGTTTCTTGCGTCTGCGACGACGCTTTATCGAAGGAGGAGTCGTCACCGGGCCGCTGCGCCGCGCTGACATTGGCTTGCTTGACCTATTAATAAATAGACACGGCAACGATTTTAATGAAGATTTTTTGAAAAATGTGACCTATATTAAAAAGTGGTTCAATTAATTCTGCTCGTTATTCTGATCAAACTATTTTCACGTTTTGCGCATTTAACGTTACACGTTGTATATATGTAATATAATATTTATATCTTACAAGACAACATAGTGGTGTTTGTTCATTGCTATTCTTGCGCTTTTTTGACAGATTTATATTGAATAAATTTATTCGTGTGACATTTCAGCATTCCTTCGGAAATAAAATTGCGGCAAAAATGGTTGGATATTTTGGGGAAAAGCAATTCCTCTGAAAGAAAAAAGGAATTGGTGTGTTCATTGCATTTTGAAGAAAACTGTTTCCATTACGGACCACTGGGGAGAAAAATTTTGATGCCAGTTAGCTTGCCAACACTACATTTATCAAAAGTTGATGTAAAAGATCAAACCGTTGATTCGGTTGATGAATTAAATATTCCTGAACCTCTAAAAAAAAGCAGTTTGCACGTGCAATATCCAACAATAAACAATGTACAGATGTCAGATCCAACTTGCGAGCTGAATGTTGAAAACAATGAGATAATAGTTTCAACTTCTGGATTAGCTGTCAAAAACGATCTAACCATCGTTCCAGTGGAAATCTGTTCACCTAAAGGATCTAGCAAAAGGTGATTATTATAGAGTTGGATGTTGAGAATAACTATGAATTTTAATAAGTAATTAATGAATTAAACTAATTATGAATTTTTGAATATAAAATTGTTTCAGCGGGCTACTTAATGTTCAACCTACAAACGATGAAATGTTACATTTGAAAAAAAAACTGTTAACGTTGAAACATTTAGTGAAACGTTTACGCAGTTCCAGAAGTCGAATGAAATCAGAAATAAAAGAGTTAAAAAAATTGGTACATAAATTTGAAGCTGAGAAAAAATTAATGCATGTAAGTTTATTGGTTGGAAATATTATATCAGAAATGAAGAAAAAAGGATGATTAACCCATTCATGCCTAGCGTGTCCATATGGACACATTACCTATTAATGCCTACCGTGTCCATATGGACACATTACCTATTAATGCCCACCGTGTCCATATGGACACGGTAGGCATTAATAGGTAATGTATCCCTGATAACCTGGATGTTAGATGCTTGTATTAACAATGCGTGGCAGTTGCAAAGAAAAGCAGGCACCAAAATTCCACAGCTTGACTTCAGGATGGAGATAGTGCTCCACTATCTCAACAAATATTGCCAAGCTCCCAAGGGAGCTACGACTAAGAGAACTTCTCAAAGACATACTGAATTTGAAGGGTCTTTAGGTACTGAAAAATTTTGCCTTGTCATGAATGACGTGTTCGATCTACATATTAAATATTAGACGACATATGTACAGAAGAAAACAGACTTGAAAAGAATCAGACTTTTAATGGGGCAAAATATATTTTTTATTGTTTTGCTAATCTCAGAGGGGCTCGTGGTTTAATAATAATAACCGCCGCATGGGTCGACCTTTAAAGTTACACAAGGCTTGCCGTGGTCGGTCCTTGGATGGTGACCATCCATAACATACCGAGACCTCTCCGTGTCTCGGAAAGCACGTTAAGCAGTTGGTCCCGGCTGTCATTCATATATCTTAAACCGAAAGTCTGACAACCAGTCTTGCGAAAGGGGTATCGTGCTACCCAGTAACTGGGTTGTGGTGGTCAGATAGACAGTCGTGCCTTGTAAAAGACTGGCATTCAGCTGCATGCGGTTACACTGGAAGCCCACCCCAAGATAGTTGAGAAAAGGGTTGGCAGATGATGTTGATGAGTTTTGCTAATCCTAACAACATTAATTGCTTTTACAAGTTATAATGTCAGTACCAACGCACCTTTCATAGATAATTATAATATATTAATTAAACTAATTTTTAAATAAGTATTTAAGCCAATCTGTTAAGAAACTGGTACTACTAAGTATTTATAAGTTTGTAAATTTATTACTTTGTAAAGACCTAAATATATATATATATATATATATTTTTTTTTTACTTTTTAATTACAGGAAAACACAACAATGGAATATGTAACACCAACATCTGAAAGGGTATCACTAGTCGTAACAGTCAGCAAAACTGAGGTCCAAGAGTACAGCGATTGTTCCAACTCCTCCATGCAAATCATGTTCGAAGACGAATTAATCAAGACAGAGAAACCCGAGTGGAAAAGAGACGAAGATAAACTCATACTAGAAATATTGAAGGAACAGCTGACCCCGGAAGAACGTGAAGACAAAACTATCCTAGAAATTGTGGACGAGAAAAATATCATCGGCATGATGGCAGACAGCCTGACAGATAAATCGAGAGAGGAAATCAGAACACGCATTTTGTACTTATTACAAATCTGTTAAGTTGTGGCCGGGTCGCGCGAGGGTCGAGTGTAACGCTACAGTTTCCTAGAAGAGGTGGCCGCTGGCCGCTCTATAACGTTTGCAGACATGAAAATAATGGCACCGCAGTTTGACTTTACGTTGTCAAAAACGAGAGCGTAGCGAGCGAGCTTTGAGAGCGTTTTTGACACCGTAAAGTGTGGGTGTGTTTCCACACATCAACTTACTTTCATAAATAACGTTTCAGTGACGTTATTTGCCGGTAAATTGGGGACGCTATATGGCGGCCGCCGCTCTTTTAGGAAAACGTAGCTTTAGCAAATAGTTACGCAACTATTTGCTAAAGCTACGTACATACAAGTTATAGTAAAGTCGAGTGTGTAAGAAAAAACAAATCGTTGGCGTTGACTATTCTACAATGTGTAACGTTAAATGCGCAAAACCTCAGACACCCCAACTGATTTTTGAAAATAAGTCATTAAAAATTTGTAAAGGTTTTATGTGCTGTTTTAGTTTTACTGGCCATTCTGATCGTTTCTTGCTTCTGCGACGACGCTTTATCGAGGGAGGAGTCGTCACCGGGCCGCTGCGCCGCGCTGACATTGGCTTGCTTGACCTATTCATTCATAAATAGAATCGGCAACGATTTTAATGAAGATTTTTTTGAAAAATGTGACCTATATAAAAAAGTGATTTAATTGTTTCTGCTCGTTATTCTGATCAAAATATTTTCAGGTTTTGCGCATTTAACGTTACACGTTGTATATTCCTAGAATATGTTGCTAAGGGTACAAATAAAAACGCAAGCACTCGATCCGTTTCAATATTGAAATTATTATTTAAGTTACTTGGAAAGCTTTTCTAAAAATTTCTACTTTTTCAAATTTTAAACAACATCCTACAAGCGCATACATCACACACACACACACACACGACACATATACATAAAACATACACACGACACATACACAGGACATATACAGTCATACACTTTACACCACAAACCTCACCTAATTCACACTATAGAGAGAGGCTATACATTTTTATTTATCTTTTATATTTAATCCTTTCTATCGTTTCCTTGTTCCTTGTTTTTATAACTTTGTTTTCTTTTTGTACTCAACTAATAGCTACTTACCTTTTTTTTTTTTTTTTGTTTCGGGGTTGAAAATCCTCATGGATGTCCGCCGCCCTGGGGCGGGCGGCGGGGTCTGTCAGACTCTTACTGACTAAAAACCACCCCGGTGTTCCCTCTCTCACCTACGCCGGAGGTCGCGGGAACGAACGATACTTCCGCAACCCCCGGCTGGTGCTGGCCCGCTCCTGCGGGCCTCTCCTCGTCTCAGGGGGGGAGTGAGGTGTTAAACTCCCCCCGCGACGTCTAAGAGGGGCGCGCGTGGAACACTACGCGCCGCCGCCTCGGGTCCAGATGTGTGGGGGGCGACGGACGTCCCCAAGTCCGTCGCCCCTGGACCCATTTAGGGGGGCTGGAAGAGGGCGTTGTCCGCCCTCCACCGACGCCCGGTGCGCCTGCTGCGGGCGGGGTGAGGGGACGAGATCTCCCTCTCCCTTTCCGCACCCTCCTTCTGCGAGACGACTGTTTCGCAGAAGGAAACCACCGCGTCCCAGGACTCCTCGCTGCCGACCATAGACTCGACCACGGCCGGCAGCGATAGGTCACTGCCTACTCCTGAGCTGAGGGCACGGCGCGGCTCCTCCCAAGCGGCACACTCTGCCAGCGTATGCCACGCCGTGTCCTCCCGACAGTCGACGCAGTGGTGACACCGAGCGTCCGGCTCCCTGTTTATGCGACACAGGTACTTCCCGAAGCAACCATGCCCCGAGAGCACCTGCGTCGCCCGAAACGACAGGGAGCCGTGCCTCCTCCCGAGCCATTCGTCGAGCACTGGTCGGATCGCCCCGACAATAGCGAGGCATAGCTACTTACCTAATGTAACTCCGTACTAGTTTTTGTATAAATTGAGAAATGTATGAACAGCGAGAGTCCTAGCACCCATAACACAAGTTTAATCTTAGCTTGGGTGCCAGTGGAGTAATCAGTGATTTATGCAAGCATATTGTCATAGAATTAACTTATTGCTATTGGCAAATTGTAAAATTGGAAATAAAGTTATTGTTATTATTATTATTTTTACATATCTCGGGACCATGAGGTCCCGGTCCTTTGAAAGGCGTACGAGGGGCCGAAGCCAACTCGCAGAGGCCCCTTAGGAGATTGTAATGAAATGCGGCACCATCCGACGATTATCCCTGTAGGTATGTACTATGCAAGTCTACCCAAGGACAACCCCCGGTTGGTGCAGAACTATTGCAGAATATGGAAAATTAAAAAGTTCGACTATGGGTTTGGGTGGCTAAAGTGGGTTGTTTACCAAGAACTATGGAAGAACTATAGCCCCTGCCCGATCAATGTTTTAACCTTTTAACCGCCTACGTCGGATTAATCCGACTTTATCATGACGACTACTGGAGAGTTAATACGAATTCTAGAAGGCGATGAAAATGAAGAATTTTTATCAGACGAAGAGTTTGACATTGATGTATCGTTCGAATATCGTTACCATCTAAGTCAATAGGTAAACTGTTATTGACTTCGTCCAAGTATTTTTTTTTATTTTTACAAGGTTTTGTTTAGTTTCACCTGTCCCGTTGTCTGTCTGTCTGTCTGTCTGTAATCATATCTTGCAAGTTAAATTTGATCCACTTCCCGGTGTCCGATTGAGCTGAAATTTTGCATGCACGCATAAATCGGATGACAATGCAATATTATTATGACATAGAGCTGATCTGATGATGGAGCTGGAAGGTGGCCATAAGAACTCCGTAATTAAACGATGCAACCCCATCGAGTTTGGGCTCGTTTAATTCGTCTTGACGAGTACTTTGATACCACATGGTAACCAGAGTCTGATGATGGAGCTGGAAGGTGGCCATAGGAACTCCGTAATTAAACGACGCAACCCCATCGAGTTTGGGCTCGTTTGATTCTTCTTGACGAGTACTTTGATACTATATGGTAATTAGGATCTGATGATGGAGCTGGAAGGTGGCCATAGGAACTCCGTAATTAAACGACGCATCCCCATCGAGTTTGGGCTCGTTTGATTCTTCTTGACGAGTACTTTGATACTGCATGGTAACCAGGGTCTGATGATGGAGCTGGAAGGTGGCTATAGGAACTCCGTAATTAAACGACGCAACCCCATCGAGTTTGGGCTCGTTTAATTCGTCTTGACGAGTACTTTGATACTACATGGTAACCAGGGTCTGATGATGGAGCTGGAAGGTGGCCATAGGAACTCCGTAATTAAACGACGCAACCCCATCGAGTTTGGGCTCGTTTGATTCGTCTTGACGAGTATCTTGGTTGGCGTGAATATGCAACTCCAACAAATTTGGGAAAAAAGTTCGTTCAGTTTGTTATGAATGTGGAATATGTCTGATTGATTAGATGGATGACCGAATGCCAAGGTGAGCACGTGCCGAGGGCTGAATGGTATGAGGGTGTATAAACATTTTATATTGCTAACGTTGCGCCTGAGGGTGTATGATTCCATAGAGAAATTAGAAATTTAGGGTAACTCCTCCTTCATTTAGAGCTTTCAGCACTTTTCTTAGGTTGGTGTCATGTTCTTCCACTGTTCTGCCGTGAACCAGGGTGTCGTCAACATGGTTTACACAACCTTTGATTCCTGATAATAATATTGCCATTTTCCTTTGGAATACTTCACTGGATGAGTTCATTCCCATTGGCATTCTGTTAAATTGATATCTTCCAAATGGGGTGATGAATGTTGTTAGGTCTTTGCATTCTTTTGTTAATTCAACTTGGAAGTAGCCTTTAACAGCATCAATTTTGGAGAACACTCTTGAGCCAGCGAGTTGAGCTAAACATTCTTCTACTGTGGGTAGTGGATGGTACTCCCTCATTACAGCTTTGTTTAATTCTGTGTAGTCTACAGTTATTCTGACCTTGTCGGTGTCTATTTTGTCAGGTACTGGTACCATTGGAGCGCACCATTCTGTGGCATGAGAGACTGGTTCAATTACTCCCATGTTTTGTAGAGCTTGCAATGTTTTTTTTAACTTTTGGTCGGATTGGTATTGAAATATGACGTGGTGTTGCAACTGCATAGGGTATGGCATTCGTTTTAAGTTTTATATGGTACTTTCCTTCCATGGTCCCTAGGCCTTTGAATATGTCTTCAAATTCTTCTTCCGGTGGTATGTTGTTTGAGATTTGCAAAATTTGAGCTTTGTCATGCCATTTTATTATTTGAAATGCATCACATTCGGGTAGACCGAGTAGTGGTGTGTGTTGCCCTTCCAGTACATATATGTCAGTAGTCTTGGTGTTGCCTTGCCAGGTCAACTTGACATTTTTGCATACACCTCTTCCTGGAAGTGTAATTCCACATGGTCCTAATAGTTTTTCATTGATTTCAATGGGCTTGGGCATCTTCAGTTTTTTGCGGAGTTCTTCACCTATGACTGTTTGTGATGCACCCGTGTCAATTTTGAATTTGATTTTTTGACCATTTATTAACAAAGTTGCAAATTTGGATTTAGATGGAGATACTTTAGGTGTGTTAATAGAATCAATAACCGTGCTGTTAGGTTCTATGCTACCAACAAAGAAGTCTTCTTCGATTTCATTGACACTTTTCTCCTTCTTTGTCTCCTTTTTTGCCTTTTTGCATACCGCGAGCCAATGTCCTTTTATGCCGCATCCTTTGCAGTTTGATTTGGCTGCTTCGCACTCGCTGAATTTGTGCTTTGGAGATCGACCACGTTTTCTGCAACTTGTATCGGATGATGTGTTTGTTGTGAGTTTTTTTGTTTGCTTCTTTTTGATCAAGTTTACTTCCAGCGCTTGTACATTGTTTGGATTGAGAATTGAGCTGTTGGCCTCAACAAGTTCGGAGTGCCGAACTCTGTTTATAACGGCTTCCAACTTCGGTTCTTCTTCTAGGTTTTGTATAGCTTTGGATAACTCAGTATTTTTCATGCCGGCGACGATCCTGTCGCGTATCAATTCATCTTCGAGTGGACCAAATTCGCACTTCTTTGCTAAGTTGTGGAGGTCTGTAATGAAATCATCGACACTTTCATCGTCTTTTTGGGTACGTTGGTTGAATCGCGCTCTCACATACATTTTGGTTTTGCGAGCGGTGTAGTATGCTTCGAATTTGTCTCTGACGACATAATACGACTTCATTTCCTCGGCAGATAGCTTCATAGAAGTTAGGATATTGTTAGCTTGACCACCCATGAGGTATAGAAAAGAGTTGACTTGAGTCTCGCTGGGAAGTAGCTTAAGACGTGTCGTGTCTCTATACTGCTCAAAGCGAGTAATCCAGTTTTGCCAGTCAGCTGCTTTGAAGGTGAATTGTTGTGGCGGCGGCGTTGCCATGCCGGGCAGAAAGTTAGCGGATTCAATGGCTGGTACTTGCTGGGGTTGACTCTGGGTTTGGGAGAGTAGCTGCTGGCCCTGAAGTTGCTGTATCAACACCATCTGTGCATCCAATTGCTTTTTTAGTTCTTCCATATTGCAAATCACTTAATAATCGCTGGATTCATAGGATAATTTTGGATTTGATTTATGGTAAAAAATGAACTCGCTGTCACCATGTATGATTCCATAGAGAAATATTTAATCCTCGGTGTTGCCACCTCACAGGTTACAGATAGCTTATCTAAATCGTTACACAGAGGGTACCAGGGCGAACCCTGTTGTACTGAAGCCCTTATCCCTCTACAATGGACCTCTGGGGGGATGGACCGTTTTTGTCCTATACTCGTGGGAACAACGTAAACAAAAAAGAAACTACTACACAAAGAAAACGACGTTTAGAGAAGGCGAAATTGAAGCGACAGGAGAAGATTGCTAATGAAAGTGATGTCCACAAGCGGCAACGCTTAGAAAAAATAAGTTTAGCAGTAGCTAAACATAGAGAAAACGAATCGTTAGAACAACGCACAAATATGCAAGAAACCGATAGAATACATACACAAGAGAGAAAGAAAAACGAATCTTTAGAACAACGTACTAATAGGCAAGATATTGAAAGAATGCATAGGTACACAAGAGAGAAGGAAAAACGAATCTTTAGAACAACGCACAAATAGGCAAGATATCAATAGATTACACACACAAGAGAGAAGGTAACAAAGCAAGCATAGGCAAGATATCGATAGAATACATACACATGAGAGAAGGAAAAACGAATCGTTAGAACAACGCAGAAATAGACACGATATCGATAGAATACATACACAAGAGAGAAGAAAAAATGAATTACAAGAAGAACACTTGGCCAGGCTAAAAAGTAACAGAATTAAATAAATAAAGGAAAATCGCTGCTACGCGCTACGAACTACCCCTTAGTAAATCTCGAATTAAAAATACTAAAAAGTTAAAAATAAAATTAAAGAAAAAAAGCATTTTTTAAAAACAAGCTTTTATTATTTTTTAGTAAAATGAACTAAAAAGTTAAAAATAAATTAACTCTAAAAAGAAATATAACACTTTATAAGTTCATTGTAACCTTTAACGATAATTAAGCTTCTTCGTCTACGACAAAATAATTCCATATCGTACCTAAGTATATATTTTTAACACTAAAACTTTAAACCTTAATTATTAAATCTTCCCGTTTTTATCACAGTCCCGATTTTATAAATAAAAGCGTGTTGAATTGCAAATTTCAATTCTAATGCAAATGTCGTTATTAAAACGAAATATCGACATCGAAAAGTTAAGTATTGCACATCCCTCTTTGTTGTAGGTATTTATTTTTCGATTCACTGTGCCGGGCGCTGGGTGCACGCCAACTGATATGAAGTCGGGCGGTTAAAGGGTTAAATACACACGGATAAAAATGACAGGGGGTGACTTGCACACTCAATAATGGGCCCCCGTAAAACTGTCGCTAGCACATAGTGACGTAACGACAAGGGGGCAACATGTCCGGAGGTGCTTGAGGAGTGGAGAGGTATTCCACGGCTTTCAGAACAATCCCAGAGCCCGGAAGATGGTCAAGATCCCTACGAGCACTTACTGGAATACTTCCTTCCCCCGAGCCCGTTTGCTCTTGCGAATCTCCACTCAAACCGGCCAATAAAGGCAAGTAAGAGTTGTGAGCTCTGTTCCTTATCAGTGTTCACTCCAGCCGGCCAATTAAGGCAAGCCAGAGGTGAGGAACAAGACTACTCCCGGGAGATAGGGTCCGTGGGGTCGCTACTGCCCAACAGCTTGCCACATGCTTCCCTGCGGATTTCTGTATCTCTCTTGGTCTGGCTCCTCACCCTAGACTTGTTTCGGCAAAGTAAACTCTTCCGGCACAGGCCCAGAGTTCAGAGCGCGCAAGCCCCACCACGACGTCAACGTAGAGATACGGCGGTGGGGTTATTATTATCATTATTATTATTATTTATATAAAACACTACCGCCTTCTGGTGCAGTCCGGGAAAAAGTAAACACTTACCGATAATGTAAATATTGGGTTGTTGCAAATGAAATGGCGGATAAGATAGGATAAATGTTTATTTTTATTACTATTTTAAAACAAAAAAAATCTAATCAAAATAATCGCCTTCAGCTTCAACGCACTTTTGCCAACGTGATGCCAAATTGTATATTCCGGTTTTGTAAAATTCTCGATTTAGAGGTGCGACGAAATTCGTAAAGGCTGTTTCTACTTCAGACTGGACCGACATTTTTTTTCCCTCCAAAAAGTGATTCAAGTGACGAAATAAGTGATAATCCGTTGGAGCCAGATCTGGAGAGTATGCTGGATGTGGCAATGGCTCAAAGTTTAGTTCCGTTATTTTTTTAATGACTAATTTAGAAATGTGCGGGCGAGCATTGTCATGCAGCAATATGACACCATGTCTTCTCACTAAAGCCGGTTGCTTTTCTGACTTTGTGTGAACAGTTTCAAGTAACTGACAGTACTTTTCGAGGGTTACTCTCGACGATTTCCTTCAAGTGATCGTCATCGATGGCTACCTCACGATGACCGCGCGGTTCGTTCTCCAAGTCGGTGTCTCCGGAACGAAATGGTTCAAACCAACGCTGTGTTGTTCTCTCGCTAGCCTACACCTTCGCCGAATGCCATATTTCGCGTTGCCTCCGCGGCACTGTGTCCAAATTTGAATTCGTAAAAAAACAATAGGCGAATTTTACGTTTGTCCATTTTTCACTGTCACTTAAAAACGTGATGTTTCTTCGAAAGTTCAAACAACAATACGACTTTTCTGGAGAGCTAAGAACATGTAGTTTTAGTATTGCGCAATATTATTTAATTATTAAAACTCTAAGGAGTAATTCCCTGTACTGTTATACAATATCTAAGAATCCGCCATTGCATTTGCAACAACCCAATAGTTTACATTTTTTTATAACTTCGTTCCCTTGTGTGCACCCGGCTTTAGTGAAATGTGTCATTTTTGTGATTTAATATAATAGTAGGGGAGCCCAAGCAGGGATTTTTGAAGTGACTCGAGCGTGTCAGAAAATTATATAGGGAGAATCCTTGCATCCTTTAATGTACCTCTACCAAGTATGAACCCTCCATATGGTGGGGTGTGTTGAGGGGAACCCGTCTGATTAGTAAAAAAAAATCGATTCTTAGAAAAACTCGAGCGCGTCAGTCATTTACAGTATGTACGCGCATTATATTTCTGGTAACTATTAGATATTAATCTGACGATTAATTCAAGGGGGCTGGCCGTAACGAGCGGTTGAAACAAAAAAAAAAAAAAGTTATTCGAGCGTGTCAGACATTCAAAGTGTATGTCAACTAAAGCTTAAAAAGTGTCCTATTAAAATATCTGACGATTTGGACATGACACAAACTCATAATATATTTTTGTATATGCAAAAAAAAAAAGGTGATCTTGAGATACTCCAGCGCGTCAGATTTTTATGCAGGAGGGTCAAGTTGATGTCATAGTCCTCCTGAATAATAATCTGACAATTATATGGAGGGATATCGCTAGTCTGACCATTTTGAAGGAAATTTAGAAATAATACAGTTTACGTACAGAAATTGGATAATTTATTAATATAAAATTAAATATAGATCATTAGTTAGTTTAGGGACGGTGCGAGAGAGTGAGAGATAGAGAAAGAGCGAGAAAGAAAGTGAGACGCGGAGTGGGGAATAAATGATAAATGATTTATTTTCTGTAAGTAGGTTTGTACAAACACTTTTACATGTCAATCATATTTTTTTAAACTAGATGAGGTCGGCGTTTCCTATCTGAATACTCTGAGAAGAAAGGCCGAAACAAACTCAGAGGTCACAGTCTCTTTTAAAGTCCAGACATAATCTTGGTCAGATAATGTGAAGACCATGTAGATTGGACTGAAATGGTCTTTTGAGTAAAGAACCACACAGATTGAGCGGACCTGTCCAGTCAGTGCACGCATTTGTCAAAAATCGTGCAGCTCAACTCAGAACTTGAGGAGCCTTACGATTCAACGAACAATACCAATGAAAGGACATTTGGGTAGGCCGCATAAATGACTCAAACTGCCAGATCATGATTAAAACTAACTAAGAAGGAAAACCAAAAAAAAGAAATGACCCACATAGTCTTCACACTCACAGTAATAATAATAAAAATAAGATACTTTACAAAGTAAATATCCATGTCATTGTTTATATAAAATTCATCAATGTCAATGTGAATACACAGCTCTCAGCCGCTGTACGCTTCACCTTTGCTCCACGATTCTACTAACATCGCCCCATGAAAACTGTCAGATTATTAGTTCTTTGTAATTCTAATATTGTTTCCTCCAAAATAAAAAAAAATTGAAACGCGCTCGAGTATTTCAAGGTGACGTTTTTTTTTTACAACTTCGAGACTCGCTTGTTTCTTAATGTCACGCTCAAATTGACAGATTATTGAGATATACAATCTTCTCAATGTAATTAATCAACTTTCTCTTAATCTGACGCGCTCGAGTTTTTCTATGGATCGATTTTTTTTTACCAATCAGACGGGTTCCCCTCAACACACCCCACCATATGGAGGGTTCATACTTGGTAGAGGTACTTTAAAGGATGCAAGGATTCTCCCTATATAATATTCTGACACGCTCGAGTCACTTCAAAAATCCCCGCTTGGGCTCCCCTACTATAAGTAATTAATTAATCTTACGTAGTTTTATTTTACTTTCGTTTGATCCTATCTATGTTGGAGATAATTGTTTTCTCCTATCTTTTATCAACCAATATCCAACACTAAGCTACGTACAGCACTTGTGGCAAAGGCTTTGGTAAAAGTGGTACTGTTAAAAAAAACGTGTGCAGTTCACACGCGATAGAAGTGAAACCTTCAAAAATGTGGACTATAAGATAATGAGATGACTGTAGAATTTCAGGAGTAGGATAATATTGTAGGGTTTAATTATAATGAAATTGATACCAAGTTTAAAAAAAAAAATTTTTTTTTTCTTGGATACGACAATATTCTGCATTCGTTTCTTCTTTCTTTTTTTACTTGAAAAATCACTTTATTAAAGTAAAGAAATATTTATGTAAACGATACACGTGTACTACGTGTAATACGCAGGCGCGCACGCACATACTAAGACACGTACAAAGCTCGGACCCATAGAGAATATAACCACTAGAGAGCGTATGGGCCGATTTCTTCGAAGCACACGACTCACTACTGCGGGTCGGGGGATGAGGAAGAACGCGCGGCTGCAATTGGTCAGTTCAAGGTTAAGTTGCATCGTTAGGGCTGCTTTACTTCATTAAAAGGAAATAGTCGATATCGATAAAATGGATTTTAACATTATAATAAATACTAAATCAAAATCATAGAAATAATATTTAATCAAAATCAATCAATTACAAAAAAAAATCCCGGAAATGGACTGATCGGCCCCGGTCGGGGACAGAAAGAACTAAAAAATCCCGGAAAATACAAAAAAAAAAAAAAAACCGACGAACTGAAAACCGAGGAGGTTCTCAGTTCGTCGGTATTTCTTTTTTGAAGTCGGTTAATAGTAGATAGTTATTTTATTAAAGTATGTGAATTGAATAAAAAATGTATTCATTTTATTTTTCTCGATATCAACTTTCAGCTATTAAAGATAACAGCACTATTTTTTACGATAAACATACAAAAGGAAAGAAAGGGATAGAAGCACTAGAATTGTCTAATACAAGAACGAGACTTTTCCAAAAGACATCAACGAGCGACTCAAAAAGTGTGCTCGTTTACCCAGCCACCATTTTAAATAGACCCCTGCAGTGGCTTATAATCTGATTAAATCAAAAATAATTTTTCGTAATGTTTATGTACCGATGAAAAGTTATGTCATCCTTTTTGTAACTAGATGTCTAAGAATGTTTCCCACACCACTTCACCGCGCATGAAGGCATTTTGATGCGTATAATTGCATAAACGTTATAAAAAAATTATATTAATTTAGCGTGCACGCAGGTCTAACACTTGGACACAACTAAAATTGCTACTAGTACCGTAGCCTATATTAAAATACTAATAGTTTTCGTGCGTCGGGGCACTGTATACGCAGTCAAGTGGTTATAATAGTCTTTGCTCGGACCCAAGCGTCGTGTCGTGCGTAGCATGTACCACCAGTATCAGTGTATTAGGTTTCTGCTTGAAGGCGCCCAGAGCAGTACCGACAATCTACGAAGACTTACGAATATTCCCGAACGTATGAAGGTGGGAGAGGGTACGGACAGCGCACAGAGAGGAGATGACAAAGAAACAGTGTATAATGCCTTCTATCTCATTCTCTCGCACGTTAAATCCTATAGATGTATGTGTTTATCTCTTTTTACTGTCGCTTTTTCGTTTCATTGGGTTTATCGATAGGTAGTATCGCCAGTAGTTGTTGTAAAACACACTTTTATAGTGATAGTATCAATAGTATTACTTATGTATGTCGATTGATATTGATACTATCGATAGTATTGTTAAAATCCAATACTATCGATAGCCTTATCGATATTGTTACTAGTTTTCAAGGTTAACTATAAATAGATCAACTATCGATAGCTAGGCAACGCTATCGAAGGAGGTTAAATAACCTCGTATTAACATAAAAGTCTACACGTAAAGAAACAGTATAGTTCACAACCACTCAATACGCTTCCGTACCGTATCGAACATCAATCAATGTCTTAGTAGGAGTTCCCTAAACGCTGTTCACAAGTCCAAAACCGGAAAATGTTGTCAGTGAATCAAATAGACGACCGCTATTCTTCCGACAGCTGTTTGCTGTCGGGGGTAAGGCAAATCATGATTATCAGGTTATTGAAACGTGTGATTTTTGACATGATAGCCTGTCGGATGGTTGTGAATACCTATGTGCAGCGATCGGTATTGGAAAAGTCGCTGCTTTATGCAAATAAATACCCTTACGCCACAATAGGCAATGAGCAGTAAGGTAGCCTGGGTCTTTGCTTGGTATTTTACGAACCAAGGACATGTTTTAACTTTATTTATAACACATTTGCTCGTAAAAGGTCTCTTACTGCACCAATTTCAATATCGTAATGTATCTCATTACGTACTTGTGCGTAATTGTAATGTAAAGCGCACGGTTTATCAAGATGCTCCGTCTAAAACGAACGGTACTTTTTTAAATCTTAGCAAAGAGTTTTTATGTCAGAAAAGTGGTCAACATTTTATGAATAAAATTAACTTTGGGAGATAAAATATAATAAATAAACATTTAATTCTTTAATTTAATTAATTTTGACAGTTAATTACAACCATTTATCTGTAACAAAAACACAAAAGTATTAATTTACTTTATTAGTAATACTGGCTGTTTTTTGTGCCACCGACTGCAGAACTCTGTGGTCTCGTTTCTCCTACTTTCACTCGAGAGAGTGAGAGAGAGACTGGTGAAATTGAAAACTAATAATACGAGTAATAGCTTGACAACATTAAAAATGCCAACTGGCAACGTAATAATTAATTTTACAAATTGTTCGAATTTTAATAACTGTTTTAACAAGTAATTAAAGATTTATTCGTTTAAGAAAGTCAGAGTTTTATTTATTTCCTCACAAATGTGTTATAAAACGTCGTATGACATACGTGCGGTTTGATAATTACAGCCTCTGCTTTAGCAATATCGCCTCAGCTGTAATTTTCAACTTACCGCACTTATATCATAATGTACTATTACCAAGTTGCATTACATTTTCCAAAGACAGATATGGATCAAGTAAAAATAAAATATGCAACGCTAACCTAAGGACATTTCCGAAATAAACAAAAAGTTCTTATTCTACCTATGCTACCAAATTAGAGATGTAAGTGCTGTATTATACCGTTTGTATTGAAATGTATAAAACGAAAAATACCGTATAATACGGTATTATACCATTTGCTACGGTATTTTATGTATAAATCGATTGTTTCTATATTTTTTAAGTAAATTATCTGAGTAATAATTAAAATACTGAAAATACGGTGGAAATGCACAGATATAAAACATGAAATTGTATTTTAAATCTGTATTTTGAAGTGAAAACATCTTTAGCATCGTTGTGATTTGAAAATCAATGAAAGGAAAAAGCGACAGTAAAAAGAGATAAACACACATCTATAAGATTTATCGTGCGAGAGAATGAGATAGAAGTAGTGATGAGCAAAATTGGTCTTTGTCTTGCAGTCTTGGTCTTGGTCTTGCAAAAAAGCAAGACCAAGACTACATAAACAAGACCAAGATCAAGACTCGAAGTATTTGAGCAAGACCAAGACTATCTACACACTAGCAAGACCAACACCAAGACCGAACAAGCAAGACCAAGACCAAGACTGAGTAAGCAACACGAAGACCAATACCAAGACTGTCCCAGTCTTGGTCTAGGTCTTGCTTTCCTCATCACTAGATGACGATGATGATGACGATGACGATCACGATGATGATGATGATGATGATGACAATGATAATGATGATGATCTTCGTAGATTGTCGGTACTGCTCTGGGTGCCTTGAAGCAGAAACTTAATACGCTGATAGTCGTGTTACGTGCTACGCACGACGCACAAAGGAGTATTTATATTAAAAAAAACGACAGGTTGCACTCCGGGAGTGCCGGCAGAAGTGAAAACTTAAATATTAACGTTGTGCATTTTTTATATTTTGGAATGGTTAGGGAATCATTTTGCACGAATTGCTTTAACCTTTTGACCGCCACGGACGGCTATAGCCGACAAACGAAAACGTGCCAAACACGCCACCGACGTCTACAGCCGTCAAGAAAACGAAATTTTTTAAGTACAAAATAAATCTTTTCTAATTTAGTATATTTATTTTGTACTTAAAAAATGTCGTTTTCTTGACGGCTGTAGACGTCGGTGGCGTGTTTGGCACGTTTTCGTTTGTCGGCTATAGCCGTCCGTGGCGGTCAAAAGGTTAATTATCAGTATAAAAGTACTATCATTTATGTCGTAGAATACAATATTTATTTATTGCGCTATCTTGCACAAACATGACAATTTATATTAGTACATTAAAAAGTTATTATCTCTCAGAAAAATCAACTTCCATCCATAATTTCGACGACTTTTTCACCATCATTATTACCAGAATCATTATTTTATTATTTTTTTTATTTTTTCACGTCCACCGGAGGTGTGCCATATGTTCCACCAGTTATCTGTAGTTCCCAAATTGCAGATTTATTGTCGAGAGATGTACCTTCAAGTCTATCAATACATTCTAACTACAATTCTAATTAATTCATTCATTTAAGTTAAGTTTGTTTCTGTAACATAAACACACACGAACATTCGCGCAAGCACCCTGCCCCACCTAAACTAAACAACAGGCGCAGGCATACATTTTCGCCGCGCCGTAGAAAGAGAGGGGGATACTTCCTCGCCTACGCCGCGCCGCCGGCTGTCTACTCACCATCCGTCTTACGAATTTTCGATCAGGGTCACGTGTCCTGACGCGAGTTTTACATTTTTTACCCGTTACAAAAAAAAGTGTACAACGCCGCTAAAGAAGTTTTCACTTCAAAAAAATGTAAAATCATTTTTAAACTTGGTATCAATTTCATTATAATTAACCCGTGAGAAGGCGCGCCTAATTTTCTTACACGAGTAGGCGCGTGCGAGCAAATTGCTCACACTATCATAAATGTTTATATTTTTAGTGTTTCTATATTTATTGGCTTATAATGTATTTAAATAAATAACACAAGGTTTAGTAAGTAAGAAAACTAGTATTTTAATCAAAACTATTAAACATAATAGCAACTTCTAACGCAAATAACAAAACAACCTAGTATTAATTAATTTTTTGGCACGTTTCATAAAAATCACAATAAAAACTGTTCCCTAACAAAAACTAAAAAGTGTTATTCATCTATTAAATCTACACTAATGTGCCTCTCGAAACACACTGAACACATGTATTTTACATGTTCGGTGCAAAGTAATTGCTGGGCGCGTGATGAGCAAATTGCCGCACGTTGGTACACGGCCTCCACAAACGCCTTGCTGCGCGGTCGCAACGCCACTGAGCGGATCGAGAATTGCGTCAGGGGAGAGGGGGTGAATATTTAGGAAGGTACTTAAGTGCTTGAATTGGTGTGGCATGGGAAAGACAAAAAATTTTTGAATTAGATTTTTGTGTGAGCAAATTGCTCATAGCGCGCCTTCTCACGGGTTAAACCCTACAATTATCCTACTCCTGAAATTCTACAGTCATCTCATTATCTTATAGTCCACATTTTTGAAGGTTTCACTTCTATCGCGTGTGAACTGCACACGTTTTTTTTAACAGTACCACTTTTACCAAAGCCTTTGCCACAAGTGCTGTACGTAGCTTAGTGTTGGATATTGGTTGATAAAAGATAGGAGAAAACAATTATCTCCAACATAGATAGGATCAAACGAAAGTAAAATAAAACTACGTAAGATTAATTAATTACTTATATTAAATCACAAAAATGACACATTTCACTAAAGCCAGGTGCACACAAGGGAACGAAGTTATAAAAAAAATGTAAACTATTTACATTATCGGTAAGTGTTTACTTTTTACCCGACTGCACCAGAAGGCGGTAATGTTTTTTATATAAATAATAATTTCAATATTGAAACGGATCGACTGCTTGCGTTTTTATTTGTACCCTTAGCAACATATTCTAGGAATATACAACGTGTAACGTTAAATGCGCAAAACCTGAAAATAGTTTGATCAGAATAACAAGCAGAATCAATTAAACCACTTTTTTATATAGGTCACATTTTTCAAAAAATCTTCATTAAAAACGTTGCCGTGTCTATTTATTAATAGGTCAAGTAAGCCAATGTCAGCGCGGCGCAGCGGCCCGGTGACGACTCCTCCCTCGGTAAAGCGTCGTCGCAGAAGCAAGAAACGATCAGAATGGCCAGTAAAACTAAAACAGCACATAAAACCTTTACAAATTTTTAATGACTTATTTTCAAATATCAGTTGGGGTGTCTGAGGTTTTGCGCATTTAACGTTACACATTGTAGAATAGTCAACGCCAACGATTTGTTTTTTCTTACACACTCGACTTTACTATAACTTGTATGTTACGTAACTATTTGCTAAAGCTACGTTTTCCTAAAAGAGCGGCGGCCGCCATATAGCGTCCCCAATTTACCGGCAAATAACGTAACTGAAACGTTATTTATGAAAGTAAGTTGATGTGTGGAAACACACCCACACTTTACGGTGTCAAAAACGCTCTCAAAGCTCGCTCGCTACGCTCTCGTTTTTGACAACGTAAAGTCAAACTGCGGTGCCATTATTTTCATGTCTGCAACCGTTATAGAGCGGCCAGCGGCCACCTCTTCTAGGAAACTGTAGCGTTACACTCGACCCTCGCGCGACCCGGCCACAACTTAACAGATTTGTAATAAGTACAAAATGCGTGTTCTGATTTCCTCTCTCGATTTATCTGTCAGGCTGTCTGCCATCATGCCGATGATATTTTTCTCGTCCACAATTTCTAGGATAGTTTTGTCTTGACGTTCTTCCGGGGTCAGCTGTTCCTTCAATATTTCTAGTATGAGTTTATCTTCGTCTCTTTTCCACTCGGGTTTCTCTGTCTTGATTATTTCGTCTTCGAACATGATTTGCATGGACGAGTTGGAACAATCGCTGTACTCTTGGACCTCAGTTTTGCTGACTGTTACGACTAGTGATACCCTTTCAGATGTTGGTGTTATATATTCCATTGTTGTGTTTTCCTGTAATTAAAAAGTAAAAAAAAATATATAAGTATATATATATTTAGGTTTTTACAAAGTAATAAATTTACAAACTTATAAATACTTAGTAGTACCAGGTTCTTAACAGATTGGCTTAAATACTTATTTAAAAACTAGTTTTATGAATATGTTATAATTATCTATGAAAGGTGCGTTGGTGCTGACATTATAAATTGTAAAAGCAATTAATGTTGTTAGGATTAGCAAAACTCATCAACATCATCTGCCAACCCTTTTCCCAACTATCTTGGGGTCGGCTTCCAGTGTAACCGCATGCAGCTGAATGCCAGTATTTTACAAGGCACGACTGTCTATCTGACCACCACAACCCAGTTACTGGGTAGCACGATACCCCTTTCGCAAGACTGGTTGTCACACTTTCGGTTTAACCTTCAAGCGGGCGCGCGGACATTTGTAACGCCAGCGGTCGCGCGTAACCTAAAAGACCTATAGGATATTTCAGGGATTTAAAACACTAATTATTTAATATTTTTTGTATTTATCACATTATCATTATGTTAGGACATAAACAAAATTATAAAATCAAAATAATATTCTAATTTTCTTTGGATTTGTAAGCAATTTGGCATCATAAATGTATCGAGAATCGATCGCATCGCGGTCGATTCGACGCCGCGCGCCCGCTTGAAGGTTAAGATCTAAGAATGACAGCCGGGACCAACTGCTTAACGTGCTTTCCGAGACACGGAGAGGTCTCGGTATGTTATGGATGGTCACCCATCCAAGGACCGACCACGGCAAGCCTTGTCTAACTTTAAAGGTCGACCCATGCGGCGGTTATTATTATTAAACCACGAGCCCCTCTGAGATTAGCAAAACAATAAAATATAAATTTTGCCACATTAAAAGTCTGATTCTTTTCAAGTCTGTTTTCTTCTGTACATAATTATGTTGTCTAACAGTAACAGTTTTCATTTTCATAAAACAATGTTATCTTAGAGAAAAAATACGTACTTCTTTAATAGGTCGACAAACATCGTGATTATTCTCCGAATCAGAAAGGCTCTTACTTCCACCGTTGTCCTCTTCCTCACTGCAATAATAGAAAAAAAAACATAAAAAGTCTATATCAGGATGCAATCAACCAACTCAGCCTATCGCAGTCCACTGCTGGACATAGGCCTCTCCCAGACTGCGCCACAACACCCTGTCTTCCGCCTTCCGCATCCAGCCGGTCGATTCTGGAAAAATCTCACCGTGATAACTAATGTGAAGTGGGCTTAGAGTGAGCTGTGAGTCATGGTGATGCTAGGGATTGACACTATTGAGGACTCACTCCACCCAAGTTTTCACGGTGAGATGGTTACAGAATCGCAAGGCTGTAAAGTCCTTGTAGACTTTAGATCTGTAGACCATTATTTGTTTTATTAAGTACCTGTTACTTGTTGACAGGCCTACGCTATCCTCCCATACCTACTGTAATTTGAAAACATTGTAAAAGCCAATTATTTTTAAAAGAGTAATCGTGGAGTTACCTGCCGGGTCTTCTCCATAGGAAACGACCAATTGGAACCGTGCACCTAGCTTCTGACGTTTCATAATTGCCCCAGTAGGTTTATCCTACTAATATTATAAATTTGAAAGTTTTTGAAGATGTTTCGATGTTTGTTACTCAACCACGCAAAAACTACTGATCTTATTTGGACAAAATTTGGTACACAGATAGTTTATAACCAGGATTAACACAGACTAAAGTAATATTTATCTTCTGTCCTTTTCTTAATGAAATAGAAAGAAAAAGATGCATTGAACTTAAATTTAGTTTAGTGTGAGAACAAGGGAATCGCCGCCAAAGTGTAAGAATTTAACCCGAACAAGTTTTATTTACACTTTCGTCCCAACTTTTGGAACAGACCATAGTTGACTTAGATCGTACCTCATAGACATGTCAGCTTCATAGTCTGCGATGGGTTCCTCTACCACAGCAGTATCTTTACAGTTCGTCTCATCTGAAGGTATGGCTGCAGACTGCGGCGCTTCCTGTGTTATCGACGTTGCTTTTCTGTGTTCCAGGCTGTAACATAAAAGGCGTTTATTTGCCTATAAGCGGGCTAGAAGGAAATTGAGAAGAGCTCGTCGGCCTGCATAGGTGGTGACACAGGAAACTAAATAATACAAGGCTTTATTGTCCCACTGCAGGGCACAGGTCTCTTCTCATATAGAGAAGACATGAGCCTTGATAACTCCGCTCGCATAAGGATTCAGTGTCACTGACTCTGGCAGGGCCACCATCAGGGATTTTAATTTTGAAAACGCAAAAAATTAGTCGCTAATTAGTCGAAATTAGTCGCCAAATATCAGAATTAGTCGGTCACTGGTTCAAAAGATATAAGGGTTTATAGGTGGCCCTGCCAGAGTCAGTGACACAAGGATTCAAGGATTTCAGACTTATATTAACTATAAGTCCAGCTTTCCTCAATATTTTTCCTTCACCGATGTCGGTGATGTAAACTTACAAAGTAAAATTAAAGCGACTGTTTTGTTCATATTTGCATATGATATACGTCATAATAGCAGCCGGTCGATTCTGTAAAATCTCACCGTGAATTCATAAGTGAAGTGAGCAATTAATAGTGTTAATCCCTAGCGAATGACAGCTCACTCCACGCTCACTTCACCCAAGCTTTCACGGTGAGATGGTTACAGAATCGCACGGCTGAACGTATTGTGACGTATATCATATATCATAGTCCCTAGAAATCACGGTATGAATGAAATAGATTGGCTGCGATGTTGCAACGCTGTTTGTCACTCAGTGGACGCTACGTTAAGAAGCGGTTCCACCTGCTCCTGCGTTAGTTGGAACCGTAAGAATTGCACATACTTATTGCTAAAATAAAATATCGATCACAATAAAAAAAAATAGTAATAAGTAATAATGAAGCACTAGGAAGTGGTGAAGGGCGGGCGTTTTGAGGGACTGTCTTTTGTAATTTTGACGTTCGAAAAGCGCTGATTCTCAGCCTAGTTTGAATAAATGACTTTTGGTTTTGATTTTTGTGTGTTATTAAAGTATAAATTATTTCTATTTCTAAGTATGAGCTTCGGGAATCATCGTCTATTTTCTGAAATTCGAACGCGCGGTGATGAGATCTAATATAGAGCTGTTACAATCACGGAGCACTTGCCTATTTTATATTACACTGATTACAAAACGATGGAGTAACAACTCTATGCAATTACAAAATACTTTTCAAAAGTTTGGGACAGATGACGTTCAGCGACCGAGTTAGATATCCCGAAAGAGAGAAAACTTCAAACAAACGCGCAGTGATACATTATTACAAAGCCCAGCAGTAAAAACTTAGAAGTTTTACTTCCGTGGGGGGTTATTCTGTAGCGCGACGTTCCTGCTAATTCGGAAGCACGAAGATTACCGAAGCGCAAACCTTTTTTGGTTCAACTGTAAGAACTTACATTTTCACCTTCCTGTGCGGGAACAAAGAATGTACATATTGCGCAAGAGTGGGGTACCCTTCTAATGTGCACAGTATATTTGTGCAGATCTCACAAGCCGCCGACAAGTTCTTAGAAAACACCCTGTTTAGTTGCTTTAGAATAATATGACGTTTCTCCATGTCCGTCACCTGTTCCTGAAAAGGGAGGTATTATGAAGATTTTTTCCATTACTGAAAGTTTTATTTACTTACATATATGAACGAATATTCGCGTTATTTCACTGACCTCCATGACAATCATAATAGGGTATATTTTGTACTGGCAAAACAACGCAAACATAAAAAAAATAGAGCAAGTTGTGTTCACTGGATTAAAGACATATGAAATACTCACTTCAACTTTCTTAACTAAATCCGTGACACAATTCCTTCTGAAATAATCTTGGAACGCATCGATTTTGTCCGCTTGCTCGGGTGTGAGGAAACATAAGAACTCTTTATAGATATGTACAAACTCAGTGCCACACGCCTTCTCCATCTGCGCCGCTAGTTCTAACGGGTCGTGCTCATCAGGATTGAACTTAGCAAGGAGGGCGCATACTTTTCTCTTCGTCCTCGAGTAAGGAGATACTAACGTCTTTAAAACGAGTTTCAGTTGAAAATTTGTTACGTATACTGAAAAGTGAAAAGGAATTAGTTAAGGAAGCAAACTTGGCGAAGTGCAGCGAGGATTTTTTGGCGAAGAAATATTAGCCTTGTGCGAATTTAAATAAAATTGAGAATAAATAACTTATATTAGTCCAAGCGAGCATCATTAGAGGTATGCGGTAAAGGTTTTTTATTTTCTACATTATTTTTAGAAACGCAATATTGATATTTGTTTGTCAGGAGAAACCGCGCTTGACGGCACTTGAAGGCTATTGTAATGTTTTTAATGTCGACCCACAGCAGAGTCATACAAAGTTAAAACAAAGGCCTTCCACGGCTTACGCGCTTCGGGTATATTTACAGAATCTTACAGTATCCGGTCTTAAATTTGACACATAGAACTTTAGAAAGAGACCGTCACAAAGTTATAAGTGTCAGAGAAGAACTGAATCTCTTACTCGATGCCTGATTTACGGCCAAGTATTGTATTGGGCTGAGCGACACTATACACGACAATATACACAGAGATTTTAAAAGATTACTTAGTCTATAATGGCATAGTGTACGTCTTATGTGTGACCATGCATCGTCTATTGTACGTCTTATATGCGACCATGCATAATCAGCCTATAAAGTTCCCACTGATGGCACACACGCCTCCTCTCTGTGAGGGGAAGTGGGCGGTAATCCACCACGCGGGACCAGTGCGGTTTGGTGGATGTCACCTGTCTTCGAATTTTTGGTACTAGGACATGCCGGTTTCCTCACGATGTTTTCCTTCAGGGTTTTGAGAGCAGTGTTGATGAAATTTTTTTACACAAAGTAAAGCGCCTGTCAGGGTTCGAACCTACGACCTAGCGGTCGCGGCCGTTTCCACTGGGCCACCACTGCTCTGTGTGGTTTCCAGTATTTGAGTTTAAAATATACAGCATGATTTTTTACTGTCTCCAAATTTTCACAGGGTGTTCTACCCACGAATATGTCCAACTTTCACTATGGAACCAAATACGAGGTCACGAAAAAAAAAATCAGCTGTTTCATACGTTTTGGTCAAGTATGTATTGAACTTTTGTATTAATCAGCTGATTTTGTTGTTGTGATTTCAGAGTTGGTCCCGTAGGGAAAGTTGTTCATATTCATGAGTAGAACACCCTGTGAAAATTTGGAGCCTGTAAAAAAAACGTCAGTATAACATAATAAATAAATAAATAAAACATAAAAAAAAATATTATATAGCACTTACATATGTCATCTAAATCACTATCGTTATTACTAGTATCACTTTCAATCAGTCTTAAATTATCTTTTTGACTTTTCTTCAAATGATTAATCTTCATCTGCAGCTCTTGTAACGCTAGAGTATAATGATACTTCTGATTATTAACTAACAGCTTTAACCTATTCGATACCTTTGGGTATCTTTTTTCTTTACAACTACATATCTTTTCCTTTCTTTTGCCGAAGTAATCAGTTATGACTGTTTGTCTCTGTTTGCATATCTTTCTTAGTTGAACGCAACAAGTGCAGTGTTCCGATTTCTGTTCGTTTGTCTGCGTTGTTTTTGATGTTTCTGGTAGATCGTTAGCGATGACAGATTCCTTTTCTGTTGGTGATACAATTAGTCCGGAGTTAGCGTCAGTTGTCGTCGCATTAGTAAGAGGAAGTAGGTATGCTCCAGTGCTTGTCTCGACAAACTTATAGTAGTTTGTTGATACGTTTTCTGTGTTGTCCGTTATGCGTATGTCGAATTTGTCAGTTTGTGGCTTTGCGACGACTGGTTGGGTGAAGCATATGGGTAGTGCCGCCTTTGTGGGCTCGATGACTGCTTGTCCCATTTCTACGTCAACGCCGTGAGCGGGCACGCCTGTCCTGTTTGTTCGTTTATTTAAGTAATTCTGTAAGTAAAGGGTATTAACATCGCGTTAGTGATTTGGCTAAATGAAATTCAGTATCAAAAAAAAAAAAAACGAGTTTCAATTATTTTTTTTCTTAATTTATGATAGTAATTCCAAATACTCTACACTTTGGGTTTTTTTTTAGTACTGAATATAAAAAAAAATAAAAGATCAGCACTTTTTTAAGGCTCATTCTCATTCTGTTTTGTCTTTACATTTTCTGAAAAATCACAACTTTTTTCGATATTGCGATATTGAACTAAAAAAACATGGCTCCTTCACTCTGCATTGTGCTGCTCAGGTAAGCGTGCATACACACGAGCCACACGCTTCGACGAGATGCAACTGCTCCTGTCCACGGCGGAAGTAGACGGGTGTCGACGGCTGCCGTCGACGCCTGACGTGTGTCGATCGGGCGTATGAGCACTTAATCGAAAAGTAAGTACTTATTACACGGCTTACCCTGAACCGCTTGCTAGTCTTGGCGAGGTAGCGCACCCATATGCGAGGTACTTCGTGCTCCGGCTGCTCGTACAGCGACAGCTTGGGGTTGTACGGCAACAGTTTGTGCTTCACAGGCGTCACCGCGCGAGTGCGCAGGTATTGCTGCCAAGTGTAGAACGTACGTCAGTTACAGTTAAGTTAAAAAATCATAACCTGCCTAGCCTTTTTCCAACTATGTTGGAATCGGCCTCCAGTCTAACCGGATGCAGCTGAATACCAGCATTTTACATGGAGTGACTGTCTATCTGACCTCCGTTTTATATTCGAGTTTAAATCAGTATATATAGGGTGACTGGTAATTAGTGACCGATACTTAAACACATGATTGTACTCATCATTACAAACAACTTTTACTATCGGACCAAATCCGAAATCGCGAAAAAAAAAATCAGCTGTTCCCTATAAGTATCTTGACGACTCGTACGAACATAAATGTAGGGAACCTGATTTTTTTTTTCGCGATTTCGGATTTGGTCCGATATTAAAAGTTGTTTGTAATCATGAGTAGAATCATGGGTTTAAGTATCGATCACTAATTACCAGTCACCCTATACAACGTGTAACGTTAAATGCGCAAAACCTGAAAATAGTTTGATCAGAATAACGAGCAGAATTAATTGAACCACTTTTTAACATAGGTCACATTTTTCAAAAAATCTTTATTAAAAACGTTGCCGTATCTATTTATTAATAGGTCAAGTAAGCCAATGTCAGCGCGGCGCAGCGGCCCGGTGACGACTCCTCCCTCGATAAAGCGTCGTCGCAGACGCAAGAAACGATCAGAATGGCCAGTAAAACTAAAACATAAATCCTTAACAATTTTTTTAATGACTTATTTTCTCTCAGAAATAGGTCAATTGAATTAAAAATCAGTTGGGGTGTCTGAGGTTTTGCGCATTTAACGTTAGACGTTGTATATTGAGAACTTTAACGTTGTCGGAATAAAGTTAAAAATACGAAAACTGGCTCGATGGTTTTTAAACCATTGTCTCAAAACATGCGTTGTTCTATAAAAAAATACCTACATTAATAGGATTTTCTTTGTCCCCTTGCTTCCTGACATGCTGCACGTGGGCATGCAGCACGCTGAAGGACATCCAGGGCAGCAGGTGCCTGATGACGAGCTGCAGCACCAGGCTGAGGCCCCCGTGCCCACGCCGCACCGCAGGCTTGAACAACTCCGGGTTGTCGCTCATGTACTTCCAGAACTGCTCCATGCCTAGGGCTATGAGTCTGTCGGAATAAATAAAAGTTTATTTGCATAGTTTATAGGTTAGTTCTAACGTCGACATCCGAAGACGTACAAAGGTTTTCGATATCGGAAAACGAGTTACGAAACTCAAATGGAGTTGGGCAGGACACCTGACAAGGCGATGTGCTTATAGGTGGACTAAGGCAGTGACCGAGCGGCGTCCAAGGACTGGGAGACCAAGTGTCGGTCGTTCGGCGGCGGAATGAGCGGACGACATTGTTGCCATCGTTGGTAGAACCTGGACAAAGCTGGCACAGGAGTGTGGGGATTGAGGATACGGCGTGGCATACGCTGGCAGTGTGCCGTTTGGGAAGAGCCGTGCCGTGTCCTCATCTCAGGAGTAGGCCTGTCGCTGCCAGCCGTAGTCGAATCGATGGTCGGCAGCGAAGAGTCCTGGGACGCGGTGGTTTCCTTCTGCAAAAGAGTCGTCGCAAAGGGAGAGGGAGATTTCGTCGACTCACCCGACCCGCAGCAGGCGCACCGGGCGCCGGCGAACGGCGGACAACGCCCTCTTCCAGCCCCGCTAAATGGGTCCAGGGGCGACGGACTCCACCCCCCACAACTCAGGACCCGAGGTGGCGGCGCGAAGTGTTCCACGCGCGCCCCTCTTAGACGTCGCGGGGGTCTATCACCTCACCCCCCGACCCGAGGCACCCACGTACGTACGCGTACGTTCCCGCGACCCCCGGCGTAGGTGTGAGATGGAATACCGGGGTGGTTTTTAGTCAGGAAGAGTCTGACAGACCCATGAGGAATTTCCATCACGGTAAAAAAAAGCGCGCGGGGACTCTCCATGCTTTGTCAAGTCGTAAAAGTCGTGCGAAGCAGGGGCGGGGCGTTAGTTATGTATAACTAGCGTCTGCCCGCGACTTCGTCCGCGTGAAATTTCCGACCCACCCCGTCACATCGCATCGCCTGCCCCCGCTATTACTTCATTTTTTTTCCTTTTTTGTTTTTGCTCGGTTGCTAAGTGTCCTAGCGTGATGTTAAATAGCCAGGGGCGTACCAATAGAAAATGGCGCCTAGAGCACGCATCATAGTTGCGTCCCTTCGTAAATTATCATAATATGAAACATCAGATACATTAACCCTTCACCGCATAGGAAACCATATATGGTTTGACATGTTTACAGTTTATTTTACTCTAAAAAAATAAAAAACTAGCGTATAAATCCTAATGGGGTTTGTTTTTCATATCATTAGCAATAATGAAACACAACTATTTTGTCTATCATCACATACCGCTTGGAAATAAAAAAAATATAAAAAAATACACTAAAATTAATTCTGAAGCTTTAATAAACTCATTAACATAAAAAAAAAATTGTCACTTATTTAATACTAGCGACCCGCCCCGTCTTCGCACGGGTGCAATGGAGAAACACTGATAATTTTAGAGCCATTATTTCTCGTAAAAAGTATAGAATAAAAATGGTTATTGTGGGTTATTCCTAAGAGATATACATATATCATCGTAGATCTTTTTGTAGACCTTAAGGTATAGTACACCTTAAGGTCTGTAGGTCTGTAGTACATTATTTTGATCTATCTCGACGGGTTCAGCCAGCGTTTACAATGTAAGCGCAAAATAATGTGTTTATTTACGACATTACATTAGAAACCTGTAAAATCATCAGTGTTTCTCTACTATATTATGCATGTATTATACATATAAACCTTCCTCTTGAATCACTCTATCTTTTTAAAAAAAACTGCATCAAAATCCGTTGCGTAGTCTTAAAGATCTAAGCATATATAGGGACAGACAGACAGGGAAGCGACTTTGTTTTATACTATGTAGTGATATCATGCAGTAAAGGGTTAAATAAAATGATCATAAATATTACTAACAAAACATTCAATATTTATTTTATAACGAAAGTAAGTCTGTAAAACCTTTATATTTACAAACTGCACGTTCCTGGCCTGCGACGCAAACATCGATGATCTTTTCGAAATTAATTTTATCCGTCACTTTTCGCTCTACACTGAGCAAAGCTAGGTCGCATATTATATAACCTTGATCCATTGTAGCCCTCAAATACGAAAGTATTAATTTCAACTTACTAAAATATCGCTCACCACTTCCGATGGATACTGCAATTATAAGCAGAATTTGTGGTCACAAATTCAATCGGGATCACGAAGTAAATATAAGAGTATGAAATGGTTTACTGTAGTGTATTTTGTTTTTTAAATTGAACATTTGGCGATTTTGCGCCCCCGTTCGATAGGCGCCCGGGGCTCGTGCACTACTTGCCCGACCCAAGTTACGCCTCTGCAAATAGCCTTTCTAAATAATTGGGCTATAAAAAGCAAAAATAATTTTACAAACCCGACCGGCAGTTCCAGAGATAAGTACTTTGAAACATACAAACAACTCTTCAGCTTTATAATTAACTAGCATCGGCCCGCAACTTCGTTTGCGTAGAATTCGGAATTCCCGCCATTTAAATCCTATTACCCGTTTTCCCGTAGGAATGAAGCATTTTCCCGCGGTAAAAAGTAGCCTATGGTCATCAGGGATAATGTCGGCTTCTAATGGTAAAACAATTTTTCAAATCGGTTCTGTAGTTTGGGAGCCTATTCAATATAAACAAACAATCAAATCTTTCCTCTTTATAATATTAGTGTAGATATATAGATAACGATACTCACTCGTCCTCAGAATGCAGGTAGCAGAATCGTCGTGGACGGTCGCCGCGGAACGGCATGGACGGTAGTAAGTACGGGTACAGGAACACCGGACTGTTCGCCAGCACCTTCTTGAATGTCTCGTGAAACTCGCCCACGTACAGGTTCTTGTGAAAGCCGCGGCGCATGCTAGCAATTTCAGGGAGATATAAGATAAAGGAGGGGTTACCTGGTAAGTTCTCCGGGAGTTATGAAAATTGGTGATTTTTTTTTAATTTCGTTATTTCGTCGTGCTTTGTTCGAATTTTTACTTTGCCACATCGTATCTTTGCTGCTCGCGCCATCATGTTAAACGAGTTTGAAAGACATTGTCAAAAAAAAAAACTTGTAATTAATGGGCGCCATTTTCCCGATATGGTGGCGCTAGCGGCACGAGGTGGCAAAGTGACAATTCGAATCACATCGAAAATCACAAATTTTCAAATCTTTTGAGTGAAACTACCAAATGACTGGACTATAAATATCTTGTATCACGCAAGTAAAGCACCTGTCCCACCGCTGACGAGGGAGCGATTAGCTATCGAATAATTTCTCGGTCAAGAAACGGACGATATAGGTCGCGTGTCAGTAAAAGAGGTAAACAAATGCTGATTTTTGAGACAGGGCAGTAAGGGTAGGTACCGTAACCGTTGTAGTTACAAAAGAAAAAGAGTTCAGAAGGGACTGTTCTTATTTAGGTAGGTATAAATGAGAAATGTTGATCCCCATTCACAGATATTGGAAAAATTGTTTAGTCAGCAAGAAAATTGGCAATTTTCATAAAAAACTTTTGTTGATGATATTCGATCGTGTTTCTTACAAAGAACAAAACCTCTAAACCTGAGTACTAACTAGAAAAGTCAGATATCGCAATATAACTTTTCCCATACATTTTGTAGGAAATGAGACTCCCAACATACTTTTTTATGATGGATAGAATGCCGCCATTTTACTGTAGCATTTTTATTTTTACCCCGGTACTCAGAGTCATTACTTAAAATTTATGAATCATTAACTTTAATTGACAAGTATAAATTGGAACGCAGTCAGTAAAAAATATGTCAGATTGAAAACATTTTTGTTGACATTATTTGTGCCAAGATATGTTGGTTAATAAAAATTAATGAATGATTAATTTTAAGTGAAGTCTCTGAGTGCGGCAGTTATTGTATTTTTAAAAACCCCAAAATGAGCAAAACTTTATATTATATTACGTCTTTACCTCTGAAATTGCCGTTCTGCAGTACTGGCCATTTCAAATCAAAATAATTTTTGTTTGGCTAAGAATTCTAATTTCAAATTAATTTTATTTTAAAAACATGGAATTTTGTTTCCAAAAGTAGTCATTTGTTTAATGATTAGTTTTAGATTACATTTTCATCGCATTTCAATCTTTTTCGTCATCATGGATACGTTAAAAATTCGAGTAATTATGGAATATTAGTACCGTCGTGACAGCAACGCGGCACAAGCAGCACGCAACATCAATGACGTTTACGGAGCTAACACTACAAACCAACGCATCACCTGTTATTGGTTTGCTCGCTTCCGTTCTGGAAATTTCGTCCTATAAAATGAACCTCGCGGTCGTCCGAAGACTTTGGTCGACAGTGACGAATTAAAGGCGATTGTGGAAGCTGATGATACACAATCTACGGCTGAATTAGCAGCAGCTTTCGACGTTAGCGTCAACACAATATTGGTCCATTTGCGTCAAATTGGCAAGGTAAAAAAAGCTTGACAAATGGGTGCCCCACGAACTCATTGATCGCCAGCGCGAAGTACGCGTCGAGACGCGTCTTGCACTGCTCAAGAGACACACAAATGAAGGAATTTTGAACCGCATTGTTACCTGCGATGAAAAATGGATTCTGTTTGATAACCGCAAGCGCTCAGCAAGTTGGTTGGGTCCTGGTTCAGCACCTAAACAATGCCCTAAACGAAAACTTACATTACTGCAGATGTGTACTGTGAAGAACTGAACACAATGATGGAGAAGCTGGCACATCTCCAACCAGCATTGGTCAATCACTCGTCTCCGCTGCTCCTGCACAACAACGCGCGACCTCATACTGCACAGCAGACGGTCACCCGCCCTACTCACCAGACCTTGCGCCTACAGACTACTACTTTTTCCATAATTTGGATAACTTCTTGGCGGGAAAAAAATGAGGCAGTACAAAATGCCTTTGAAGAATTTGTTGCCTCCCGTCCAGCTGATTTCTTTAAGAAGGGCATCAATAAACTGCCACTGCGTTGGCAAAGATGCATTGATTGCATGGGTGATTACTTCGATTAATACAAATAAAAAATACATGATAAAAATTCGTTAAAATTTTTTCATACAAAACGGCAATTTCTTAGGTAAAGACCTATTATTATATTTATTATTTTATTTATTTCGGGAATGGTGGGATAGTGGATGTATTAAGGGTGGAGAAGATCACATGGCGGGCTAAATTTGTTTCCAAGCAATAATAATAATAAGGCGCAGTCGACGAAGCTCCACCTAGCGAGGCCCTATTTCTGAATAAGGGTTTACAAAGACCACCAAGAAGACGGCGGGATCTTTGTCCGCTACGCGATTGATACGCTAAAATATATTGTAGCTTCTACAGTGCAGCCTGTTTGTTCTTTTAACTTACCATCGATCCGATTCGCTTTGGATAAATCTGTAAAAAAAAGGTATGAAATTACTAAGTTATCTATACCTAAATAATAATAATAACATTGCCGGGAACAACAAAGACAAAGCTTAAGTATCTTTATAAAGTATAAGTGGCTTCAAAACTGTGTAAGAGACTATACTTACACTTTTTTTGAAGGGTTTAAGTATTCAAATAATCATAGCACTCGATTTGTAAGTGGTATTTCAAATTGGCATCCACAGTTAGTACGTTTTCTGATCAATTTGTTTACATTTTCATCACATACTTTTGGAACAGACTATAGGTATGTAAATATATGACTCACTGAATCATCTCTTGGTTCTCAGGCGTGTTTTCACACACGGTAGTCTCCCACGTAGTGACCAGTTCCACGGCTGGCTTCAGGTTGCAAACGTTCACTACTGACTTCGGGTTCGACTCCGCCATCTTCGAAAACGCGTCCTAAATGAACATGGACATTAATTATTAAAGTACTGCACAGTAGCCAGTTGTTAAATTGACACATCGAGCAAGTTAGACTTTTTTAATAGGACTAGTGAATTAGTCATTCTGAAATCAACTTAACTTGCACAGTTATAAAGTTGATATTAAATTGTAGTGTTTAATTTATTTTTGTGCTGTATTTTTTATGTTAAATATATTTATTTGCCCAATTATTTAGTTAGTTAGAAAAAAAAAAAAAAACTAATTTCAATGTTAGGATTTATTTTATTGCTATTGTTTTGCTAGTGGTAGTTTTGTTGTATTGCTAGTGTTTTCATTTATTTATTATTAGGTAATAGGTAATACGGGCTGGTGTCCGCAACTCCACGTCAATGCGCGTAGTTTGCGTAAGGAGTATTTATTATTATTATTGATTTTTAGTTGAACAGAATCAGAAACTAAGGTCGAAAAGACCTTCCTTTATTTTTTTTCTTTGAGTCGGGCGCCTCTGTTTTACTGCCTATTAAAGCGGCCGCAGTTTATAACCGCATCGGGCCGCAGCGCATCGTGTTCAAACACAAAAGAGGCCGGTGCTTGGTGGAACCATCACACACTATATAAGGTGTTAAAAAATTAACCCTACAAACTTTAAGAGGTGCTTTAGACCATCAAACTGAACAACTTTCACTATGGGACCAAACCTGAAATCGCGAAAAAAATCAGCTGTTCCCTACATTTATGTTCGTACGAGTCGTCAAAATGTAGGGAACAGCTGATTTTTTTTTTTGTGATTTCAGAGTTGGTCCCATAGTGAAAGTTGTTCAGTTTGATGGTCTAAAGCACCTCTTAAAGTTTGTAAGGTTAATTTTTTAACACATTATACAGCGTGTAACGGAAGGGGGGTATCAACCCTGAAGGAGGTGAATGTGCTCATGAAACTCAACAACTTTCCCCAAAGAACATAGGTCGAAATATGAAAAAAAAATTTGGCCCTCCCTTACAAAACTGACTACCAGCTGATTGATTTACTATGGGAGGGCCAAATTTTTTTTTCATATTTCGACCAATGTTCTTTGGGGAAAGTTGTTGAGTTTCATGAGCACATTCACCTCCTTCAGGGTTGATACCCCCCTTCCGTTACACGCTGTATAAATTGTATCAAAGAGATGTAGGATTTTTGCGTTGTAGGGCAGCCCACCTAAAACAGCTACGGTTTCCTAAAAAAGCGTTTCCATCATATTTATAAGGACGTCCTGAAAATCTGTCACTTTCACGAGTATTTGACATTGAGGTGTCTAAAATGCTTTGTATTTGGGCACAAGGGACGCATGTGGCGGCCACCGCTCTTCTAGGAAACAGTTGTAGCTTTAGATTTTATGGACGGCAATGTCCATAAAATACGTCACTGGAATTTCATGATTTTTAATAGAACGTCATATTTGTGTGTCCCTCCCCTGGTCTGACGTCACACATTACGCAATTAAAAATTAAACTTTATAATAATATTGATAAATAAATAATAAAGATCTATTGTTCCACAAGCATAGTTACTTAGTGGGTGCCGTACTGCTCTCCTACATAGGTTACAAAATAACCAATAAATAGATAACAGTTGGTAATATTTTAAAGTATTTCGTTACAGATTTATACATGTGACGTTGTTTATGACTCACCCCCCCCCCCCCCCCTCCCGTCTTGTCACACAACGTCACTTTGTTGACCCTCTCCCTCCGCCTTAACGTGTGAACGGTAACGTAAGCCCCTTAGTTTGAGCAAGCCTTTCTTATTCTTTAAACGGGTACTTACTAAGTATTCCCTGTACTTGGGGGCGTAGCTCCAATGTATGGGGTGGACGTACAGCTGTAGGTAACAAGACGTCGCCAGCTGCACGTGCTGCCGTAGCTGCTGCTGCAATATCTGGACTTGTTCAGGGAGCATCTGCACAAATATTACACCTTCATTATAAAATACTTCTTTAAAACCGAAGCGAGTTACGGTCGGTGTGTCAATTTGTCTCTGCATCACCTAAGGTTGGCTGGTCGAAAATTCCTCAGTCACCAAGTCCGCCTTTATACGCGCGGTGGCAGTATAAGCTGGCCACTCATTGTACGAAAAGCATATACAATACGAGGTGAGCTAAAACTGGAAATGTATAGCTTGATATATCTTCGTGTGTACACTGTACTGTACGATATTTTTTTAGTACTTTAAAAAAATATATGCACTAGTAAAAAAAAAATACGTAACAATCCCATTAATTTTAACAATTTAACAATATTCATTGCATTATTTTCACTGTAAAGCAGACGAATTGTTCAAACATATGAAGCAACAGATTATTATTTATTTATTTAAATAACATGGGAGACTTACAGCTAAAACAAACCGATCAAGGACAGTACATTAGTCTGAAAGCCAATTACAGGTCTCCACTTATAAAATACAGAACAAAAAAAAAAGTTATGAATTATGAAGTGAGTGTAAATGATAAATGATTTATTTTCTGTAAGTAGGTTTGTACAAACACTTTTACATGTCAATCATATTTTTTAAAATAGATGAGGTCGGCGTTTCCTATCTGACTACTCTGAGAAGAAAGGCCGAAACAAACTCAGAGGTCACAGTCTCTTTTAAAGTCCAGACATAATCTTGGTCAGATCATGTGAAGACTATGTAGATTGGTGTCTGAAGTGGTCTTTTGAGGAAAGAACCACACTGAGTGGACCTGTGCAGTCAGTGCACGCCTTCGTCAGTAACCGTGCAGCTCAACTCAGAACTTAAGGAGCTCAACGATTCGACGGGCAATACCAAGGACAGGACATTTGTGTAGACCGCATACACCACTCAAACTGCCAGACCATGATTAAAACGGAAACAATGATCCACATAGTCCTCACATTCACAATAATTAAAATAATATAAGACCATAAACAGTAAATGTTCATGTCATTCTGTATATAAATAGATATGTATTTAGAAGGAAAAGAAAAAAAAAAAAAAACAAAAGTGTAAATCAGCAAAATAAAAAAGAAACAACATTCACTGTCTAGACCTATTGGAGCAGCTCAATCCCAAGCTTTTTTGTCCTCAATATAGTCTTTTACAGTATAATAGGCTTTCTGGCATAGTTTTAGCTTTATAAAAGATTTGAATTTATTAATGCTTAGTTCTTGAATGTGGCTAGGAAGTTTATTATAAAAACGTATACATTGGCATCTAAACGAGCCACCTATTTTCTTGAGCCTTGTTGTAGGAACAACATATTTGTGTTTGTTCCTAGTATTTAGATTATGGATATCACTGTATTTTTTAAAACAGATTAATATTTTTATGTGCATACAAAAGATTATCATAAATGTACTGAGAAGGCACAGTCATTATATTAATCTCTTTAAATTTGTCTCTGAGGGAGTGTCTGGGACTTAATTTATAAATGGAACGAATTGCCCTTTTTTGTAAAATAAAAATTGTCTGAATATCGGCGGCATTTCCCCACAACAGAATACCGTACGACATCACACTATGAAAATAACTAAAGTAAACTAAACGGGCTGTCTCTAAATCAGTTAAGTCACGAATTTTCCTAACGGCGTATGCTGCAGAGCTAAGCTTTTTTGACATTTTATCTATATGGGGGCCCCATTGAAGCTTGGCATCCAAAGTTATGCCTAAGAATACTGTGGTATTTTCGGGTTTTAACTCTTCACCCTTTATGAGAACACTAGTTTCTACTTGTCTAACATTTGGTATCGTAAACTTAATACATTTCGTTTTTTTTCCGTTAAGAAGTAGGTTATTAACATTAAACCAGTTAACTACTTTTGCGAGGGCACTATTTATATTGTTAGTAACCAGCTGCTGACGTTTGAGTTTAAATAAAAGTGAATTGTCATCTGCAAACAACACTATATCATGTTCATCCCTTATGAGGTAAGGCAAGTCATTTATATAAATAAGAAATAAAAATGGGCCAAGAATTGAGCCCTGGGGGACCCCCATTTTTACTACAGATACGGGTGACCTTTTTCCGTTAACATCAACTCTCTGAATCCTATCACTTAAGTAAGAAGTAAGAAGATCCAGAGAGGCGTTCCGAATTCCGTAGTAGTGAAGTTTCCTGATTAAGGTTTCATGAAGAACACAATCGAATGCCTTGGACAAATCGCAAAAGATGCCCAAAGCATCGCATTTGTCCTCCCATGCATTATAAATATGTCCTAAAAGTTCAACTCCGGCATCAGTAGTTGAACGACCCCTTGTAAAACCGAACTGTTTGTTATGCAGTAATTTATTTTTGTTAAAAAATCTTTGCATTTGGTTTAAAATAAGTTTTTAAAAAATTTTACTAAAGGTAGGTAGTACTGAAATAGGTCTATAATTAGTAGGGTCTGATGTACTACCCGATTTAAACAATGGTATGATTTTACTATGTTTCATAAGAAGTGTGTGTGTGAGTGTGTATTACGGATTTTCTTCAGTCTTTCTGATTGTGATTGAAATTGTTTTTTTTATTTATTTATTTTTTACGGGATGTGCCAGCGCTTGATGTCGATTATCTGTGTATTACAAACGTAATGAAGTACTGTGGGTTACAGAGTGTAAAAGAGTGTGTGCCTCAGCATTAAGTCCGCCTTTGTACAGTACTTTTTTTACTTGTGCATAAAGTTTTAATAAATAAAAACGTAAACTTTAAACTAGCCTATATAAACCGGTTATTTAGGTTGGTTCAAAGTTAAAGTTTGTGATGTCTGGCAATATTTTTTTTGTTTTTATCTATCAAAGATTTAAAATTATATAATTTGTAGAGTATCCTGAATTTTTATTACATCAATGGCCACAGGACTTCATTTAATTGTAAATCGCTGTCAATATTAAATAAAGAAATAAATAAAATTGATTCAAAAATATAAGGACTAACGTAAACACAGCAGTATGACAACGATTTACAAGTAAATAAGTGCTTTCAACCCCTCTGACCCATTCTGTACGGGTAGTAATGTGAACTTACGTTGTCACCCTGGTTGACCTGTATGTGCACGAGCTCGGTGGTGCATGGGACAGTTTTCAAGTTTTTCTGTATCAATGGCGGCGCGGTCTCTAAAGGGTTCGACACATTCTCTTCTTGTACGGACACCCTCACCACCGTGGACGTCTTTCTGGTAACAAATACACAGTAAGACACTTACACATCGAATGTCTTATGGCATCTTGTCGGTATATAAGGATATGCGCCATTTTTCGGGCTTTCGATGAGTATTTACAAGATATTACAATAATAATAGGCAATACTAGCTTATGTCCGGGAGTTCGCCTGTATGGTTGGTTGAAATTATTACACGGGAACGTGCGGGACAAAAAGTAGCATATTTTACTTCTTATAATGTTAAGGGTCGATTTTTCAATGGACAGATATTTTTTATTCGTATAAAATTGACGTCTGACAGTTTTTGTATGGAAGAACTGTCAAGAATTCAAAATTATTGCTCGGATAAAATTATCTGGCGTTGGAGAAAACAGCCCTTAATGGAATAATATAGGCTACTTTTAGGCAGATAGCTGATGTCAGCTATCTGCCAGTGAAAGTCCCGTCGAACTCGGTCCAGCGGTTAGGGAGATTAACCGAAACAAAGAGACAAACAAACATTAGAACAAGAAATTTTTTTTTTTGGTTAAGTACTGTGTATATTTTCATATGCATTTAGTAAAAAACTGTTATTTTGACATTTACAAACTGACACTTCAATTTTTTATTTATTTGTATACATGTTAACTGCTACAAAATTAGCGCCATTCATAAACACCTGCATTTCCAGAAGAGATCATTTGACAGACACAGTTTTGTCACATTTCACCAGTTTTGGTAATTCCTGACAGAGCCACCACTGCTCTGCTATTGCAATTAACCGGGCACCAAACCAAACTCCGGGGTGGTACTGAAAATATTTTAATAGAAACACCCAATGCCTCCCCCACCAGACCTGGGGATACAACCCAGTATACGGTCAGTAGTCGAGCTTGCGACGACTGCATCAACAAGCCCAATGGCCCACTTGCACCACACATTGCTAAACACATTTAGCATCATCAGCATATGATGGTCCCACTGCTGGGACACTGTCTCACAGGCCTCCTCTCTGTGAGCCCACACGGGGCCAGTAAGGGTTGGTGGATGTCACATGTCTTCGTTTTTTTTTTTGTTCTAGGACATGCCGGTTTCTTCACGATGTTTTCCTTGACCGTATTAAGAGCAGTGGTGATGAAATTAAATACGCAAAATAAAGTTCCTGGGTTCGAACTCGCAAACTGCAACTCGTAAGTGCAGGCCGATACCACTTGGCCATCACTACTCAAACAAACACATCTAACGCTAAACGTATTTTATTTTTTTTTCGCACATCGTTGTGTTTCTGACAATCGTTTGAAGATGACAGACACAGAGCGGGCGCGCGGTCATTTGTAACGCCAGCGCTCGCGCGTAACCTAAAAGACCTATAGGATATTTCAGGGATTTAAAACACTAATTATTTAATATTTTTTGTATTTATCACATTATCATTATGTTAGGACATAAACAAAATTATAAAATCAAAATAATATTCTAATTTTCTTTGGATTTGTAAGCAATTTGGCATCATAAATGTATCGAGAATCGATCGAATTGCGGTCGATTCGACGCCGCGCGACTGCTTGAAGGTTAAATACGTTTAGCGTTAAATATATTTAGTGATTGGAGGTGTGAGAGATCCTAATTACTACTCACCTAGGCGACTCTCCTCTTTCTTCTGGCTTCTCCTTTTCTTTATTGGCATTCTTTTTGGCACGTATTTCTCTCTCGTTCACTCCTGCTGCCTTCCTGTCTTGTGGTTCACTCTTTCCCCGAGACACCCTTGAGTAATTGTTCTTCTCAAACGTGATTCTGTCAGATAACTTCTGCCTGCTTCCATTTTCATCGTCTGAAATTGGCTCTTGTTTGCCTTCCCAGCGAGTGGACACCTGATTCAAGATATATTTTACATATTTAAGGTAACTGGCTAATAGTCATCTGCCTAGCCTTTTCCCAACTATGTTGGGGTCGGCTTCCAGTCTAACCGGACGCAGCTGAATACCAGTTTTTTACATGGAGCGACTGCCTATCTGACCTCCACAACCCAGTCACGATAATACGATACCCCTTGGTAGGACTGGTTCTCAGACTTTCGGGCTACTGACGACCCGTAACGACTGTCAAAGATCCACGAATGACAGCCGGGACCAACGGCTTAACGTGCTTTCCGAGGCACGGAGGGGTCTTGGTATGTGAAGATGGTCACCCATCCACGGACCAACCGCAACAAGCGTAGCTTAACCTAATCGATCGACCCGTGCGGCTGGTATTACTTAGCCACAAGCCCCTTAATCAAATCAAAAGAACACAAACACAAAAAAAATTAACAAGAAAAAATAATTAAAAAAAAAAGAAGAATTTATCGGTGGTTATAAAAAAATAGGTTTATGTGGAATGTTTTGAATTTGAATACAATTTCTATGACACCTTGTCCCTATAAAGCCAGCATCATCACACTACACTTCTGTAGCCGGATGGTAATGTACTCGTACGTTATTGGCTTTGATTATTTCGTCGCACACAGTAAAGATGACTGCTTTACATCCCTTGTTATGACGGGTGGCACAGAACCAACGAGCCTTCAGACCTATCGTAAGATGGTGGTAGAAAGAGTAACCTTCTAGTATGACGAGTCGGGCCCCCCTTTTAGATCTCGCGTACACTGCACCTTGTGCATCTCCTACTGCTCCACCTTCACCGCCTCCAGTTATATTGCCATCACCAGTCTTTGAGCCATCAAAGCCAGTCATTTCCATATTTGAGTCATCTTCACCGAAGTTAGTTTCCAAGATTAATTTGATGAATAACTACACAGAGGTTGTATTGCGTAAAACTCTCAGTAGCAATGGCTTTCGTTTTGACAGTTCAACAACATTCACTGCGTTATTTATACTCTGTCCACTAGGTTAACCGTTTCTTGACAGATGGAACTAGTGATTATAGCAACGTTAGCAACAATTAGTTATAAGTTTATAACACACATTTCGAAAATTTCACTTTAATTTGTATGTGGTATCAATTATCGATTTTTTGCTGTCAGTACAAAATGGTGCGGTTTATATGCCTGTGTTTATTATTTTTAAACACAAAACAATATAAATTAGCCGCTTTGTTTACTTTAATTTCAATTTTGCAGGTTTTAGGGCGGAAATCAGCGTTGAAATAAAGTATGCACTGGTTTGCCGTATCAATTGTGTTGTTGTGTATACACATAAATATTGGGTTTACTACATTTTAAAACACAACGTGTTTTGCTCATAACATTTTATGAAAGTTTTCAAATCGAAATATAACATTAACACCTTGTTTATGGTGGCAAATCCGGATCCTGGCAAATAATATATATATTTTATTGATATTTGAGTGGATGTAAAGTTTTTCTAAACTGATGTGAATCGGATCTACTATCCGATTCAATTCGATAGTGAAAATGTTACTGTACATGTCATAAAATAAGGCTCACATTCCAATGCTTTACTTTGAGTCGAGTTTGTGTTCAGTTATTAACTTGTCCGATGGTCTGGTCAGCCACAATGAGTACAACTATTAATAGTAATAAGTTTGTGTCGAGAGTCGTGACGCGGGCACAGAATAGACCAATCAAACTAATCTATTCAGGGCGAAGTCAAATGACAACGAGTTTTGACTGACTAAAACTGCGCCAGAGGCGTCACGACACGACACGAAACAAAAATATGAATACAGCTTAACAAAGTCGTACCTCTACTTGACTATGGTCAGTGAGCACGCTGTTAGTCAGATCAGCGGTCATAAGTTCCTCCTCAGTAGTCGTCTCAGGAATTATGTTGAATAGCTCCGTCACCAAATCGTTGAGCTCTTTTTTAGATATCTTTATGATACTATTGCCTAATGACTCTTCGTCTTCATCGTCTACAAATGGAATAGAATTATTTTATACAGGGTAGGTTTTTGAACAGATATTTACATGTCAAATATGGGAATCGGTCTCATACTACGTACAGACGCCAGCACATCAAGCTACTACAATCTGTCAAATTTCTTTAATAGATTTTCAAGTTTATCGCTAAAACATTAGGTTCAAAGTTGATTGACAAAATTGGATAGTTTCGGGTAGCTTGATGTGCTGGCGTCTGTACATACGTTGCGTGTAGGTTAATGCAAACTAACGTTTCGTGGCGTTTCGTGTCGCGTTCTGTCGTAATAGACAGTGTACACTAATCTGAGGTGTTAACTCGTGTTGGACATGATCTAGCGTTAGTTCTACAATATAAAGGAAGATTTATACTCGAAAGGATCACGGATTTATAACGGACAGTCATTATCATCAACATTTCAGGTAGGCTAGGAATGAGATGGTAGGAGGTATGGCAGAAAAAAGTTTCAAAATTTTTTTTCTAAATACTAATAAGGCTGAGGCTACAGTAGGCAGCGATCTGCGATGCGACTGGAAGAGCGCAACGAGATAAACATGGTATGGCTACATTATAAGCGAAAATCCGGCGTATACTCGGCAGTGACGTGGCTACAATACACATGCTGCACAACGAATTAGCAATAGGGATTCATGCGGCGATTCCGTGTCTAATGTAGCCGATACTCATAAAATAAACATTAAAAAAAATTAAAATAAATTGACTTATACGGTCAAATAAAATAAACAATGATATGAACCTGTCAGTAGGTATGCTTTTCGTACAGCGCGTGCAAGCGCACTCGCGACGGGCAGTCGTTTGAGGTGCGCTTACGCATCTTATCAATGTGCGCCTTTTTCGCTTCGTTGTACAGAGCCAGACTTCTGTCTATAAATTATGTGTGGTATAGTATGTTCAAAAACTATGTGATGAAATTGTAAGCAAATAAGTAAATCAGTAAGCGTATCTGTGGGTGCCAATTTGTAGTGTCACTTACAAATTGAGTGCTTTGATTTTATTATTATTTAAAATCATCTTAAAGACGGTTTTCATTTGAACATTAAGAATTACAATTTAATATCTGCAGAATTACAATTGACATGAATAGAAATGATAATTGTTGGAGAAAGTAGTCAGATATAAAGTTGAAACCTTTTAAATACAGATTAATGTGTTAGTAATTACTACTACTACTGTTTACACTTTGATCAGATATTTTTGGAACAGACCATAGGTATGAAACGGTATTTATCAACTCACGCGCATCCGGATCAGCAGCTACGTTATACTCCGGATCAGTCTCATCATCATCTTCGTTCTTCGAAGTAGAAGCTGGGTTTAGGCACTCATTTAAGAACTGGTTCCAGAGGTCATCGACCGCAGGCATCGGAATATCGTCAGGAGGGACGAAGGTACTCTCAATGTGTTCTATAGATGTGGCCGACAGACTGAGCTTTGATCGAGTGCGGAGTGCGATTGTCGCTTCTTCTTCAAGGTCCAATTTCTTCCGTGTGGGAGTTGATATGTCCTGTAAGACAGCGTAAATAAAAAACCGGTCAAGTGTGAGTCGGACTCGCGCACCGAGGGTTCCACACAAATTTGTAGGTATGTAAATAGTTTTAAAATTATTATTTTTAGTAATGTAACTACAAATTTACGGTTATCGCATTTTTCCTTTACTTGTGCTACACGATATTGCTTTTTACCAAATTTCATGATTCCAGGTCAACGGGAAGTACCCTATAGGTTTTGATTCCCTTGCGAGTGTCAAAATAGGCGACCTAAACTGAATGCAAATTTTTATTCACTATTTTCTATTAACTGTTCACTAAAGCTGAATTAGTTTTGCGACGGATTATCACCATCAAATATCGGGTTTTGATGGAGACCATCATCACCAACATCATCATCTGGGACATACTATCTATTATAATATAAAGAAAACATATTAACACATTTTATTACAATAAATAACGTTATCGTGTGGCGTCGTCGTTTTCTCAGTTGGTCTTATAAAAATGGACTGAAGAAATACAATATAGTAAAAAAAATACAATTTTTATTTTTGCAAAATAAGTCATGTTTATACGGGGATAACTCCGAACGAACAACGAATTGGTAAACGTCGTCATAGTAAATATTGTTCCTATTGGAAATACCTTTTCGACGACACTATATAGCTGTTTGGGGTACCAACATGCCCATCATCATTTGCCAAATTTTTGTTACATTTCATTATTTTCAAGTTGCATTACATAAAATAAATAATAAATTTGGACAGCTTAATTGTGTTACATTGTATGTTACGTTTCACCAATCTGTACCCGGCATTAGGGTGCAACCAGACTGTAGACAATAAACATCATTCCATTTTGAATCGACAGCCGACATCGTTCAACCGCTGTCTGATTGCCTCCTTATACCGTCTTACGAACGCACATAAAGCATTTTCATACCCTTAATAAGGCTAGACAGGTGTCATATTATGATGGTTCAACGCTATCATGATTCCAGTGTAAGAGAGAGACGGAGATCCCTTTTCGCACTGGAATCATGATGGCATTAATATTCCGTAATACGGCCCCTGATGATCTTACCTGTGGTACTTTAAAGGGTCCATCTTTAATGACTTTAGGACTGGTGGAGTGTTGGTTCCGAGGTGTAGCCGGAGTCCTTGGCTGGGAGTCCAAGTCACTGCACGACTCCAGGCCTTGGTCATCATCACTCTGAAAATGACAGCCATCACAATCTATATAAAAATGGATTTTGGTATACAACGTGTAACGTTAAATGCGCAAAACCTCAGACACCCCAACCGATTTTTAATTCAATTGACCTATTTCAGAGAGAAAATAAGTCATTAAAAAAATTGTAAAGGTTTTATGTGCTGTTTTAGTTTTACTGGCCATTCTGATCGTTTCTTGCGTCTGCGACGACGCTTTACCGAGGGAGGAGTCGTCACCGGGCCGCTGCGCCGCGCTGACATTGGCTTGCTTGACATATTAATAATGTCTATTTATTAATAGGTCAAGCAAGCCAATGTCAGCGGCAACATTTTTAATGAAGATTTTTTGAAAAATGTGACCTATATTAATAAGTGGTTCAATTAGTTCTGCTCGTTATTCTGATCAGACTATTTTCAGGTTTTGCGCATTTAACGTTACAAGTTGTATATAAAAATGGATTTTATATGTATATTTGGGATTGATAAACTCCACCACCGTTTGACCAATCACCATGATACTTGGCAATACTGGCAGATGTATGTATCTTTTCATGGAGGTTTGTTACGTTTTGTTACGTAAAAAAAAATATATATAATAAGCTCCTAAAACCTCTGAAACAGCTGCCCACAAGGTTGTTTAAGTTGCATTTAAAAACAATTCTTATAGCCAAATGCTACTACAGCTTATCAGAGTTCCTAAAATAATGAGCGAAATTAAGTAAATATAGGCACACAACTGCGACATTTCTCCTAGTTACTAATTTATTTTATTAATATGATTTTTTTTTGTTTTTTTGTTCTTTTTTTAAACTGTTTTATGGTAGTTAGTTCTGTCTCTAAACTGTTGTATTAATAATGTAGTTAGGCAAAAGCGTGGTAACAATAAATTCTCGTTTTTTTTACGTTTTAAATGGCAAAACATATAGCTCCTTTTTATTGTTGTTTAATTCCATCCACAATACTCATGTTTGTACAAAATAAAAATATCTCTATTTTTACGTTCTTTTTTCCACATCGACGCGGGCGACGCCGCGAGCAAAAGCTAGTTATAATAATTTTTTTTTTAGGTGAGGAGTTTCGTGCAGTCAGGCATACATTACATAATGTATTTATTAAAAATATAACGTGTTTAGGTAATCCAGTCTGAAAGGTATGGAACTTTGTCTCTGGGATGCAACGCATGTGTGATGCCTCTACTATTGCAGATGTCCATCAGTGTCCATTCATTAACACTTAACATATGGCGGAAAGTTGTCACGCTTACTAAACCCTACCACTACTAGATTAGTACTCGACAGAAAAGAAAAAGGTTTCAATTTCGATACGCATAATCAGCCTCTGACATTCCCACTACTGGGAAACAGGCCTCCTCTCTGTGAGAGGGAGTGGGTCATAATCCAGCACACGGGCCATACTCCACCAGTTCCACCACGCGGGCCCAGTGCGGGTGTCACATGTCTTCGAATTTTAGGTTCTATGACATGCCGGTTTCCTCACGATGTTTTCTTTCACCGTTTTAATAGCAGTGGTGATGAAATAAATTACACAAAGTAATTTGCCTGCCTGGGTCCGAACCCAACGACACGTAAGTCGGGGCCATTACAGCTCTGCCAGTTCGATTACAAGTTTAAAAATACTAACGGGCACGTCATCATGGGTAGGTTCATACTCTTCATCATCCTCGTCTTCTGGCAACTCCTGGGCGATGAGAGCCTTCACTTCAGGCCTGGTCTTCACCGGAATGTGCTTGATGGGAGTCAGCTCCAAGTTCTCCAAGTTCCAAGCGGTAGCTGAATGCATTTTAGGAGACACTTTCATTAGCTCCCTGAAACATTTTTATAAAATGATTGTACAGGAGTCACTCATTGCTATATTTCTTGGAGTTGAAGTACCTACTTATGAGTACAAACAATAATTTTTACTAGAGTAGCAACTTATGAATTTTCGAAATAAACAATGTGTTCTTTCATAAAACACAAGTGCCATTTTTTGCTAACTATTTCAGAGTTGGTGCCATAGTTAGGTAATAGTTGTTCATTCATTCTATCACCCCCCGGAAAGATGCTGACGATTTGGAATACACCTAAACATTTTTTTTTTTAATGAGACTTTCTCTCTCTCTCTCTCTCCCTGTCTCTTTCTATTACAAATACATGATTTTTTCGTAACTTTAACCGTTTACGCTGCGTACGCAACGAAAGCTGTCAAAAGGAACATTTTTTTCCTATTTTTGCAACATTTTTCATTTATGCTCCGCTCCTATTAGTCCAAACAAACAAACAAACAAACTCTTCAGCTTTATAACATTAGTATAGATACTTAACGCTGTCCATTTTTAACATGACCATTTTAATCATCAAGTAACAGGTTTAGGACTGAAAACCAGCGAATTAACAGCTGTTTGTGTATTTAAACGAATGTCAAAATATTGTTGGAATAAATGTGATCTTTGGTACTTTCAACTCAAACAGCAGCCATTCAGCCAGCAGGGATTCAGAGTTAATACATGTTCAGAATGTAAAAATATATAATTTTCATTGATTATCCTGACGAGCGTAAGGTTGGGTATAATACACCCAGACTCTAATAAATCGCTCGATATTTTGTGACATATAAATATTTTTGACGTAACAACGTCTTATAAATCTATGAACTCCGGCTGCACGCACGAAAAAGCATGACTCATTGTCACGTTCTGCCTGAGCCGAACGTGCAAGCGAGAGTGCGGAACAAGCAACAATCTTAATTCCTATTGAACTCTTAGGTGATGGAATTTCAAAAATCCATTACAAGTGCTCACTTTCTTGATTTTGGAGTTGGACCTAGCAGTTCACACTGTGTGTTGTCCGTCAATGAATTAATTTAAGATTTTTATTAAGTAGACAGCTTACTTGACTTTAGCTCTTGTAAGTTTTGGTCGTAGGCTGTTCTCTTCAGAACCAGAGTCTTCTTCTTCCCGCATCCTGACGAGTGCCAGCACACGGTCATTTGTCACCACTTTCTATATACATTCCATACATGATGTCATATTAGAGCCTGAGATTGTTCTTCTTAGGTTTTAGTACAAATTAAATATCATGAATTATCATGCAATGGTAAAAGGGTGACTGGGACAGACTGGATGGGGGAGGCGTAGGACAAGGTGTTGTGGTGCAACCTGGGAGAGGCCTATGTCCAGCAGTGGATTGCAATAGCTAAGCCGAGTTGACTGATGTAGGTAAAAGCATTAGTCAGTCAGCAAGGTGGCAGTAAAGCAGACTGTCCGTGGTGTGGCTTGTGTCCAATTAATTTTCTACTATAGATTGAAATTTAATGTATGGTCACCTACAAGTGAAATTATCTTTTGTCATTTAACACAGTAACACAACTAGTTTGAAATTATATCGACCAGATACCATAGTTGCCACTAATAGCAGCACAACTAATATTATGATTGCGAAAGTAACTCTGTCTGTTACCATTTCGCCTAAACTACCAAATCAATCATTATGAGAGATAACCTGGAGAAGGACATAGGTTACTTTACATCCTGAATATTTGTATTCAAAAATAATACAATACAAAATACACACCACAGAGGAAGCAGGCCACTTGTAAATATAGTATAAGTATAGAAATAAGTTCAAGTTTACATAAAAGTACTGGATTCTACTGTTCAAGTCTGAACATAATGCATACCTTTATAATTTTCCTGACACTAGTTTCATCTAAATTATTTTTAATGGCAGATGCATGGAGACTCCTGTCCACCTCCACAGAGTTCTCTGCGAGTACATCCTCGTATTCACTGCTACTCTCACTGTTGTGACTGAAAAGTACAAATGTTAAATTATTTGTTACATAAAAACATTGAATAGTGATAAGTTTCAAAATTCATACTTTTTTGCTGTCTTTTCTGTTCACAGATTATTGAATATGGCCCTTAGCTTATAATCCAACTCTTACACTCTGCCCCTATGACGAACCTCTGTCTGATCAGTTTTATAAAAGAATACTTACCAAAAGCCATTACCGAGTCACATTCAGTATAAAATAACTTAATTACGTATTAAGTTTCAGCAGCAAAAGCCGGTACGATCAACCATTCAGGTAGAAGAGCGCCCTACTGTACGTTCTCATAGTACCGTAACTTTGAAGTGATATTATGGGAAAACAAAGAATATTCCGGCGTTGTTGTTATTATGGTTACGAAAAACATACCGTTTTCGTTTCTTCCCGCGACCTTTTCCTTTACTCTTCACAGAAATATTTTCCTTGCTAGTACCAACACTTTCGGTCGTTGCAGCTTTACCGTGTTCTTCGTTTTTATTCATGTTGTCTAAAATGTATTAAATCCTGCAACAGGATTTAAATCGAAGAAAAGAACTGCAATGTAACGAAAATAAACAGTAAGTATGCATCTGCAAACATGGTGACAGCAACTGAAAGTGACTCTCTTTGACATAAGTCAATCAATGTTGCCAATAATAAAAGAGATTGGAATCTTCATCTGGGATCTTGAATCAAGATCCCAACCCAAGACCCTCAAAACAATCTCAAATCAATTTCAAAAGAATCTCTAATCTATACGCCACTACCTAAGCTGGGGCCATAATTCAGACCATTGAAGAATGATTTTTTTTTTTAATTTTATGATTTGAGACTCAGACAAAATAATAAAGGCTTTTATTATTTTGTCTGAGTCTCAAATCACAGGCGCCAAGGCACTGACCATTGACAATCAGTATATGTATAAATGCGTTCAAAATACTATCTGGTATCACAAAAATATGATAACGAAAATTTCAGGGTCAAGCGTACAGTGGCACCGAGTGGGTGCGGCCGCTACGCAGTTACACAATCGTTACCTTCATTAATCTTTGACAATTTTCAATAAAAAATAGTAAGTACACTGGCGATCTTTGGCATCCGTCTAACGACAGTTTTAAATCAGTAAAGAAATCCTGTAAAAAGCCTCTTCGCTAGTCTTACTTTTATTATTTGTCAGAAACAAAGACGTTGTTGCTTGAAGCGAGCCTCAGACCTCAGAGTTGTGGTTTGTGGCTGCCGCCAAGTTGCCGCCTAGACCCCGACCATTCCACGATATAATTTGTTGGTAAGTATTCATATAATGTAGAGACGCCAGCACATCAAGCTACTACAATCTGTCAGATTTATTTAATAGATTTTCAACTTTATCGCTATAGCATAAGGTTCAAAGTTGATTGGGAAAATCTGACAGTTTCGGGTAGCTTGATGTGCTGGCGTCTGTACATACAAGAGTTACAGATTTTTTTCAGGCTCGTTACTTTAATTGAACTTTTATAATACAGGAAGCAACAACATCCAAGATGCGTGACCAACCAAATATAGCCGTAATTGGAGGAGGAGTGATCGGCATAACAGTGGCTAAACTGTTCCAGGATCGACTCAAGAATGCAAAAGTATCAGTTCTCGCTGAAAAATACACAGAAGATACCACTAGCCACATTGCCGCTGGGATTTTCAGGCCCGGAACCAGTTTTAAAGGACCAACAAAGGCAATTACAAAGAAATGGCTGCACGACTCCTGGAAGTTCTGGCAAGATATACTCAAGACACCTGACGCTGAACAAATTGGTGTTATGACCTTAGGAGCTTACATATTTTCAAAAGAGAACAACCATGTCACTAGAAACCATCTTATTGAAGATTTAGTGCCAATCTACCGACCAGTCAATAATGAGGAATTAAAACTAGGTCCTCAAGGTACAAAATTTGGATCTTACTTTTCAACATTGAAAGTTGAATGCGAGCGCTATTTGCCGTGGATGGGAAAAATAATAGTTGAAAAAGGCGGAGAGTTGATAAACAAAAAGGTAGACAGTTTTGTGTCCTTATCAAATTATGATCTAGTTTTTAATTGTGCAGGTTTTGGTGCAAGATATTTATGTAATGATTATGATATGGTGCCGATAAGAGGTCAAGTAATAAAAGTGAGAGCACCATGGGTGAAATCAGCGTTTTATGGGGATTATGATACGTATATTATACCGGGGCTTAATGGGGTGGTTACATTGGGTGGCTGTAGAGGATACGATAGTTATAATATGAATTATTGCAAGTATGACGCAGCTTCCATCATGGAGCGTTGTTGTGAATTTCTCCCGAACTTGAAAAATGCGGAGGTCATCGCACATAAGGTTGGTCTGCGCCCTCACAGAATGCCGGTTCGTGTTGAGCCGGAGCTGATTGATGGTGTAAAGGTCGTACATTGTTATGGGCATGGCGGTTATGGAGTGATGACAGCCCCCGGCACGGCAATCGATGCTGTAGAAATGGGACTCGATTTCTTACGTAGTAACGTTAGAAATAAATTGTAAACACATAAGTAATATATTTAAAGCAAATATTATGTGTTAATCAAGTCATGATTTTATGAAACACAAGTTCATTAATATTTACTTGGATTAAATATTTGTTAAAGTACCTATCGACTTTTATTTATTCCTTGATAACTGAAGGCTACATAATTGGTATAATGACAATAGATCTATGCAATAGATTAACAAAAATATCATACTAAAAAAATAAGCAGTACCTTTGTACTCAAATTATACTTAGGTATGTCATATTTTTTTACAGTGTGTATTACTCGTGTTGTATGTTAAATGGAATGTGTGAATTATTATTCTCAATTTTTTTAAAGTGAAACCTTTCAAGCGGTATTTCGATAAATGGACAAAAACAAGGACGCGTTACATTAAAGGTCACAGCTCATTAGAGCCACCCGGCACCCACTCCGCACCGCCTCGCCTCCTGCGGTTAGTATTCTTTATATGGACTTGTATGGGTATGCGCTCACTACATCAACTCCGTAGCGTCACCGGATCGCCTCGGTCGTAAGCCCTCCACGCGCGGACGGCGGGTGGACTACTCGGTGACAACTCGCTGCTCTCATGCTTGCCTTGCGTTAACTGCGCATTGCCAATACGCGGGTCCTGAGTGTACCGCGCTCTGCCCGCGAATGATTCACGCGAGGACGATACGTTGGCGATGCGCCGCTCCCCACCCTCCCTTCATTCAATTCACGGGTTGTAAAATTTGACATTACGAAAGACACATGTAGACCTAGTGCCAATTGTTAACAGACTACTCGAAAATTCGTGGACCAAGCGACGTCCACTTGTTGACCACGCGGCGTTCACTCGTTAACCGCACGGGGTCCACTGGTTGACGACGCGAGGTCCACTGTTTGACCGCGCGACATTTATTGGCGATAACGCGGCGTCCACCCGTGGACCACCTGTCAACAACGAGTAGACGCCGTGCGACGAGGCGGTGCGGGGTGGGTGCCGGGTGGCTCTAATGAGATGTGACCTTTAGGCACATTGCGTTACATGAGAGAGAAGAAAGATAACTCTCTCTCTGTCACACTAAATCTCTCATAATCTATATTTTATAAGGTTTCACTTCCATCATGTGTGCTGCACTCGATTTTTTTTTACTTGATTATCCTCGTAAATTACGTAACGATAAAAAAAAAACATACTGTAACAACACTTTTCACAATTGTAAAGTCCCCATAATTTAGAATTAAATGATTATTACACCGTAAAATACGACATTATATATACCGTAAAATACGGCCCGTGGCTAAATAATAACAGCCGCACGGGTCGATCGATCAGGTTAAGCTACGCTTGCCGCGGTTGGTCTGTGGATGGGTGACCATCTTTACATACCGGGACTCCTACGTGCCTCGGAAAGCACGTTAAGCCGTTGGTCCCGGCTGTCATTCGTAGATCTTTGACAGTCGTTACGGGTAGTCAGAAGCCCGAGTCTGACAACCAGTCTTACCTACGGGTATCGTATTACCCAGTAATTGGGTTGTGGAGGTCGGATAGGCAGTCGCTCCACGTAAAATACTGGTATTCAGCTGCATCTGGTTAGACTGGAAGCCGACCCCAACATAGTTGGGAAAAGGATAGGCAGATGATAAAAATAGTTACTGTCGCGACGCGAATAACATTTTGTTTAACATTATAACTTTGTACTGATTTACAACTAGGTATCAACTTTGAAAAAAACTTAAGACTTGATTTTCGCGGGCTGCCTTTATAAAATGGCGGCACTTCTCTTGTTGGCTTGGAGGGCTTCCGGCTTGGCCAACTTGCGGTATCCGTTACACCGGTTCAGGGTATATGCCAGTATATGCATATGTTCTGTGCACCGGTTAGGGCCCTTTCCCACGGCAAGATCCCGTTTAGTAGGTAGTGTACAGAGGCCATGCGCCAGCACATCAAGCTACTACATCTGTCAAATTTCTTTAACCCTTATTCAAATAAAGGTATATATATTACCACATCGTGTTTTTTTAAATAATGCACTCTAACTTTTAATACGGTAACACTAAAGGTATAAATATCACATATTTATAATCTATAATAATTTGTTTATCTATTTTATTTCATTTGACAACCTGTCAACGTCATTTGTCACTGTAAGGTAATGTCAAAGTTGACTCAACGGTTTTGTTGTGAAAAAAGTCGAGTTTTTGGCGGGTGTTTTCATAAATTTTAAAAGTTTGTTCAAGAAAAAATCTGTTAAGTACTTTTTCGACGCAAATTCCAAAACTATAACATATTTTGACTAATATAACGTGTTAGCAGCATTTGCAATTGACTTATTCATATAATTTAGATGTTTCAAATATGTGGTAAATATCTTACCCTTGTGCGATCCTACTTTGAAAAATATCAGATTATCTATATAAAAATCGGTTGTCTTTTTGTATATTTTTTTTGGACTGCAAAAAGCTAAATAAATATTTTGAGAAGTTCATATAAAGTTCTTACGTAACGTGTCAATTAATACTTTGTTTATTTCAGATATTCAATATGTCAAAGAAAATAAATTTAAATGAAAAAATATATAAAAAGTAATATGCAATACTTACTAATAAAAAATTATTAAAAAAATAAAATGTTTCATTTCCAAAATATAAAATAAATATTATAAGTAGAACCAAGAGGAAGTCACTAGTCAAGAAAAGAAAATTAAACCGTAACGGACAATGGTAACAATTTTACCACCAACATCAAAAATTTTGTAGTCATGAACGGATAATGGTAAATTATTTACCACCAGAAAAACTACCCCATCCCCTATTCTTTTTTAAATTTTGTTTTAAAATATGAAATCAGTGACCCTCAATTACCTAAAATACAATGCAACCTTAAAAAAAAAATGCATACCGGCTTGCGTTTGTTTAAGGGTTAATAGATTTTCAACTTTATCGCTAAAGCATTAGGTTCAAAGTTGATTGGGAAAATATGACAGTTTCGGGTAGCTTGATGTGCTGGCGTCTGTACGAGTTGAAATATAAATATTCACACAAGCATCCTGTTTGCAGTATCCGGAAATAACATGACATGACATGATGGGCCGGAAATGAAAATAAATTAAGCCGGAAATGCTCGAAGTTTTGTTTTTCAAATAACGGCAATATACCTAAATACACCATTATATAATCGTGTAGTGAAATCATGCAAAAAATATTAGGGGTGGCACCCCCCTTCCATGTAACAAAGGGATGAAAAAAAAGTAATTCAATGCACTCAATTGTTGGATCATAAATAAAATAAAAAGATTGTGATGATTGTGTGTGACTTTTTTATGTGAGTTAATTAACCCGTGAGAAGGCGCGCTATGAGCAATTTGCTCACACAAAAATCTAATTCAAAAATTTTTTGTCTTTCCCATGCCACACCAATTCAAGCACTTAAGTACCTTCCTAAATATTCACCCCCTCTCCCCTGACGCAATTCTCGATCCGCTCAGTGGCGTTGCGACCGCGCAGCAAGGCGTTTGTGGAGGCCGTGTACCAACGTGCGGCAATTTGCTCATCACGCGCCCAGCAATTACTTTGCACCGAACATGTAAAATACATGTGTTCAGTGTGTTTCGAGAGGCACATTAGTGTAGATTTAATGGATGAATAACACTTTTTAGTTTTTGTTATGGAACAGTTTTTATTGTGATTTTTATGAAACGTGCCAAAAAAATTAATTAATACTAGGTTGTTTTGTTATTTGCGTTAGAAGTTGCTATTATGTTTAATAGTTTTGATTAAAATACTTGTTCTGTTACTTACTAAACCTTGTGTTATTTATTTAAATACATTATAAGCTAATAAATATAGAAACACTAAAAATATAAACATTTATGATAGTGTGAGCAATTTGCTCGCACGCGCCTACTCGTGTAAGAAAATTAGGCGCGCCTTCTCACGGGTTAAGGGAGGTTTTCGCTAAAAACCGCAGAAATAACATTGATTTTCCTAGTACTTAATTGCGTTGCATTACTTGCGTATGATTGGCACTTGGCACTGACGACCTTACACACTGATCCTTGGCACCGTCAGGCGCCGTTGTCACGCACGAGTCTGATAAGGTAACAGGCATGTTCGATGACCTATCTGAATGCGTCAAGTATACGTGTGTACGTAAACTCCACAGTAGTCTCCGGCTAGGTTGTGTTGAATAGTGAGTGGACTTAGGGGGCACATCCACCCCAATTACTACAGCACTGATTTTGAGTAGAAACGGACTCGGATTTTTCTAGTAATACTTACTATGAAATACAAACTTACTTTTGCGGTCAACAAAATCAATATACTGTGTCTGTGACTCTGTGTAAATATACTACGGAACCCTTCAATGTGCGTGATCCAACACGCACTTGGCCTGTTTGCCGGCGACCATTGCTGCATCGGAAATAATTCCTTCGCATCACACCGTCTGGAAAAGCGAGCTAGATCAATACTGGAATGTCCCATTAAGTTATTAAAAAAGGTTATGTACTTGAATTGTAAGGAACTCTACTGTTGGTGTGCTTATTATAAATAAAAACACTGCTACGTGGTCTACCCGCACAGGCACATCTGCTGGACTTTATACTTCAAGATGTCTGGTTTGTATAATTTCTGCAGAGGGGTAGGCAGGCAAACTACAGTACCTGACGTAAAATAGTCCTTATACCTACTCCTCCTTTTGCTTTGTCCGAATTTACATATACATAGGATACACACTGGATAAGTCATGTACTGACGCCAGCATATCAAGCTACCCGAAACTGTCAAATTTTCCTAATCAATTTTGAACCTAATTGCATATAGAGATAAAGTTGAAAATCTATTAAAGACATTGACAGATTGTAGTAGCTTGATGTGCTGGCGTCTGTACTTGAATTAAATTGAAGAACCTTTTCTATTAAATGTACCTACTATCAAACCTATGCATTCCTGTGTTTCCTGAAGGGGTAACCCTACAGCCCTTTAGTTTTACAAAACTGCTACTGACATTTATACATAATGCAGAATGGCTTATTTGCAGTCACAATGAGCGTCTTTCATAAAAATCTGCTAACTTCTAGTTAATATTGTCCTTAAAATCACTGATTTCACTTAAGGTCATTTTTACTCTTGTTTTATTTATTTCTGTTTCGGACGCCATTATTGTTGTTATGACACAGCCACAAGGTACAAGCAACCAAATTTAGAACTAAATCTACTATCTGATGTTTCATTTCACACTGTTTTACAAAACTGTTAATGATTGACCCACTGTATTGATAAATGCAAAACGTTTATGCAAATTCTGTTCAAGTTTAGTAATTATGGAAAACTGCTGTATGTTGTTCAGTTGTTTTAGATAACAGTTGTTTTGTAAAACAACAGATTCTACAATCCATCTGCAACACACATACATAGTAATGTTAAGTAATGAGATTAAAAAAAAAATACATTTGTAACAAATAAAATGAAAACAAGCTTAGGTTAATTATTTATTTACAATCATCCTATAATTCCTAATATTGCTAAACAAGGCATATTACACAGCAGTATTTCAACAAGACAAAACTGTTGCTTTCTCATTGAACTCAAGTAAAAGTTGTTTCATATCATCATATCCTGATATTTCTTGTGCTTCTTTCAAAGGGAGCCACTTCAGATCTTGATGCTCATCAGACAACATAACCCTTGTCTCTGGATTCCTTAGTTTTGCCAGCCAGTACACAACCACTTTTGGTTTACCTTCCACTTTGTAGTTCAGTACTTTTGAAACATCTTTGTAAACCTAGAATTAAATATTTAATTTGAAAGTATGAGATACTCAATAGGTACCTATTCATGATTTTTGACTTACTTCTAAATCATCTTCAGATAATCCAGCCTCTTCTTTTGTCTCTCTTAAAGCTGTTGCCCAGTCCGACTCACCAGGATCAACATGGCCTATGAAAAAGTTTTATAGAAAAGTTTTGGGCAGGTAGTTTTTGGAGTAACGAAAAACAAACACGGTATCTCCGATGTCTTGTACTTTCAGAGAAAAGTTATTAAAATACAGCTATAATACACAATTTACCCTTTGGTGGAGTCCAGTGATGTTCTCCGTATGAAGTTTGTAGCATCAAGAACTGGACTGCTTGATTCATATTCCTAAAGATAACGAGCCCAGCAGCCCGCGTAGGAGACATTATTAGTACAAACAGTAACTGTGGCTTATATTTACCACAGGCTTTCTTTACTTATTTACAGTTAATTAAATTACAACAGCTTACAGCAATTTCTTTTTTCATCTTTACACCTTTCTGTTGTGACAGACAATTGATTGACGTTGTCATCTGACACTGACAGTGGCAAGAAAACAGCAATGAGTCAGTAAAAAAAAGTTTACAGGTGTCGTCCAGAAAAATAATTTCTATCGTTTAGTACTTTAGTTTTTCTGATAAAAGCTCTCGATTTCTATTTTAGTTCTATGATATAAAAATTACAAAAAAAAATATATATTTATTCATCAAAAATGTTTTAATATATTTCACGTATTTTTTTTATTGTATCAAGCCGTTATACTCCGAAGAAAATACCATGTCTATGGAAAATACTGACACTGACATTTAGAAACTAACGGCGATGGTGAAAAAAAAAATTGGAATTCAAACTGCAACGGCAAATAACAACATTTTCATTGGATGAAACGACAGTTACGAAATTGTTTGTTTATTACACGGTTTATTAGTATTTTCATTGCGTACACATGTGAATTATAACAGGGCTTCAAAAAACAAAAAAGTGGTAAAAATAAAATAGATTGTGTACAATCCATAACACCATGTTACAAAAATGGAAACATATTATTAGAAACTGGGTAAGTAGCAGATGTTTTTCAAATGTTGTTCATGATTTGGTACGTCGTTACTTTTAGCTAAAGATCTTGTGTATTTTAGATAAACTGTTATTTCAATGAAAGCAACCAACATGAGCGGTCCGTTAACTTAGAGTCGTTACTAAACATAATATCTCATTTACATGAGAATCTGAACTTAGACGAATCCAAGTCGTCTATACTAGAAGCGCATACAGTAGAAGAGTTCGTTTTGGAGAAGTATCCAGAATTTAAATTTGAAAATGAAACAGTTGAGGCATCCAATGAGGACGAGATATACCTTGTAGCATCATTGCTACTTTTCTTTGTATGCGTGAATTCTAAGGATGTGGACATAAAAAGTGCGATGTGCAGCAAACTGAGTGGCGATGACCAGGAGACCATACTGAAGTTCAGTAAGAGCCTCCTGGAGTGCTCCCCTATCACTCGCAGAGAGGTTCAGGCAGCTATTACAGGTAACTAATCATTATTATTGAATATACAACTAAATATACAACTATTAAATAAATCATTATTATTGAATATACAACAGTATCTACCAAGCACATCTTTCCAGGATTCAAGCTTATTATTATTACATAGCTAAAGCAATTTTTAAATGAAATGTGTTAGCAATTTTTTATGCTAATGTTGAAACAGCTGTCTGTTTGAAAGTAGCAGCTGTTATAAAGGGCAGGGCCAGATGTCCTACTCAAAAGCCAACAAAGGAAGTTTGATTATAAGATTTTTCAGTCACTCTGGAGAATATTATTATTAGTTTACCAGTAATATAAAAGAAAAAAAAATGTAAATAAACCCTTATCATATTGTTTTCACAGAAGCATGTGGTTTAGACATGGCTTCTGGACATGCTAAAGTAGCAGAGACACCACCAGCACTGCGCTCATTGCATGGAGAAGTGCGGAGACTGCAGGCCTCTCTAGATGCCGAGCGATTTGACCGTAACTATCTGCAGGAAGAACTGGCTAGGACTAACTTGAGGATGGATAAATTGTGTAAGTGTTTTGTTTTTGTTTATATTTATAACTAGCTTCTGCCCAAGTCTTTGTCTGATGTTAAATACCCTATAACCTTCCTCAAGAGTTAGGCTATCAAATGCAGATTTTTTTTTTCAAATCAGACAGGTAGTTCCAGAGAATAGCATGTTTAGACAGACAGACCGACAGACACGGCGGGGGGTTTGTTTTATAATATGGATTGATTAGTATTTATTGTTTCACTACATGGACAAATTTTTTTATTCAGAGCATAATTAAAATAAAAACTCAAATGCATCCTCAAATAAAAAATGAGAAAGGACAGATTTTTCATTTGTCAGGTAACTTAATTTCAAGTTTAAATGTGGCAGTTTGACATATTTGCTTTAGAAGCACATATTATTGTCCCACTGCTGGTGTGTAGGCCACAGGGTCTCCCTACTCTCCTTTTTTCTTATAATTTTTAATGAAATGAGTTTATAGCATGGTCACAGAACTTCAACATACTACCAAGAATTTTGTGTAGGCATCATCTGCCTAGCCTTTCCCAACTATGTTGGGGTCAGCTTCCAGTGTACTGAGTACCAATATCTTACATGGAGCGACTGCCTATTTGACTTCCATAACCCAGCTACTGGGTAAGACGATTTCCCTTGGTAAGACTGGTTGTCAGACTTTCAGGCTACTGACAACCCGTAATGACTGTCAAAGGTTCATGAATGACAGCCGAGACCTACGGCTTAACAGATAACATGGAGGGGTCTTGGTATGTGAAGATGGTCACCCATCCACGGACCAACCGCGACAAGCGTAGGTTACCTTATCGATCGAGCCGTGCGTATGTTATTACTTATCCACAAGCCTCCAAGGATTTTGTAAAGTGACACCAACATAACTGTTTGTCACAAGTACAGTCTAAACATAAAGCTAGTGTGTTATTGATTTCACAAGACTTGATTATAAAGGTTTATTGTACTTGTAACTAGAGGCTGTACATAAACAGTTACCTTTGTCAAGGTGAAATAGAGTAGGAAAACCTTGTTTTTTATTTTCTATACCAGACATGAATTTAAATAGTTTTTGTAACACAGCACAGGAAATATGTACAGACGCCAGCACATCAAGCTACTACAATCTGTCAGATTTCTTTAATAGATTTTCAACTTTATCGCTAAAGCATAAGGTACAAAGTTGATTGGGAAAATCTGACAGTTCCGGGTAGCTTGATGTGCTGGCGTCTGTACTTTATCTATATCTATAGAAATAAATACTATTGGAAGTGTCTGTTTCTAATGTCAAAATAACAGGTGTTTACTAAATGCATATTAAAGTATGTGTATACAATTCGTAAAACAAAAAAAAAAAAAAAAATTTGTCTGCTTGGTTATCTGTCTGTCTGTTTGTTCCGGCTAATCTCCGAATCGGCTCGACCGATTTTGATGGGACTTTTGCTGACATAGCTGATGTTTTATGGAGTAACTTTTATTTTTGAAAAAGAATGAGTAAAGAGACACATTATTGTTTTCCGACATCCACTCGAACGAAGTCGCGGGTAAAGCTAGTAGGTAGTTATATAAGATCACTTGGTTAGTCAAGCAATTTATTTTTGATAATGATCATTTTTGAATTCAAGTCGCGGCTTCGTTGTGTCCTCGATACGCGACGCTACATGTAATGACCTATTTAATTTCTTCCATAGCTAAATTTATTTACTAGTTACTACATAAGTACATGCATTTGAACACAAGAACAAAAAAAAATAGCATTGTAGCTGCTGTAGTGCTATTCTATGTATAAAAATCTCACCGTGAGGACTTAGGTGAAGTGAGCGTGAAGTGAGATTTAGTAGACTAATGCTAGGGATTAACACCATTGAATGCTCACTTCACCTATGATTTCACAGTGAGATTTTTACAGAATCGACCAGCTGGTACAATAAACAATAGTTTCGCACAAGTATGGCAGAGCCAGGTCAGACGCCGCGCCGCATCGCAATTTTTTCTCAGAATGAGAACCTGGCGAGTCATGACTTGAATCTAGTTTTAGAGTGAACAGGCATCCTCTGAGCACACCTGTTCCATCATAGACGTCCTCCATCGCTTTCCATCAGGCGTGATCGAGGGCAAGAGAAGGTCCATTCAGCAATAAAAAAAAATAAATAAAAAAAAAGCCAGTTGATCATTTAAAATCACACGACGACGTCTCAACCTAGCGTGTGGCACATAAATGCATCATGCAGATTTCCCTTACGGATTACATGGTCTTTTTATAGCAAAGGACAAAGAACAATACAAGCTGGAGATAGTGAACCTCAAGGCGAAGATATCGATGTGTTGCGGGCAGGAGCACGACTCGCGGGGGACGGAGGCCGAGGCGGAGTCCTCGGGCAAGCTGCTGCGACAGCTGCAAGACATGGAAGAACGCCTCCTCCGCACGCAGGAGATGCTGGATGACGCTGTCTACGAGAGAGACACTTATAAGACTAAGGTATGGAACTCTCTGTTGTATAGGCACAAGTAATACGAGAATATAGATATCACACTAATATTATAAAGGTGAAAGTTTGTGAGTGTGTGTGTTTGTTACTTCTTCACGCTCAAACGGCTGAACGGATTTGGATGAAATTTGGTACACAGATAGTTTATAACGGGGATTAACACATAGGATACTTTTTATCCCGATATTCCCACGGGATCGACACTTATGCGGGTAAAACCGCGGGGCGCAGCTAGTGTATGTATATTCGTGTCGTGGTTGGTTATTATTACAGTATTTAACAACAAAAAAAAAGTCCGCGTGTAAATAATACATACATGGCATTTTCCCTTGGGCTGAGCAGAAACTACGGAAAACATCCATGAAAATAAGGATATCATCCATTCTTCTTTCTCTATACTAAGGGGCTGTTCATTTATTACGTAAGACAATTTTGACCACTTACTAATCCCCCCTCCCCTTACATAAGAAAAAATAAGAATAGGAAGGAACCCCTCCGCCCCTTTCAATCTTACTTAAGATCAGTACTTATCTAATAAACTTGCAAACAAAAATTAGCAAAACAATACTTTTTACTTACTCTTGTGATCTTACGTAAGCACAATCTAGACCCCTCCCACCCCCACATAAAAAAAATAAGACTTGTTTGGACCCCTCCCCCCTCAATTCTTCTGCTGGTATTACAATTACAACTGGTTATATCATAAATAAATGATTACAATCTATGAGATCCAGTATCTATAGTTCTCCTTATAGATTTCGATAACGGCGACCGACAATTTGAAATAATTTCATAGGGTCGCCAGACCGATTCAGTTTTAAATACCCGGTACTAATGCAATAGAGTTGGGCGGCAGATTTAAAAGTGGGTAGGTGGTAGGTAATAGGTACTACGGGCTGGTGTCCGCAACTCCACGTCAATGCGCGTATTTTGCGTACGGTAGGTGGTATAGTACTACAGGAGCGTGGGGATTGGCAGATGAAAAGAGAGGCCTATGCTGAGCAGTGGGGGAAGTTGGGCTGTGGATGGTGATGAGGTATCGGAGGGCTTACATTTCTGTACGAATCCTGCGGGTGACCTGATACCACTGATAGCGGAATCAACGTGGCCACATACTGGGCTCAGAAAATATCAAAACATAGGAAGAGTGCTACCACGACACGAGAAGAAGCAGATAAGGTAAACTTAACATAAATACGAAAGATTTTAAAATTTAAAATAATTGTTCTGCAGATAATTAAAATTACTTAGTTTTAAGGCATCATTGACATCTATGTACTGTCCGCGCGCGAGCTCCGAGGAATGATAAGGAATGTTGACGTAATGAGCTAGAGTTGTGATTTAGTCGATATTGCACTGTCGATACTAATACATCTTGAGCCTCCGCGCGAGTGTATTTATTTATTTATTTATTTAAATAACATGGGAGACTTACAGCTAAAACAAACAGATCAAGGACAGTACATTAGTCTGAAAGCCAATTACAGGTCTCCACTTATAAAATACAGAACAAAAAAAAAAGTTAATTCTAAGGACATCCACACCTAGTTACTATAGTATAATTACTATGTTGCTCGCACTGCATAACAACCATCGTAGCAAAGTGAACTAAATGAAAAAGTTACGGCTTAAGCACTTCCTAGCTGACGACACACTAGTTAGGAACGGATCAATATCGTACTGTTCACAAAGCTTGTTTAAATTTGTGTACTTCATGAAATCATTTTATGAGGGTATTATGTACTTGAAATAAAAAAATTGATGAAAATAAACTCTCCTCACGCACTTCAATAATAAATGAGTCGACAACATTCTCCATTAAGCCATCCCTTTGACAGTAATGTTCCTCTAATGCTAAAACATGTTTATCATATCCACACCAATCTTCTTTTGTGACATGCGTGATAGCTTTTTCGGTGATCTCCTTCAGTCTCGTCAGAGAAAAATCTGAAGTAATGTTGTGTTCCCTCACGAGCCTTTTAACTTTTGCCCATGCGAGCTCTATTGGGTTCAAGTCGCACATATAAGGCGGTAATCACATTGCATCGTGACACAAAACAACATAATTATAAGTGTAGTACTATTTATAGTAGAAAATAACACTACCTACTTTCGCAAAATTAAAAATGACTCGATAAGCGTGTTTTCGCGTCAAGGTCCACACTAGTACTGGGAGAGTGCGGGGGATGGAGCGACGGTCGGGCGCGGCGCACACCCGCCCGCTTCCTCAGCCACCGATTCCTCGGAGCTCGCGCGCGGACTGTATAGATGTGAATAAAGTCTGAAAGTCTGTGGACAGGCTCGTGGCTATATAAAAACATCCGAACGGGTCGATCGAAGGTTAAGCTACGCTTCCCGAAGTCGATCCGTGGATGGGTGACCATTCAATACATACCGAGACCCCTCGCGTGTCTTGGAAAGCGCCTGTCATTTCTCATCATTCTTTTTGTCACCTTCTTACTATGTACAGACGCCAGCACATCAAGCTACTACAATCTGTCAGATTTCTTTAATAGATTTTCAACTTTATCGCTAAAGAATAAGGTTTAAAGTTGATTGGGAAAATCTGACAATTTCGGTTAGCTTGATGTGCTGGCGTCTGTACATTCTGTCAGCGCGTTTAGTACATAATTTATGAAATGAATATGTATAGGGTTGGGATCCTAGTGTCCTGAAGCACAGGCCTCGAGCCTAGCTTAGGCACCAGTCTCCCACAATATATACTTACCTGAATTATGTATCATTGTCGAATCCAACTTATGTATATTGTGGTGAGAAGCCCAAAAACCTGGCAACCAGACATACCAAGGGATATCATGTTACCCAGTAATTGGGTTGTGGAGGTCGGATAGACAGTCGCTCCATGTAAAATACGGCTATTCAGCTGTATTCGTTTTGACTGGTTAGACTCCAGAATAGTTGGGAAAAGGCTAGGCACATACTTTGTACACCTACATTCTGGCAAATAAATTATTATTGATTGATTCGCATATATGTACATATTTGTCACAAAAATCCAATCCAAAATGCTACAGCATAGTTGTATTTTCGATTCATAGTTCGAATTTACGGTACGTTTACGTCGCTCGTTCGCGCTAGGCTTTCTGTAAATATGCTCTAATTATGCAGGTGGACGAGCTAAAGCAGGACCGCGACAAATGGTTGTCGCTGAGCCAGCAAGAGAGTGATCGCGCCACGCAGCTGTCCGAGGAGTTGGAGACGGAGCGACGGCACATGCACTCACTCAAGGAGCTGGTCGCCGAGCTGCGACAGCACAACCGACGCAATGGACTAGACTCCAGCCAGCTGGAATGTGATGACCCTGATACCAGCGTACAGTCCTTGCAACAAAATTTATGTATGTTACATTATCATCATTTTTATTGTAGATACACAATATAAAACAGAGTCTCTTTTCGTTTCTGACCGTTTGGTTTTTCTAAACCAAAACCGCAAATAAATTCATTGTGTACTTTAGAATCTAATCTATACAATGAATTTAAATGTGGTTTTCACAGTCATTGAGAGAATTAATCCGAAAGGGTTATGTTTAAAATACATTTATATTTAATTATACAAGAAATCTCGATGTTTTGTCATGTCGCCACATCAGTGCATTACACCCGTGCGAATCAGGGGCAGTTTATTATACGACTACAATTTTCGTAAATGGTGTATTTTGTATTGCAGCTGTTTGTAGCGAGGCGTGCGCTAATGTTGTCGAGGTTCAGCTGTCGGAAGAAAGAGCTAAGGTCGATGCTCTTAAACAGCAACTACAAAGAATACAGGTAAGTTACTAATTATTTGTCGGGGGCAGATTCACGTATTCCTCAAACCCGAATTTTAGTTGTATTCAATAACACTCTCGTATGTACAAACACGCTCTCTGAGCAAGTGTTATAATGGGAATGCACACTATGCAAGGAATCCGTTATTTATAAACATTGCCATAACTTATTTCACAGCGATTTGGAAATGAGCCACCGTAGTAGTTATTATATAATAATAAAATACCTATCTAATGACATATATGTAGTTGTTATTGGTGCCAGGACCAGTTTCCATACATTTTTGCCGATTCGCCTTTACATATTTGTAAGGCTTTTCAGTAACATTTATTTGACTTAAGAGTGCGGTACACGGACTTGTAAAATTTACAAATTTGTTAATTGTAATCGTTAAGTTTTGTGGTATCGGGCCCTTGTGTTAAACTTGTTACTTACCATCATAATGAAATTGTAGGACGAAATGAATGAATTCAGTCAGAAATCAGAAAACGATAAACACAACCTGGAAAGAGTGCTGTCAGAGCGAGAAAACGACATTTTTAATCTCAAACACCGCATCAATGAGGAAATTGAAGAGAAAAATAATTTGAAATCTTATTACGATGATGAAATAAGTAAATTGAATAATGAAATTAATGAACTTGAACAAAAGATTAAAGAAAACAACAACTACTCGCGATCAGTAATTGATAAAAAGATTCAAGAAATTCAAACACTACAGGAAGAGAAGTTCTCTCTTCTTCAAAGTCTTTCTAATGAGACTACCAAGTTGGAGAACATAATAACAGGCCTCAAAGCTGAAATAGCAACAGAGAAGCAGGCAAGGCTCAACATGAGAGATGGCTATGAAAACCAAATGATGAAGTTAAATGAAAAGGTATTGAATAGGAACAATGAACTGGTTGAGCTACAAAATAACGTTTTCGAAAAGGGTGAGATGATTGAAACTCTTCAAATGGATTTGAGAAATGAGAAAGAGATCTCAAACAAGTATCACATAAATGTGCGTCAACTGCATGAACAGAAACGCGAAGTCGAGGATAAATTACAAAATAAAAATGAAGAAATGACTGCAATGCAACTAAGCCTGGAAGAAAATATTGCTTCTGTGTTGAAGGAAATTGAACATTTTAAACTTTTAGTAGCTAACTTGCAAGATCATTGCAGGGATTTGGAACAAAATAAAGCACAGTTGGAGGCTGAGTTAAGCAACCAAACAACTAGATTTGATGAACTTCTTAAAGATGCCGAAAATTTCAAAAATACTTTCAGTGAAGAATCAGAAAAACTTAAATTTGACTTGGATGAAAAAAACGCAATTATAAATACATTACAAACACATTTACATGACGAAATACATCATAAGATCGGATATCAAGAGGAGCTACAGAAACTACAGGCGAACAAACTATATTTGTCGGAAGAGTTAAACAAACTGACTGTCGAGTTCTCTAAACAAAAAATTGAGTTGACCGGCAAGGAGAGGACCACTGAGTCATTGGAATTGTGCTTGAAGGAGGCCAATGATACCATTGGAAAATTGCAAGCAGAGAATGATAAATTAAATTTGGACGTGTCGAGACTATCCAATGAGATGGATCTCAAAAATAAAAATATTGAATTACTCAACACTACACTGGAAACCACTAAAAAGTCTTTGGAGGATGAGCTTTCTGATAAGATTGCAACCATCGATTATAATAGTCATAAATTAGCTAATATGACTGCTAAGAAAGAAGCCTTGCAGAGCAAACTAGACTTAATGCAAACAGAAAAGACTAAACTGGACCATGAACTTGTCGACAAATCTAAACAAATATCACAGTTGCAGGCAGATTGCGAAAAAATGGCAAAAACTATTGATGAGAACAAGAAAGGTATGTATATAAGTATTTTAGATTTAGATGTGATGGCATCGCGTAGCCTAGTTAATTCTAATGTTATTCGTTTTGTTTCAGCAATCCGAAGTTTGGATCAGAACATGACAAAAGAAAAACATAAATATACAGCACTTGAGAAAACCTTTGACTCAGAAATGTCTAATTTAATGGGGAAACTGAATGAAACTGAAAACACCATAAAAGAACTGACCTGTATTTCTAGAAAAACTGTTAAAAACAAAGACCATCAAATTCATACACTTAGTAGTGAAGTTGAAAACCTCAAAAAAGCTCTAGATATTGATAAAGAAAATATGAGTTTGGTACACAAGGAAAAAGAGGCGTTGACTCAAAAGTTGAATGAAGAAAATTCTTTTAAGAACAAAATTGAAAAAGAATATCAGAATCAGTGCACACAACTAGAAAACATCACATCTCAATTCAATGAGGAAATATCTACCAAAAATAATGAAATAATAACATTAAAAATGGAACTTGAACTAGCCATGAAAACTGTTGAAGGGAAGTGTAAAGGTCAGTTTTGTTTTCCTAATTAAATAAATATATGTAACAAATAATATTTTAATAGAACTAACAATAACATTATTTTCTTTTAGAAATCCGAATGTTAGAAGAGAGATTGTCCAAGGAAGATCATCTAATCAGAGATTTGGCTCACCAGAAAACTGTTGAGACCAAAGATTTACAAAAAAAGGTTATTCAGTTGCAAACATTAAACTATGAATTGGAACAGGAAGTCAAAAGGGAACAAGATTGTAAGAAACAAGCAATAGAAGCTTTGCAAAACGAAAATGAACAGTTACACTTTGCCATTGAAGAGAATAACAGTAGCCACGAAGTGATACTAAAAGAGAAGGACTGTGTCATTGACAGACTAGAAAGGCAACTGAAAGTGCACACTGCTCAGTTAGAATCCATCGGGAAAGATTACGAAAATATTACATTAACTTGGGAGATATACAAGGTGGAGACTAAAGAAAATATTGAAGCCAAAGAAGAGCAAATCAAAAAATTAACTCAAGAAGTTGTAATGTTACAGCAAAAACTGTGTAAAGTTAAACACGAAAGAGATGAATTAATTAAAAAACTTGAAGTAATTGCTCAAGAAATGAAAGATACCGGGACAAAGAACAGACAAGAAGTAGATAAACTTGTAGAGATAATAGCTCATGAAGAAATTAAAAGTGCGGTTATTTTGAAGGAAAAGGAGGTTTTAGAAAAACAAGTAATAGAAGAAAAGGCTATTAGAGACAGTCTTCAAACAGAAAAGAAACAGCAAAGTGAAGATATGAAAGTTTTGGTCGCCGATAAAAACAAGCTTCTAAATGAGAAGATTGAACTGACACAGCACCTTGCTGAAGAAAAAATGATTAAAAAGATTTTTGAAGAAGAAAGAAATGCACTTGTATCCGAGAAGACAACACTTGAAAGAAAACTATTGAAACAAGCGAGAATGACGGAAACTCTATTGGAAGATAAAGAATGTCTCACGCAACAGCTTGTCGAAGAGAAATCCGTGAGAGAACTAGCGGAGAAGGAAAAGGAGAATCTTGTATTAGAGAAACAAATTTTAGAGCAGAAGATAACAGAAGTAGAAAATAATAAAGAAGAATTAAGTAAAGAAATAGACCATCTTGTTCAAAAACATTGTTTATTAGATAAACAGTGCATAAAAGAGAGAACTACCAGCGAGATTTTGGAAGGAGAAAAGATACAGTTGGTTCAAAACCTTACAGCACAGCAGACATCTAATGATGTGCATCTTAAAGAAATGGCGATACACATTGCATATTTAAATAATGAAGTTGAAAACCTGCAACATGAGCTCCGTGACCAAAAAACTGTTCAAGAAGAGCTTATAACTGACAAAGAATCATTACTTGTTGAAAAAGAAGGACTTGTGAAAGCTTTGGATGTTGAAAAGTCTGCTCATGATGAAAAGGAAACTGAGAAAGATCAAATGATAACGAAATTGTGCGAGTTGAATGAAACTTATTCATCTAAAGCTAACAGTGTACAAAAAGAGCTCGAAAAAGTTACTCAGAAAATGAAAAATTTACAATTGGATATTAAAAGTAAGTTATAATATCACATTTAAATTACTTAACCAGGTTAATTTCAGATGAGAGTATCACGTAAGAAATCTATGTTATATAATAATTGTATTATTTCAGACCAGGAAGAATTAAACAGCCAAATGGCGACAACTTTAAGTGATGGACTAGAAAACCTTGTCCAAGAACTTCAAAAGAAAGGAACTGTCAATGAAGAGTTACAAAATATATTGCAATCTGTCAATACAGATAGTCAAGCTAGGGACAAGTGCGAAATGCTTATAAACATTGCTAACACAATATTCACTGAAATTGAGGTGAGACAGAATGTAGAGAAAGCACTTGAACATAGTAATAGCTCACTGGCAGAGCTGAAGAATGAGTTCAAGCAGAAAGAGACACAGTTGTTTGAAGTACAAACTGAGGTCAAACGGCTCCAGCAAGTCATCAATGAGAATAAGATTGGTGAGTAATTAAATTAAAATCTATCCCCTCTATTCAGCAGCGATGCCCTCTTGGGTAAGTTTTAACAAACACGTTTCAATAGTGTTCCTCAATTTGACCCTATTATTTTACACCTTAAAACTGTTGATCTTGTTTCGCTTTGGTAGACAATGATTTTAACTATTATGCATGATGATTACTAATAAAACTGCTATATAATGTGTAGTAATTATCTGTCAACTTTGCAGCACTCATACTTGCAGGGGATAGTCGTGAGAGCTGCAATGTTCTCAAACATTTATATGTGCTTGTTTAACTAATCATCGTGACTCCGATAGCGTGGATCTTTCAATTGGATACTAAACATTCTTCGAACTATCGATTAACTTTTATTTCAGCATCTTGTCTATCTCATCCTAGCTTTGCCTGTAGCCGGGGTCAGCTTTATGAAGTCTTCTATTTTGCTTAAAGTTATAGTGCTAATCTCCTTCATAATGTTAGAATTATATATTTTATTTGTAGAATTATCAAAACGAACTGAGACTTTCAATTCTACGATAGATAACAAAGTAAGAGAAATGCATGTGATACAAGAAGACAATCAATCTCTTACTAATGACCTGAATGATGTCAAACTACAGTTAGAGGTCAAAGTCCATTCTTTAAAGGAAAAACTTATTGACAATGAGAATTTGACAGACAAACTGAAGAGCACTTATGAATGTCAGATAGACAACTTGAATGTTATGATCACTAAGCTGACGAATTATTTGAAAGATAAAACTTCGGAGTTAGACGCGACCAGGAAGGAGAAAGAACGGCTTATGCAAAATATTGAAGAAAATAGCCAAGGTTTGTTTGGTATTACAATTGTTACTACTCTGTCTTATTTATGTAAAATTATTTTTTTTTACAGTTATAATCATTTTCTGATGGTTTTGAAGAAATTAAACAATTTTGCTGATTTTATTTTCTCTTAAGCGTTTGATTGCGTAGGCAATAACATGAAGTCAACCCTTTTTTCGCAGCATATTACTAGCTATTAAACATATCTTTAAATGCCATTAGAATAGTATTTAGAGCCCAGTTCATAAAATGTTTCGTTTCATTGTAATATCTTGTGGCTTCCTAGAGAGGGGTTCCTCGGGGTTCCATACTAAGGCCGGTAATATGTATTATATTACAAGACTTAAGCATTACTTAAAGCTAGTTTAATGCCTGCTAGAAGATTGGTTGAAACTAGTTTTAAGTAATGGTTCAGCCTTAAGTAAGGTTCTGTAACCTGTCTGCTTAGCTTCTCAATATTTGCCTTACTTTATAGGAGGACAGGTAAGACACTAGAAATATATCTAGGTATTATTTAGAAATACAAACATGATTTCGATATTTTTATGATGCTTTTAAGTCATTCATCAAACATTTACGAAAACATATTTGCACTACATATTTTGTACGAAATGTTAATTTACAGCGATAAAGGCGTTAGAAGAGGGGGTAAAAAGTGAAATACAAAAACAACAAAAATTGCTCAAAGATTTTGACTCGGAAAGACAGATACTTAAAAACATGGTGACGGTGACTGAATCCATTATGGAAGACCAGAAAGTAACACAAAATAACATTATATCAGAACATGTGCGAGCCAATGAGATATTACAAGAAGAGAATAAAACTCTCTCGGAAAAGTTGGAGAATGAAAGGAAAGATTTTGAAGCTAGACTTCAGGAAAAAGAAACTTCCTTGGAGTCACTATTTCAAGAAATGGCAGGGATAAGACATGAAAAAGAAAGGTTCGAAAAAGAAATAAATGCACAAAAAGAAGCATCTGAAAAAGAAATAAAGAAATTAGAAGCAAAAATAGAAGAAAAAGAATCTGCACTCGAATCAGTATTTAAAGAAATACATGACAAAGGGATTCGGCCCAAAAAAGCAAATATAGTGGCAGACATAAAAAATCTGAAATCTGAGTTGCAAACTAAAAAGTTTGAATCTAAGAAACTGCAAGAGGAGAATAGTAATCTATCAACTACCATACAAAAATATAAAAGCGGTAAGTAGAACTGCTGGAGTTTTAGGATTCTGTTACGGGGCGTAAAAATGCTGGTCATAACGTAACCGTGATAAACCTGCGTGGCTAAGTAACAACAGCCGCACTGGTCAATCAATCAGGTTACAGCTACGCTTGTACGCTTTGACAGTTGTTATGGGTCCTCAGAAGCCCGACTGTCTGACAACAAGTCTTACCAAGGGAAATCATATTACCCAGTGACTGGGTTGTAGAGATCAGATAGGCAGTCGCTCCATGTAAAATACTGGTATTCAGGTGCATTTGGTCAGACTGGAAGCCGACCCCAATATTGTTGGGAAAAGGTTAGGCAGATGATAATCATGAATGACCTGCAAAAAATAAAGATTTGGGCAATTGTAAAAAAAATAAGATTTATTCTTTTACGCAACTATAAAATGTTTCTTAATTTCAGATATGGATTCAATGGAAAAACGAAATAAAGAGATTGCCGCCTCTGAAATACAATTACGAGTCGAAACTGATGAATTAAAACAATCATTACAAAAGCTTACAAAAACGAACAAGGACTTAGAATGTACACTCAAAGAAAATACTGAAAATATTAAAGAAATGGAAGAAAAATCCAATTTACTTCACAAGCTAATAAAAATGCTGGAACAGGATAAAATACTTTTAGAAGAAGAGAAAAATGCTTTAATAATGGAGAATAAAGGAACCGAATCCAACATTCACTTTTTGGAATCAAATATTACTACTTACAGTGAAGAAATTGCTAAATTAAAGAGTGAAAATCTAAACCTAGTAAAAATCATTGATGAAAATAAAAATGGTAGGTGTGAAGTTGCATATGCTATTATTCGGGTTTAAGCTGACCATTGGATGTCCCAAGGTACTAATTTCACCATTTTGCATTTCAGAGGTATTGAAACTGGAACAACTCCTCAAAGAGGCTCAGGAGCAGAATAAGAAACTGCTTGAAGAAGTCAACAACGACAAACTAAATCTTATCAACAAATGTGCCATCCTACAAGAATATCACGACAAGGCTGAGATAGAACTCGAAGAAAGACAGAAAGATATTATAACTACACAGAAAGAGCTTAGCGCCTTGAAGTGTAAAGTGGAGTTATGTGAAGAAGACTCTAGAGCCAAAGACGCGATAGTATCTAAAATGAGTAAAGAGAAAGACGCTGTCATTGCTTCAGTAAGCAAGGAGCTACAAGTCACAAAGGAAAAGTACGAGAAGGAAATACAAGAAAAGATGACGACTATTCAGGAATTGAAACAGAATTTAGAGGATATTAACAATGAGAGAGAAGCGTTGCACATTCTGAAAAAGGAAAACGAGGAGCTGATCAAGGCTGTTGGACAGAGAGAGACATGTACGTAGAACAATATCATTTATTCATAAATGTAGCTTTGTCAACAGGTAGTAATAATATTAATGTGCTGGTTATATTGGGGAATCATGCTTTATTCATTCTAATATTCTGGTGTAAAAAAAAAATTTGACTAATTAACGTTATCTTTCGCAGTTGCAGCCGCAATGAGCCTAGAAAGGGTGTCGAGCCACAAGCAGTTGGGTCAAGCGGAGAAGGAGCTCCGCGACTTCCAGCAACAGGTAGATAACACATCTTCAGATATGTCTCACTTATCCACGGAGAGCCTTAAGACCATCTCAGACTTAGAAAAGATCATCCTCGACAAGAACCGCTCGATCACGACGCTGCACAGCGACGTCACCTACCTCAAGACGTTGCTGGCAGAGTCCGAGACTAAACTCCTCGACATTACCAAAGACCTCGAGCTGAGCAAGGAGAACTGCCACCAACTGTCCACTCAGCTCAAGAAAATTGTGCATCAGAAGAACGAGGAGATTGCGGACCTCAAGAGACAGGTGAGCAAAATGAGCGTCAACGAAAACCGAGCCACGCAGATCATTAAAGTGTCCGCCAAGTACCAGGCGATTATACTCAAGAGAATTGCCGAGATAAAGACAAACACTGTCCTCAAAGAACTCACCAACTTCGGTAACTCGAACAACTACGATAACGAGGTGAAACGCAGCCTGAGCGCTGGAACTGTCACCATGGAAGACTTAGAAAACTTCCTGGAGACCACAGATAGACATCTGAGAAAGTGCTCAGAGAAACAATTAGGTCT
>OX451401.1:5552348-5780865 GCA_949629135.1 Eremobia ochroleuca | reverse complement strand
GGGCGGCTCGCGAACGGCTCGCCAGCTGCGCATTCGCGGCGCATTCGCCAGATGTGGACGCACCCTTACAGTAAGTAAGTAAGTAAGTAGTAGTATAGGTAAAACAAAGAATGAAACAACATGAGTAAATTAAAATATTACCTATAGCTAGGTTACAAAGTATTATTAGTCAGCTTGTTGTTAATTGAAAACAAAAGTTGCACAACATGGTCTCAACATCATGTTTTGTATTGCGGGAAACGTGTTGCTGGCGACATGGTGAACAAAAGTTTATGCAATATTGTTGCTAGCAACATTCGAATATTATTGGCAACAATATTGCATAAACTATTGTTGTTGTTTGTTGTTGTCTACGAACGGACAAATAACTGTGAGCGAGTAACACCTAAATCCGATAGCGCACATAATCTTCTCAAAGAGATTGAGCGTTATCCTCATGTAATAATAAATTTTGATGTAGGTATGCATGTTGAAATAAATAGTTTGAATTTTTTTTTTTTTTTAACATTATGTCCCGCAACATCTAACTGCTAACTAACAGATTTTCCATGAATGGGCTTTAGGTAGGTAGGCGTACGTGACCCATCTCTTAGCACGAGGTAAGATAGTGTACAAAAGTGAGTTATGAAATATAATTTAAAAAAATAATACTTATTCATTCATTCACTGAAAGACAACATACAACCAAAACCGCTGAGTTTAAAAGCATGTAATTTTACACAACTGAGAAAAGATTTTTGAAGATTTCCCCCTATACGGGTTTAATAGGGAAGAAAGATTGTACAGTAAAACGGGGTGAATAGGGATGCAGGGGTGAATTGGGACGAAACTTTAAAGTGGATTTTATCATTGAAATAATATAGTTTTTTTGCCAACAGGGACACTTAATCGTTAAATATAATATAGTAAACACATTAGAGACCTTTTTGGCAAAAAAACTATATTATTTCAATGTTAAAATCCACTTTAAAGTTTCGTCCCGATTCACCCCTGCATCCCTATTCACCCCGTTTTACAGTATGCAATTTCGTCGAAGAAATCTTGCATATGGCTTGTCAAATATAAAAAGAAGGATCACTTTTCTGAGACGGACAAGATATCGTTGATCTATCGGAGATTACTTAGATTCGGTTTTTTATGGAGTGCCTCAATCCTTAGTATGTGGCTGTAGTGCTCTATCCGAACTTCGGCCGCCTGATGCCTCATAGGTTCTATAGTGAAACAGAAATCAAGGGCCAATCCCAAAAATATAAACTTTACAGCCTAGCAGTCATGTAACTTCAATACTCTGACATATGAAGCATTTTTGTTAACATGAGGTCATTCAACGAAACTGTATTCTAACCAAACCCGTCAAACCAGGCGCGACCAGGTACCTTGCGATCTAGACCGGAACTGTCTTTTGTCAATAGGTACATACCATTTTATTTTTACGTCCCGAACCGTTTCGTTGTAACATTACCGGTATTTCACTTTCGTTCCGATCTTAGATTGCAAAACCTTTAATCGTTGCTAGAAACGGTACGGGATCAATCGCGATCTCTTCCGTTTTTATTTACCTGTATCTGATAATATGTTTTATAAAATACTGTTTTATGAAATAAAATTGCGTACGTCAAGAATTTTTGAATAGGTGTTTTTGAGGACCACACTTAAGTCTTGTCTCCTAATTTCAAGTACAGCGTCGGAGCGGCCTTCTTAGAGCTTCTATCTGTATACGCCACTACAAGATCATTCTAGATGGGTCACAACAGGTAGAAAGTACTGAAAAACAAACTATTGCGGCACGCAATGATGAACAGCTATGATGATGGTCCTTTGACATCTTAAAATAGTGTTTGACACATTTCAATTAAGTATTGAAAAATTATAGTCAAGTGCGAGTGGTATAACTTTTTGAATAAAGAAGTTTTGATAAAGACGAAGATGATTAATCTTAAAAAAAAAAAAAAAAAATTACTATATTAATTCTTCGCAAAACTGTCGTCACTGCTATCATCTCATACCCACATTAATTACAACTTAATTGTGAAAAATGTGATCTCTTTCATAATATTCTCTTATTCTTTGAACAGTTTTGTTCACAACATTTTCCGAGTCTGCTTTATTTACACTTTCGCAGGCTTCTTCTAGGAAATAGTGTCTAAAAGGATTAAGATACATAATAGTAATAAGTAGTCTCCTTACACACACACACACGCACACACATACTGCACACATTCATTTCATTCAAACAACGTTCATACAGTCCACTCTTTTAAATATCGAAATTGTAAGTTCAGTGCAAAATAAATGTCCTTTGAGTAAAGACGCCTAACGGTTTTTTTTTCTTTCACCAAACAAATAGATATAGATCTTATTGACCTAAACATATGGTCCATATCGAGCCGGATTTATCGAGCCACATCGGGCGATCGTCGTCACTGTGAGAACAAAAGCATTCCTCAGCGGATTATCTTGCTACCATCGAGCGTTATAAGAAGTCATTAGCAAAATAATCATACAAAATCTATCTATTTGTTTGGATTTGGAGTTTCAACGTTTTATACACTATTGTGCACAATGGAGGCGCTTCTAGCCTATCAAAAAGAAATTCTGGAGAATTTGAAGAAAGCGGAGAAAAATTACAAAAAGACACCCAAAGATCGGATCAAGAAACCTTATATAGAAACCAGATTGGACAATTTGGAGCAGTTATGGACAGTTTTCAATGATGGACACAAAGCTATCACAGGCAAGGCGACCCAAAAGGAAAGGCAGGATACCTATTTTACTGCGGATATGTATGAGGAGTTCGAAGAAGCATATGTATCATACAAGACTTTATTGAAAGAAGCCCTGCAGCCCTATCTTGCGTCATCGAGTGGAACCTCGTCCGTAAATCCGAAATCCAGTGGACACGTGGTTAGTGAGTGCGAGGTTAAGTTACCGCGTGTGCAATTACCTACGTTCAGTGGCAAATATGTGGAGTGGCAAACGTTCCATGATATGTTTCATTCACTTGTTCATAGCAATAATAATTTGACGCCGGTGCAAAAATTGCATTATCTTAAAAGTAACTTGTCAGGTGAACCGGAATGTTTGTTACGTAATTTTTCTACAACTAATGACAATTACGAAGAAGCTTGGAAACAGTTACTGAAACGTTACGATAATAAGCGTTATAATTGTAATGCACTTATGAGACTATTGTTTACGCAAAAACCAGTTACGAGTGACTCTGCAAATGCCATTAGACAATTATTAGATACAACTACAACTTGTTTACAATCATTACGTAGTATGGGAATTAGTACTGAGCGAATTAATGATGTGTTTGTTATTTATTTAGTGGTTTCTAAATTAGATCCTGAATCCGTAAAGCAGTGGGAATATCAGTTAGGTATACTTAGTGACGAATTACCAACATGGACTCAATTATCGGAGTTTTTAGAATCAAAATTTAGGTCGTTGGAAATGATAGACATTAATAAGGTACGTACCAACACTAATACAAAGGCAAAGTCTTTTCATGGGTCTATTGATAATAATAAGAGTAATTCTAACGTAACTGCCAAATGTAATAAGTGTAAAGGGGAACACTACTTATACCATTGCAAGGAATTTAGTCAACTAAGTGTCAAAGATAGGCAAGATTATGTTCAAAAAAATAACTTGTGTTTTAATTGTTTCTCTCCATCTCATCCAGTTGTGAAATGTCGTAATTCAGCGAGTTGCAAGCGATGTGGCAGGAGACATCATTCATTATTACATTTTGAAAGGGAGGTGAGCAACAAGAGTGAGGATGTCTCTGTGCAGAGTGAGTCAGACAAAACCGTGAGTACCATTTCAACTAATTTTTCGAGTAAAGGATTGGAACCGAGTCAAGTTTTGTTAGCAACGGTGTCTGTTTGGGCCCACAACGAGCACGGTTACAGACAACAGTTGAGAGGATTGTTGGATCAAGGCTCTCAGGCATCTTTTATTAGTGAATCAGTAGTTCAATTACTTGGACTTTCTCGTAAACATGTCAGTGGTACAGTTTCCGGTATAGGCGGCGGTAGCCACACGAGTGTAAAGCACATGGTTTCTCTCCGAGTTGTATCACGTCATGACCCTGAAGTATCCATCCAAGTAAATGCATATGTATTGGGTTCTGTTACGTCATTACTTCCTTCAACCGAGTTACACACACCTGATTGGTTACATTTAGATAAAATACCACTAGCTGATCCAGGTTATGCCATACCAAGTAAAATTGATATTCTTCTTGGAGCAGAAGTTTACAGTGAGATTTTATTGGATGGTATTGTACGTCACAATAAAATATTGGCACAAAACACTACCTTAGGTTGGGTATTATCAGGGAGGGTGTCACAAAACTCAACTTCTGCTGTCAATAGAATAATCACCATGCATTTACACTTAAGTGGAGAAGAGCTACTTAAGAAATTTTGGGAAATGGAAAACGAGCCTAACTTGATACAGAAGAGGATGACAGAAACAGAGCAACGATGTGAAGAATTTTACGACAGGACAACTACCCGAGATGAAGAAGGGAGGTTTATTGTTAAGCTACCGTTGGACAAAGAAGAACCAGAGTGTCAATATGGAAACTCAGTAATTATAGCTACAAAAAGATATGAGTTTTTAGAGAAGAGACTGCAGAGAAATCCTTCTTTAAAAGAAGAATATCACAAAGTTTTGCAAGAATATCTTATTATGAATCACATGACACCGATAAAAAAGGAAGACATAGACAATCCCAAGGCGGTTTATCTTCCACACCATGCTGTAGTTAGAGAGGATAAGGAAACAACCAAGGTCCGAGTAGTTTTCGATGGTTCATGTAAAGGTCTTAACAATTTTTCACTTAATGACAATCTCATGGTGGGTCCCAAGTTACAACAGGATTTGAGACACATCCTTATGCGATGGAGAAGCCACAGGATCTGCATAGTAGCAGATATTATCAAGATGTTCAGAATGGTGAAGGTTAGTTCTGAGGATACAGACTACCAAAGAATTGTATGGAGACCACAAATAGACGAGCCATTAAGACATTTTAAATTATTGCGAGTGACCTTTGGTACTGCGTGTGCTCCATATTTGGCTGTAAAAACCCTTCAAAGGTTAGCCGATGAAGAACATACAAAATTTCCAGCAGCATCAACAATATCTAAGAAGGACTATTATATGGATGACCTTTTGACTGGCTGTGACACTCTACCAGAGGCCATACATATATATAGTGAGATGAACAAATTGATGCACTGTGGTGGTTTTGAACTACAAAAATGGAGCAGTAATGATCACGACTTACTGAGACACATAAAAGGGAACAGCCACAGTAGCAATGATTCATTAAAATTAAAAACAACTACTGTCATGAAGGTTCTTGGCTTGAAATGGCATAGAAATATGGATTGTTTTCAGTACACACTTGATTTACCAGACTTAAAACAACCTATTACTAAACGGCAAGTACTATCGGATGTAGCCCGGCTGTATGACCCGTTAGGATGGATTGCCCCCGTGATAATCACAGCAAAAGTATTCATACAAAAATTATGGAAGTCGAAGCTTGATTGGGATGATGTACTGAGTACAGATTTAATTAGTGAATGGTTACAATTTAGAACAAGTTTAATGCATTTAGAAAAAATAAACATACCACGATGGTATCATTTCAGTCCAGGGTCAAAGGTCGAATTACATGCATTTGCTGATGCTTCTAAATTGGCGTATGGTGCTGCTGTATACATTCGTGTTATCAATAATGACAACGAAATTTTTGTGAGTTTGGTATCAGCGAAAAGCAAGGTTGCCCCTATTGAGAAGGAAATATCTATCCCAAGACTGGAGTTGTGCGGTGCAGCTCTAGCAGCAAAGTTAATATTTGAGGTGTCACAAATAATGAACATACCAAAGGAAAACTTGTATGCGTGGTCCGATTCTACAATAGTTCTAGCCTGGCTGAGAGGAGGGCCTAGCCGCTGGACTACCTTTGTGAGCAATCGTGTGTCTGAAATTCTCAATATTTTAGACTACGATCAATGGAGGCATGTTACAACTGAGTCGAATCCTGCTGATTGTGTTTCAAGAGGCATAGCTACACAAGATTTACTTGAACATTCCCTGTGGTGGACAGGACCCTCTTGGCTTTCACGACCAACTGCAGAGTTAAAAAACTGTAATGATAATATTGAGGATACTCGTGAAGAAGAAAGACATACATCTTTAACTGTTTTACCTGTATTGAAGAATGAATTTTTTTGGACTATGTTTTCATCACTGTCTAAAACCTTAAAGGCCATATCATATTGGAGAAGAGTATTACAGAATTTAAGATTACCAAAAGAGAAACAAAATTTATATTCGAACATAATTACCCCTGCAGAACTAAATATGAGTTTAGTTATATGCATCAAACAGGTTCAAGAAGAGCATTTTAGTGATGAAATAAAACAGTTAAAGATGAAGAAGTTCGTCCCCAAAAAAAGTAGACTCCGCACCCTTTATCCCATTTTTGATGAAAATGGAATATTAAGAGTTGGCGGTCGTATTGACGAGTCAGAAGTCATATATGATACTAAGCATCCTATACTTATGCCTGCTAAGAGTCATCTTACCAAGCTTATAGTTAGTGATGCTCATATCAAAACCTGTCACGGAGGACCACAAGCTATGTTGTGCTATTTAAAAACGAAATATTGGATATTGCGAGCAAAGGATATCGTTAAAAGTCACTACAGAGCGTGTGTAAAGTGCTTGAGACATTCCAAGTCTAAAAGCAATCAGCTGATGGGTCAAATTCCAGAACATAGGTTGAAACCAACCCGACCTTTTAAATCATCTGGTTGTGACTACTTTGGGCCTATTAGTGTGAGATTTTCTCCTGGAAGAGGAGCGAAATCCTACAAGGGATATATTTGTTTATTTATTTGCCTGGTTACTCGAGCCATCCATTTGGAAGTGGTAACTGATCTATCATCAAAGGCGTTCATTGCAGCGTTCAAGCGTTTCACAGCACGACGAGGTCACTGTCAAGACTTATTTACTGACAATGGCACTAACTTTGTTGGTGCCAATAAACAGCTTCGTGAAATGTTTGATCGAGCTAAATCCACTGTGCCGCGTGAAATTGAAGAATTGTTGAGTTTGGAGAGCACAACATGGCATTTTATACCCCCACACGCACCTAATTTCGGAGGTCTCTGGGAGGCCGGTGTACGTAGTGTTAAAACACATTTATATAAGGTAATTGGAAATAGCACACTTACCTATGAGGAGTTGTCTACTGTTTTAGCACAGATCGAGGCTTGCCTCAACTCTCGACCAATTACAGTAATGAGTGATGATCCTAACGAACCTCAAGCTTTAACTCCAGGTCATTTTCTTATAGGTGAGCCATTAATAAGTATTCCCGATGAAGATAATTCTAATCACAATGTTATAGGTCTGGATAGATGGAGATTGACACAGAAAATGGTTAATAATTTTTGGAAGCGATGGTATAGGGAGTATTTAGTTAACCTTAACCAACGATATAAATGGAACACTCAGAAATCTGAGCCTGAAATTGGTGATATAGTAATTTTAAGAGACGATAATATCCCACCTGCTAAATGGATTTTAGGAAAAATAACAAAAAAATACTTAGGGCCTGACAGTATTGTACGGGTTGTATCTGTTAAATGCAAGAATGGCGAATTTAAACGTCCCATTAGTAAATTATGTATTTTACCTAAGTGAATTGATTGTTTACTTGCTTTTGTATTGTTTGTTTATCCATGATGTCATAAGGTATCTGTACCTACTTACCAATTATGAAGTAGCTTTATAATCTGATAAAATAAAATAAATAGATATTAAGTTTACATCGTACTAACTTCTATTACCTATTAGAAAGTTAACCATGTTATGTTTTCATAACCATAATTTGTGTTAATTTTAACTTTTGTTTGTATTTTGTAATCCCCACCGGTTAGTTTATCATATTCAAAAAGTAGGAATACTAAATATTTGCTTAGCATGGTTAGATGTATAAAACCTTCTTATGCAACTATTAATTGTTATGTCTTTGTACAGAGACAAAGAATTCAATACTAATGGCAATTCTTTGACTTCTATTAAAAATGATAACACTAATGTATGTCTTACATAAGTATAGCATTTAAGTACTAGCATCTTCAATACACATAGTTAGACATAAGTACACAAGTACACTTTATTTAGGATTCAGATTTTGTTTTTTTTTGAGTTTACATTTTATTTGTATTCAACTGTTTATATGGTGTATTAAAGTACTGCGTCCTTTGGTGGGCGGTATGTCTAAAAGGATTAAGATACATAATAGTAATAAGTAGTCTCCTTACACACACACACACGCACACACATACTGCACACATTCATTTCATTCAAACAACGTTCATACAGTCCACTCTTTTAAATATCGAAATTGTAAGTTCAGTGCAAAATAAATGTCCTTTGAGTAAAGACGCCTAACGGTTTTTTTTTCTTTCACCAAACAAATAGATATAGATCTTATTGACCTAAACATATGGTCCATATCGAGCCGGATTTATCGAGCCACATCGGGCGATCGTCGTCACTGTGAGAACAAAAGCATTCCTCAGCGGATTATCTTGCTACCATCGAGCGTTATAAGAAGTCATTAGCAAAATAATCATACAAAATCTATCTATTTGTTTGGATTTGGAGTTTCAACGTTTTATACACTATTGTGCACAATGGAGGCGCTTCTAGCCTATCAAAAAGAAATTCTGGAGAATTTGAAGAAAGCGGAGAAAAATTACAAAAAGACACCCAAAGATCGGATCAAGAAACCTTATATAGAAACCAGATTGGACAATTTGGAGCAGTTATGGACAGTTTTCAATGATGGACACAAAGCTATCACAGGCAAGGCGACCCAAAAGGAAAGGCAGGATACCTATTTTACTGCGGATATGTATGAGGAGTTCGAAGAAGCATATGTATCATACAAGACTTTATTGAAAGAAGCCCTGCAGCCCTATCTTGCGTCATCGAGTGGAACCTCGTCCGTAAATCCGAAATCCAGTGGACACGTGGTTAGTGAGTGCGAGGTTAAGTTACCGCGTGTGCAATTACCTACGTTCAGTGGCAAATATGTGGAGTGGCAAACGTTCCATGATATGTTTCATTCACTTGTTCATAGCAATAATAATTTGACGCCGGTGCAAAAATTGCATTATCTTAAAAGTAACTTGTCAGGTGAACCGGAATGTTTGTTACGTAATTTTTCTACAACTAATGACAATTACGAAGAAGCTTGGAAACAGTTACTGAAACGTTACGATAATAAGCGTTATAATTGTAATGCACTTATGAGACTATTGTTTACGCAAAAACCAGTTACGAGTGACTCTGCAAATGCCATTAGACAATTATTAGATACAACTACAACTTGTTTACAATCATTACGTAGTATGGGAATTAGTACTGAGCGAATTAATGATGTGTTTGTTATTTATTTAGTGGTTTCTAAATTAGATCCTGAATCCGTAAAGCAGTGGGAATATCAGTTAGGTATACTTAGTGACGAATTACCAACATGGACTCAATTATCGGAGTTTTTAGAATCAAAATTTAGGTCGTTGGAAATGATAGACATTAATAAGGTACGTACCAACACTAATACAAAGGCAAAGTCTTTTCATGGGTCTATTGATAATAATAAGAGTAATTCTAACGTAACTGCCAAATGTAATAAGTGTAAAGGGGAACACTACTTATACCATTGCAAGGAATTTAGTCAACTAAGTGTCAAAGATAGGCAAGATTATGTTCAAAAAAATAACTTGTGTTTTAATTGTTTCTCTCCATCTCATCCAGTTGTGAAATGTCGTAATTCAGCGAGTTGCAAGCGATGTGGCAGGAGACATCATTCATTATTACATTTTGAAAGGGAGGTGAGCAACAAGAGTGAGGATGTCTCTGTGCAGAGTGAGTCAGACAAAACCGTGAGTACCATTTCAACTAATTTTTCGAGTAAAGGATTGGAACCGAGTCAAGTTTTGTTAGCAACGGTGTCTGTTTGGGCCCACAACGAGCACGGTTACAGACAACAGTTGAGAGGATTGTTGGATCAAGGCTCTCAGGCATCTTTTATTAGTGAATCAGTAGTTCAATTACTTGGACTTTCTCGTAAACATGTCAGTGGTACAGTTTCCGGTATAGGCGGCGGTAGCCACACGAGTGTAAAGCACATGGTTTCTCTCCGAGTTGTATCACGTCATGACCCTGAAGTATCCATCCAAGTAAATGCATATGTATTGGGTTCTGTTACGTCATTACTTCCTTCAACCGAGTTACACACACCTGATTGGTTACATTTAGATAAAATACCACTAGCTGATCCAGGTTATGCCATACCAAGTAAAATTGATATTCTTCTTGGAGCAGAAGTTTACAGTGAGATTTTATTGGATGGTATTGTACGTCACAATAAAATATTGGCACAAAACACTACCTTAGGTTGGGTATTATCAGGGAGGGTGTCACAAAACTCAACTTCTGCTGTCAATAGAATAATCACCATGCATTTACACTTAAGTGGAGAAGAGCTACTTAAGAAATTTTGGGAAATGGAAAACGAGCCTAACTTGATACAGAAGAGGATGACAGAAACAGAGCAACGATGTGAAGAATTTTACGACAGGACAACTACCCGAGATGAAGAAGGGAGGTTTATTGTTAAGCTACCGTTGGACAAAGAAGAACCAGAGTGTCAATATGGAAACTCAGTAATTATAGCTACAAAAAGATATGAGTTTTTAGAGAAGAGACTGCAGAGAAATCCTTCTTTAAAAGAAGAATATCACAAAGTTTTGCAAGAATATCTTATTATGAATCACATGACACCGATAAAAAAGGAAGACATAGACAATCCCAAGGCGGTTTATCTTCCACACCATGCTGTAGTTAGAGAGGATAAGGAAACAACCAAGGTCCGAGTAGTTTTCGATGGTTCATGTAAAGGTCTTAACAATTTTTCACTTAATGACAATCTCATGGTGGGTCCCAAGTTACAACAGGATTTGAGACACATCCTTATGCGATGGAGAAGCCACAGGATCTGCATAGTAGCAGATATTATCAAGATGTTCAGAATGGTGAAGGTTAGTTCTGAGGATACAGACTACCAAAGAATTGTATGGAGACCACAAATAGACGAGCCATTAAGACATTTTAAATTATTGCGAGTGACCTTTGGTACTGCGTGTGCTCCATATTTGGCTGTAAAAACCCTTCAAAGGTTAGCCGATGAAGAACATACAAAATTTCCAGCAGCATCAACAATATCTAAGAAGGACTATTATATGGATGACCTTTTGACTGGCTGTGACACTCTACCAGAGGCCATACATATATATAGTGAGATGAACAAATTGATGCACTGTGGTGGTTTTGAACTACAAAAATGGAGCAGTAATGATCACGACTTACTGAGACACATAAAAGGGAACAGCCACAGTAGCAATGATTCATTAAAATTAAAAACAACTACTGTCATGAAGGTTCTTGGCTTGAAATGGCATAGAAATATGGATTGTTTTCAGTACACACTTGATTTACCAGACTTAAAACAACCTATTACTAAACGGCAAGTACTATCGGATGTAGCCCGGCTGTATGACCCGTTAGGATGGATTGCCCCCGTGATAATCACAGCAAAAGTATTCATACAAAAATTATGGAAGTCGAAGCTTGATTGGGATGATGTACTGAGTACAGATTTAATTAGTGAATGGTTACAATTTAGAACAAGTTTAATGCATTTAGAAAAAATAAACATACCACGATGGTATCATTTCAGTCCAGGGTCAAAGGTCGAATTACATGCATTTGCTGATGCTTCTAAATTGGCGTATGGTGCTGCTGTATACATTCGTGTTATCAATAATGACAACGAAATTTTTGTGAGTTTGGTATCAGCGAAAAGCAAGGTTGCCCCTATTGAGAAGGAAATATCTATCCCAAGACTGGAGTTGTGCGGTGCAGCTCTAGCAGCAAAGTTAATATTTGAGGTGTCACAAATAATGAACATACCAAAGGAAAACTTGTATGCGTGGTCCGATTCTACAATAGTTCTAGCCTGGCTGAGAGGAGGGCCTAGCCGCTGGACTACCTTTGTGAGCAATCGTGTGTCTGAAATTCTCAATATTTTAGACTACGATCAATGGAGGCATGTTACAACTGAGTCGAATCCTGCTGATTGTGTTTCAAGAGGCATAGCTACACAAGATTTACTTGAACATTCCCTGTGGTGGACAGGACCCTCTTGGCTTTCACGACCAACTGCAGAGTTAAAAAACTGTAATGATAATATTGAGGATACTCGTGAAGAAGAAAGACATACATCTTTAACTGTTTTACCTGTATTGAAGAATGAATTTTTTTGGACTATGTTTTCATCACTGTCTAAAACCTTAAAGGCCATATCATATTGGAGAAGAGTATTACAGAATTTAAGATTACCAAAAGAGAAACAAAATTTATATTCGAACATAATTACCCCTGCAGAACTAAATATGAGTTTAGTTATATGCATCAAACAGGTTCAAGAAGAGCATTTTAGTGATGAAATAAAACAGTTAAAGATGAAGAAGTTCGTCCCCAAAAAAAGTAGACTCCGCACCCTTTATCCCATTTTTGATGAAAATGGAATATTAAGAGTTGGCGGTCGTATTGACGAGTCAGAAGTCATATATGATACTAAGCATCCTATACTTATGCCTGCTAAGAGTCATCTTACCAAGCTTATAGTTAGTGATGCTCATATCAAAACCTGTCACGGAGGACCACAAGCTATGTTGTGCTATTTAAAAACGAAATATTGGATATTGCGAGCAAAGGATATCGTTAAAAGTTACTACAGAGCGTGTGTAAAGTGCTTGAGACATTCCAAGTCTAAAAGCAATCAGCTGATGGGTCAAATTCCAGAACATAGGTTGAAACCAACCCGACCTTTTAAATCATCTGGTTGTGACTACTTTGGGCCTATTAGTGTGAGATTTTCTCCTGGAAGAGGAGCGAAATCCTACAAGGGATATATTTGTTTATTTATTTGCCTGGTTACTCGAGCCATCCATTTGGAAGTGGTAACTGATCTATCATCAAAGGCGTTCATTGCAGCGTTCAAGCGTTTCACAGCACGACGAGGTCACTGTCAAGACTTATTTACTGACAATGGCACTAACTTTGTTGGTGCCAATAAACAGCTTCGTGAAATGTTTGATCGAGCTAAATCCACTGTGCCGCGTGAAATTGAAGAATTGTTGAGTTTGGAGAGCACAACATGGCATTTTATACCCCCACACGCACCTAATTTCGGAGGTCTCTGGGAGGCCGGTGTACGTAGTGTTAAAACACATTTATATAAGGTAATTGGAAATAGCACACTTACCTATGAGGAGTTGTCTACTGTTTTAGCACAGATCGAGGCTTGCCTCAACTCTCGACCAATTACAGTAATGAGTGATGATCCTAACGAACCTCAAGCTTTAACTCCAGGTCATTTTCTTATAGGTGAGCCATTAATAAGTATTCCCGATGAAGATAATTCTAATCACAATGTTATAGGTCTGGATAGATGGAGATTGACACAGAAAATGGTTAATAATTTTTGGAAGCGATGGTATAGGGAGTATTTAGTTAACCTTAACCAACGATATAAATGGAACACTCAGAAATCTGAGCCTGAAATTGGTGATATAGTAATTTTAAGAGACGATAATATCCCACCTGCTAAATGGATTTTAGGAAAAATAACAAAAAAATACTTAGGGCCTGACAGTATTGTACGGGTTGTATCTGTTAAATGCAAGAATGGCGAATTTAAACGTCCCATTAGTAAATTATGTATTTTACCTAAGTGAATTGATTGTTTACTTGCTTTTGTATTGTTTGTTTATCCATGATGTCATAAGGTATCTGTACCTACTTACCAATTATGAAGTAGCTTTATAATCTGATAAAATAAAATAAATAGATATTAAGTTTACATCGTACTAACTTCTATTACCTATTAGAAAGTTAACCATGTTATGTTTTCATAACCATAATTTGTGTTAATTTTAACTTTTGTTTGTATTTTGTAATCCCCACCGGTTAGTTTATCATATTCAAAAAGTAGGAATACTAAATATTTGCTTAGCATGGTTAGATGTATAAAACCTTCTTATGCAACTATTAATTGTTATGTCTTTGTACAGAGACAAAGAATTCAATACTAATGGCAATTCTTTGACTTCTATTAAAAATGATAACACTAATGTATGTCTTACATAAGTATAGCATTTAAGTACTAGCATCTTCAATACACATAGTTAGACATAAGTACACAAGTACACTTTATTTAGGATTCAGATTTTGTTTTTTTTTGAGTTTACATTTTATTTGTATTCAACTGTTTATATGGTGTATTAAAGTACTGCGTCCTTTGGTGGGCGGTATGTCTAAAAGGATTAAGATACATAATAGTAATAAGTAGTCTCCTTACACACACACACACGCACACACATACTGCACACATTCATTTCATTCAAACAACGTTCATACAGTCCACTCTTTTAAATATCGAAATTGTAAGTTCAGTGCAAAATAAATGTCCTTTGAGTAAAGACGCCTAACGGTTTTTTTTTCTTTCACCAAACAAATAGATATAGATCTTATTGACCTAAACATATCGGTCCTTCGAGCCGGATTTATCGAGCCACATCGGGCGATCGTCGTCACTGTGAGAACAAAAGCATTCCTCAGCGGATTATCTTGCTACCATCGAGCGTTATAAGAAGTCATTAGCAAAATAATCATACAAAATCTATCTATTTGTTTGGATTTGGAGTTTCAACGTTTTATACACTATTGTGCACAATGGAGGCGCTTCTAGCCTATCAAAAAGAAATTCTGGAGAATTTGAAGAAAGCGGAGAAAAATTACAAAAAGACACCCAAAGATCGGATCAAGAAACCTTATATACAGAGTTGATACGACAGAGGGGCTTTCCTTTCAACTGCCTATACTAGGTACTATTTTGAAGCTCTGTACCAAAAATCAATTAAATAGGAGCAGTAGTTTAGTCGCAAATGAATTATTAAGTTTTTGCCCTGTTTGAACACGATGTATCTTTCCTAACAGCTGATTATGTCTATACGCATGGGTCATGCACCTTAAAACGATAAATCTGAGTATAACCTACGATGCGTTGTTGCCGCTCTGACGCAAGTCACAAGTACAACCAAATATTTCTCGCTAAAAAGATGGCAAAGCAAACAAGGAAGCAATAAAAAATACACACACACTTGCACTTTCATTACGAGAGTGACAATCATAGCAAAACATCCCGCGCGTAAAAGAAATAGAAATAGGTCAGTGTGTCCTTGCGAACGGTAAGTCCTCAGTGCGCCGACGCTATCCTTTCGGAACGTATGTTACGTCACGGAAGCTCCTGCGCCGCTTTTGTTTTGCCGAACTCGCGCGCAGACAATAATTGTGATTTTGTTTTGTTATTGTGATAGGACACTAAATAAGTTTAAGACAGTATTTCTTTTTTTTATTGTGATAGGACACGTAATTAAACTTTGGTTGTGTGTGTGTAATTAAAGTGTTCAACAATGCCTCGTGTAACAGCCTTTAGACGAACTGCCTTTAGCCGTTCATCGCACGTTGTGGTACCAGCTGGACGGAGCGCCTCCACATTCTGTGACGGCTTCCAGGGTGCGGCTCACAGAAATGTTTGGGCAGCAATGGAACGGTCGATTGGGAGCTGTTCGGTGGCCACCACGATCTCCAGACCTCACTCCCATGGATTTCTTTTTGTGGGGGTACATTAAGGGTGAAGTGTATGCCTCAGAGGTAATACAATTGTTGAACTAAAAAATAGGATTATGTTAGCATTTCACAAATTAAAGTCCTTAGCGACGAACAGTGATATAATTACAAAAATAAATAACAATATTCTCCGTCGGTATAATTTGTGCATTAATGTGAATGGAGAACTCTCGATGTGTTCTCCTGTTTAAAAATTTAGTGTATTTGTGTGCGTACCTATTTCAAAACCTTACCTATCATAAAAGAAAACGCGAGCGGAGGGCTAAGTCGTCGCCCGCGCCACCACTGGCCGCCCGCCTTGACACGAGATAACACATGCCGCGCTCCGGCGCGCGTGCGACGTTGCCGCTTTGTTGCCTAAGTATCTAAGGTCAGTTACAAAGGGTGGTTGCGTTTTACTCTCATTTGTAAGCTATTTAGTTAGTTTGAAAACAAAAAAATCTCATTTTTGTTGCTTTTTATTTTTACACCGTGTCGAATTAATACTAAACACGTATGGTATACATAGTTTAATTTAATGCCCCTCTGTCATATCAACTCTGTAGAAACCAGATTGGACAATTTGGAGCAGTTATGGACAGTTTTCAATGATGGACACAAAGCTATCACAGGCAAGGCGACCCAAAAGGAAAGGCAGGATACCTATTTTACTGCGGATATGTATGAGGAGTTCGAAGAAGCATATGTATCATACAAGACTTTATTGAAAGAAGCCCTGCAGCCCTATCTTGCGTCATCGAGTGGAACCTCGTCCGTAAATCCGAAATCCAGTGGACACGTGGTTAGTGAGTGCGAGGTTAAGTTACCGCGTGTGCAATTACCTACGTTCAGTGGCAAATATGTGGAGTGGCAAACGTTCCATGATATGTTTCATTCACTTGTTCATAGCAATAATAATTTGACGCCGGTGCAAAAATTGCTATTATGATACTAAGCATCCTATACTTATGCCTGCTAAGAGTCATCTTACCAAGCTTATAGTTAGTGATGCTCATATCAAAACCTGTCACGGAGGACCACAAGCTATGTTGTGCTATTTAAAAACGAAATATTGGATATTGCGAGCAAAGGATATCGTTAAAAGTCACTACAGAGCGTGTGTAAAGTGCTTGAGACATTCCAAGTCTAAAAGCAATCAGCTGATGGGTCAAATTCCAGAACATAGGTTGAAACCAACCCGACCTTTTAAATCATCTGGTTGTGACTACTTTGGGCCTATTAGTGTGAGATTTTCTCCTGGAAGAGGAGCGAAATCCTACAAGGGATATATTTGTTTATTTATTTGCCTGGTTACTCGAGCCATCCATTTGGAAGTGGTAACTGATCTATCATCAAAGGCGTTCATTGCAGCGTTCAAGCGTTTCACAGCACGACGAGGTCACTGTCAAGACTTATTTACTGACAATGGCACTAACTTTGTTGGTGCCAATAAACAGCTTCGTGAAATGTTTGATCGAGCTAAATCCACTGTGCCGCGTGAAATTGAAGAATTGTTGAGTTTGGAGAGCACAACATGGCATTTTATACCCCCACACGCACCTAATTTCGGAGGTCTCTGGGAGGCCGGTGTACGTAGTGTTAAAACACATTTATATAAGGTAATTGGAAATAGCACACTTACCTATGAGGAGTTGTCTACTGTTTTAGCACAGATCGAGGCTTGCCTCAACTCTCGACCAATTACAGTAATGAGTGATGATCCTAACGAACCTCAAGCTTTAACTCCAGGTCATTTTCTTATAGGTGAGCCATTAATAAGTATTCCCGATGAAGATAATTCTAATCACAATGTTATAGGTCTGGATAGATGGAGATTGACACAGAAAATGGTTAATAATTTTTGGAAGCGATGGTATAGGGAGTATTTAGTTAACCTTAACCAACGATATAAATGGAACACTCAGAAATCTGAGCCTGAAATTGGTGATATAGTAATTTTAAGAGACTGCAGAGAAATCCTTCTTTAAAAACTCATATCTTTTTGTAGCTTAAAAAACTATATTATTTCAATGTTAAAATCCACTTTAAAGTTTCGTCCCGATTCACCCCTGCATCCCTATTCACCCCGTTTTACAGTATGCAATTTCGTCGAAGAAATCTTGCATATGGCTTGTCAAATATAAAAAGAAGGATCACTTTTCTGAGACGGACAAGATATCGTTGATCTATCGGAGATTACTTAGATTCGGTTTTTTATGGAGTGCCTCAATCCTTAGTATGTGGCTGTAGTGCTCTATCCGAACTTCGGCCGCCTGATGCCTCATAGGTTCTATAGTGAAACAGAAATCAAGGGCCAATCCCAAAAATATAAACTTTACAGCCTAGCAGTCATGTAACTTCAATACTCTGACATATGAAGCATTTTTGTTAACATGAGGTCATTCAACGAAACTGTATTCTAACCAAACCCGTCAAACCAGGCGCGACCAGGTACCTTGCGATCTAGACCGGAACTGTCTTTTGTCAATAGGTACATACCATTTTATTTTTACGTCCCGAACCGTTTCGTTGTAACATTACCGGTATTTCACTTTCGTTCCGATCTTAGATTGCAAAACCTTTAATCGTTGCTAGAAACGGTACGGGATCAATCGCGATCTCTTCCGTTTTTATTTACCTGTATCTGATAATATGTTTTATAAAATACTGTTTTATGAAATAAAATTGCGTACGTCAAGAATTTTTGAATAGGTGTTTTTGAGGACCACACTTAAGTCTTGTCTCCTAATTTCAAGTACAGCGTCGGAGCGGCCTTCTTAGAGCTTCTATCTGTATACGCCACTACAAGATCATTCTAGATGGGTCACAACAGGTAGAAAATACTGAAAAACAAACTATTGCGGCACGCAATGATGAACAGCTATGATGATGGTCCTTTGACATCTTAAAATAGTGTTTGACACATTTCAATTAAGTATTGAAAAATTATAGTCAAGTGCGAGTGGTATAACTTTTTGAATAAAGAAGTTTTGATAAAGACGAAGATGATTAATCTTAAAAAAAAAAAAAAAAAATTACTATATTAATTCTTCGCAAAACTGTCGTCACTGCTATCATCTCATACCCACATTAATTACAACTTAATTGTGAAAAATGTGATCTCTTTCATAATATTCTCTTATTCTTTGAACAGTTTTGTTCACAACATTTTCCGAGTCTGCTTTATTTACACTTTCGCAGGCTTCTTCTAGGAAATAGTTTGCAAATTTTGCCGTTGTAAACTGAAGTTTTCTCTAGATCGCATACCCATAATTTGAGCCTACTAAACATATTGAATTATTTTCTGCGATTTGATATTCATTAGCTTTCCGCGACTAGTAGTGAGAACTCCGTGATGGTAGTAATATCTAGATCAACGTCATCTTTACAGTAGCACTACGGCAGTTTTCACTCGGAAATGCGAAAAATCTAAATAATCAAGACTGCTGAGTCATAAAAGTTAAGATAATCCATCCTTCAATCCTCTGGATTAAACGCTACATGTTTAAAACTTCTGTCTAAAACTTATAAGGAACAATAACAATAGCAGTCGTAAAACTAGTTGATGCAGTTAAAACAATCCTCTCCCGCATCGGCATTCGTTTTACGAGACAGCGAGGTGTCTATTTCGAAAGCGAGACGAGTTAAAAGGCGCCAGACGTTCAGCTTTTAGGTCAGTTCACTCTGGGGGCATACACAAGGCCTTGCTTCTTGCTTCTGATGTTGTATTTACTGATGAGGTGTAATACGTATACTAGTTGTGGACGTTTATATTGTAGACGACACGAGCTTTCAAGGTCGAGGGTGTAGAATCGGTTCATTTACGTGTTATACAACGTGTAACGTTAAATGTGCAAAACCTGAAAATAGTTAGATCAGAATAACGATCAGAATCAATTGAACCACTTTTTAATATAGGTCACATTTTTCAAAAAATCTTCATTAAAAACGTTGCCGTGTCTATTTAAGTTCTTTCTGAGGGTAGATTGAAGGTTATATTACGTCATAAATAAAAATAATATTTTTTTTTTTACAATTTTTCTAAATAAATAATGCATATAATTAAATTCAATTCCATATTAATAAAACAGTATAACTTGCTAAATACTTAACTAATAATAAAATTCACCACATTACAAAAACCCAGCGTTCTTCCTCCTCCCTCCTACTTGATCTATGCTGTGCCCGACAGGGTCCATAATTGTGACTAATTTAATTATTTCCTACTAACTATGTATAAACATTATGGTACGCAATAAAGAATTGAGAATTGAGAATTGAATTGTAAATAATAATGTCAGCGGGGCGCAGCGGCCCGGTGACGACTCCTCCCTCGGTAAAGCGTCGTCGCAGACGCAAGAAACGATCAGAATGGCCAGTAAAAGTAAAACAGCACATAAAACCTTAACAATTTTTTAAATTACTTATTTTCTCTCTGAAATAGGCCAATGGATTTAAAAATCAGTTGGGGTGTCTGAAGTTTTGCGCATTTAACGTTACACGTTGTATATTATTAGGTTATCAATGATTGTTATAAAATTGGGGCTTCCGTGACGTTAGCAGGGTGTGGTCGTGGAGCTGTGGCGCAAACTATGTGCCACCTCTAATCCTGCCCTCTGTGCCCTAAAAAATGCAGCCATAGTGACCTCTGCACCCACTGACGATGCTGTAAAACGCTGTTTGTGTCAACCAAATCTAATTCTTGATGAAATGAAATGATCTACCGAGACAAGCGACGCTAAAATATAGCATATGTATCTGCTTCAAAAAGATGTGTGATGCAAACAACCAAAAAAACCAAACCAACCTCTTCAGCTTTATTATACTAGTAATAAAGCTGAAGTCTGTTTGTTTGAACGCGATAATCTCTGGAACTACAGTAGAGTGATTTAATTCTTTCTATTTCACAATGTGTTTATTGCGCATTGGTGAGCATAAACAAACTAAATTCACAATAATGATGTATGATTTAACTCATACAAATGGCGAGTTCTTATTCAATACCCATTTGATTATAGTCACAATCATAACAAAAATTATTGCCCAGTTTCTAAAGTAACAATGTGAAATCCAAATTATTATAATTTACCATTGTTACTAGTATTTTTTGTACATTTTGTACGTTGTTGGTATTCCGCGCTATTTTGGCTGGTAGATAAAATCAGCAGTTTTACCGAAAATACTGAGTATGTGAAAAAATATTTATTTATTCAAGTATATTATTATTACTATTTATCCCGTATGTTGCACCTGCTATATTTTGTCTCTGCATCACCCTAAGGTTGACTGGTAGAAAATGCCTCAGGCATTAAGTCCGCCTTTGTACAGTATTGTTTGACTTGTGCATAAAGTTTGAATAAATAAATACATATACAACGTGTAACGTTAAATGCGCAAAACCTGAAAATAGTTTGATCAAAATAACGAGCAGAACTACTTTTTAATATACGTCACATTTTTCAAAAAATCTTCGTTAAAAACGTTGCCGTGTCTATTTATTAATAGGTCAAGCAAGCCAATGTCAGCGCGGCGCAGCGGCCCGGTGACTACTCCTCCCTCGATAAAGCGTCGTCGCAGACGCAAGAAAAGAAACGATCAGAATGGCCAGTAAAACTAAAAAAGCACATAAAACCTTTACAGTTTTTTTAATGACTTATTTTCTCTCTGAAATAAGTAAATTGAATTAAAAATCAGTTGGGGTGTCTGAGGTTTTGCGCATTTAACGTTACACGTTGTATAAGGCTTAGCAATTAAATACATACACAGCATTAACCCACAATCAATAAAAGTAGTGCAGCAGAGCAGTGGTGGCCCAGAGGTAACGGGCCCGACTGACGTGTTGTAGGTCGTGGGTTCGAACTTAGGTAAGCTTTACTTTGTCTAAATAATTCCATTACCACTGCTCTCAAAACGGTGAAGGAAAACATCATGAGGAACCAAAAAAAAAAGAAACAAAAAAGTGAAGACATGTGACATCTGCCAAGAACCAGCACCGGGCCCACGTGGTAGATTCATTCCCACTCCCTCTCGAAGAAAGGGGATCTGTGTTAGCGTTGAAAAAAGCAGGGGAAATTCCCGTTTCTTTCCAATTTCGTTGTTTTTTTCAATGTTTCATTCGGTACTAAAACGTAAAAATTGATAAAACTATTTATACAACTGACAGCTAGAATACTAGATGCACTACAGGGGGGCGGAGTTAGAGCATAGAATATCGTAAGTCAAATGAAAAAAAAAAAAAAAAAAAAAAAAAAACATGTAATATACATATATCTACTGGCAACAGTGGCGTGCCTAGTGGTTAAACTTAGGGCAAGCCAACATACTTAAAAAAAAAAACTAAGTACCTACCTACCGTATCGCCTGTCACAAGTTGTGCCTACCGACTGATTCGTTTTAGTTCTTACTAATATTCTTATTTCATAATTGTAAGTTTTTGCTATTAGCAATTAAAATGAAATGTTTTTTAATAGCACCATTTTTTTCTTATATTATAAATTATATACTCAAAGTATTGGTAATCCTTTACAAAATCGCAACTTTTTCATTTTCATATTATCAGTTTCGTGTAAAATATGATAAGACGTATAAGAGCCATCTATTAACATTATTGGCACAACAGAGCTCAGAGTTAGTTCATATTTCACTCGCTCGCAACAGTCGCTATAGGCAAAATATTACAATCTGGCCACTAGATGGCGTACAAGTTATTGATTGATTTCTAACTACACATTGTTTACGCTGTTGATAATATTTATAATTATAATTACTCACAATGTGAACAGCCATAACTCTTCAATTTTCGTTTCTTTATCACAGACAGATGACAAACACCACACACACGCACACGGAAGGCATGGTAAAAATTACTAGACAGATTTACTTTACCTTCAGTAGCTTTGATAAAAGCCGTTTTTTGTCAATTCATTTAGAGAACATGATCCTGGCGCCTGCTTTAATTTTTATAATTAATTAAGCGGCCTTTACAAAATATAAAAAATATATATTCTAACTCAAAACGGCGTAATCAGTCGGCGTCAAAATTTGGTGAACGTTTTATTTCTACCAACAGCTGTTTTTCTATTGCAATTTTCGATAATTCGGAAAGCCGTTCTTGTTCTTGAGTACTTATTTCTTAATTAAATATGTGTGAATACTTATTTAACACGTTCCGCGAAACAACTTGTCGCAGGAATGATCACAATTAAATGAGCTAGGTATCTTTAAAAGTTCCGGAAAGGCACCCTGAAGGCAATTTTCGACTAAAATGCCTATTACGTAATTTAGATTTCTGAGAAATAGGTACTCAAAAAGTAGGTTTAGGTGAAGTAATGAGATTATTATATTCGTCTGTAAAACTTGAAAGTATTTACCTTTCCGAATAAAGATTGCACATACTTTAATCCATCACAAGGCACATTTGCAAGCGTTTCCGAATTCATTTTAATGTCAAGAAACTTTTTAATCACTTCAAAACAAAGATAATCACCGCAAAACTAATCACAACACTTCATTTCACAGAAAATGTCCAAGCAAAAAATGCACCAGTAACCGCTCGAAACGAACTTGAACTAATTTGAAATTGTATCATTCCATTCCATAGATCGAGCTTTGCACAGCGACGCGCTCATTCATACTATTTACACACACACACGCTTCGTTTTACGTTCCATTCATAAAAAATCAGAAGCCAGGCTTAAAAATCAGTACAATTTGGAAAATAAGTACATACTGATGTAATCAACAACGTGAACATTTGTATACAAATAGTGACAGGTCCAGAAGCCTCATAAGAAGCCAGCTGGTGCGAGCGAGACGGGACGATGTTTATTGTTGCGTTCTCGCAATAGCGGTATTGGAGAGGTTTGGCAACGGTGCGCGTGATGAAAACTGTGCGGGATTTAAATATTATTCTTCGAGTATGTAAACCTGGCAACCTTGCATCGAACGTATAGCAGGCGGCCGCCGGCCGGGGCGCGCAGTTTTTATTATTCTTATCAATTCTTGCGACATGATTGAGTTGGTTAATTTACAAGTTTACTTGTGTAGTTTTATTTTTTTTAAATTTTTTATTGTTAGGCTCACGTTTGACTGAAAGCCGGGCTTTTCGGCTTTAATGAAAGGAACGCCCCTGACTGGCAAATTTTCTTGAACTTCCAAATAAAACACTGAAACAAAAAAACAGCGGAATTGGAAAGAAACGAGAATTTTCCCTGCTTTTTTCAACGCTAATCTGTGTCCCAGCAGCAATTTATTTATATACCTTATAGAATTAAAAAGTAAAACCACAATCAATAATTTCCGTAAAACTGCATTGCTCACGTAAGCTGGTGCTACTGAAAACCTTTTGCTTACTGTGTAAAATTTATAAGGCTAACAATAATGATATGATAAATAGTTTGCCAATGCAGTGTTTTAAAGCCACGTGGGTTTTTTTCTCCAGAGAATCGATCAAGTCTCTATCTAGGATATACGAAGTCAAAATGAGTTTGTATAGTTGTTTCGAAATGAATAGTTTGCGAGTGGAGGCCGAATGAAAAACGGGCCTCGGCTAGATTTTATTCAAGAGCATATTTGTGGTTAGTTGTACAGACGCCAGCACATCAAGATACCCGAAGCTGTCAAATTTTCCCCTTCAACTTTGAACCTTATGCTTTAGCGATAAAGTTGAAAATATATCAAAAAAAATTGACAGATTGTAGTAGCTTGATGTGCTGGCGTCTGTACATCCGCTCTATATATATGGCTTCCTCAATGTTGCGGAGATTGATACGCCGATTCGTTATGCGATGTGGCACGTGTATGTGACTGTGATAGCATTTATACTATTGCTATATTGGTTTAAAGTTTAAAATTTAGAAGTAAAAAGGTCGAAGTGAGTCAACATTCAAGTGTACGAGTACTCAATTTATAGAAAACCAAGTTCAGAATTTTAGATAAAGTCGTAATAAAAGCGAAATCCTTAGGTAAAAAAAAAAAAATAGAACATCATAGCTTATTTTCGTGTTATCGATCCCCCATGTTGGACCTGCCATGTCACTTCTCACCCTAAGGTTGACTGGTAGAAAATGCCTCATGCAGGCACCACCTTTGTACGGTATTTTTTTAACTTATGCAGAAAGTTTAAATAAATAAATAATCATCACGCATGTTTGATGAAAAACAACAACATTCAGAAATGGAATAATTGTAAGACAGTCAGCAAATGCGGCAGCTTAGCATCACTGCAAGTTTCAGGTCTCTGCGCAAAAGTCCTAAAATGTTTATTTACTCGCAGCCAGTAAAATATTGAGAACAGCCGGTCAAATCACACCGTGATAACTAAGGTGAAGTGAGCTGTGAGTCATACTGATGCTAGGGATTGACACTATTGATGACTCACTCCACGCTCGCTTCACCCAAGTTTTCACGGTGAGATGGATACAGAATCCCATGGCAGTTCTGCTTATCATTTAAAGCACAAACTTGATGGTATATCGTACTCTTTTATCCCGTCTCAATTCTGCCACACGGTTGTTTAACCTCGCCGGGTCGCGTAAGGTTGGGTATAATACACACAGACCCTCATAAATCGCTGGATATTTTGTGACATATATGTTTCAGTTGTTGTTCTATTATACTGACAATGATTTAAGTCAAAAATTAAAAATCAATTTAAACCGTAAAAATGTCTAATTTATCACATGGGTTTGTCACACTCACCTTATGCTCCGTGTTACAAATTTTTACCTTAAGCACTTAACTCCGAGTTGAGTTGGAAACATGTGTATTATGTGTAACGTTTTACGTAGTATCACGGACCCACAGTCCGTAATATGCGACACTTTTCTGTGGTTAGTTTCACTCTGCGTGGTTCAAGAATCCATGTTAAACGCTTTTTATTCGCGCTGCTGACTGCACATACCACATGGGCTATTAAGGACGTGAGAATGGTTTAAAGCGCTTTTAAAAGACGTTGTTACCTTGTTACTTTACTACAAAATACAGGTCAAATTAAAGTAGCTGGCGAAACTCCGCAGGCATGATGGGTCTAAGCATAATAAAACAAAAAAGAAATTAATTTGATGCTTTTTTTGGGATCATCGACCGCAGTTAGTGTAGTGAGGTGAATTATCAATTTAAAAATCAGTTTTTTTTTTGTGGAAACTACACTGACTTGGTGGGTTTCTTTTTAGATATCGATACTTATCACGTCTGCAGTTTCGCTAGCTAATTTAATTTGACCCTGTATTGTAGAGTAAGATCATTGAATGTTCACCAGCGTGTAGCTCTGATCAGCGTCTAGCTTAAAATAAAAAGGCATTTAAACCAACCAAACAAGTAGATTTTTAACAAAGAAAACTTATAAACCTTTTGTTGTCAAAAAAAAAAATGTATTGCTATTGTATACAAAGGTATTTTGTGTCAAAAAACTTATTTTATTATTTATTATTATTAATATGTATTCAACAATTTCAAACCAACTATGAACGTTATATGAAAGAAAGAATAGCAAGCAATCGATTTATGTTTACAAGGATACCAACAGAGGTAGACGTTCTTTAATACACAATTCCATCATTTCGTATGATTAACTTTTCATAAAGTTTGCGGTCGTGGAAAGATGATTGCACGTTATATTTACTTGTCTTCAGAACATATCGCTTCAACTATTACAACTTTCGGGAACGTTGCAACATTTTCAACATTTGCAATTGGTATAAGTGGTTTGGGAGAGTCTACGAAGTTGCATATTTGATATCCGAATTCACTGACCCCGGCCCGCACGGGTCCGCTCTGCTAACTTACAAAACCAACTGGCCAAAGAAACGTCAGCTTTATTCCAGCGTTATAGGGATCATTGTATGCAGTCTGACATAGGTACGTTTGCAGCACTTAATTCAATTTCCTGTAATAGGGAAATAATCTGTACGAAATTATATACAGAATGGACATTATTAAGTTTGTTCGTGAACTCTGCTATTTTCGTTATCATAATAGGACATGGCATTCTTTATTCAATGAAAATTAGTCGGATGTAAAATTAGGGCCATTTTTTGTGTATAAAACCTGACAAGCCATTCGCCTTCTAAATATTTAAAGTATTCTTTTGAAAGTGTGTGTTACCTGCTATTTTTTGGGAACTGGGGGACTGAAGACTCTTGTAAGTTAAACTTTCCATGAATACATCGACCCCTTTTCATTCTCTATTATAATGGGGTATTCATAGGTTTTCGTGAGAAAGTTACCAGCCGCAGGTACATTAAGTATGCAACGGTAGCAAGAAGGTAAGTTTCACGAAGTGACGGAGGACGCCTATAAAATGTATGGCAGACCCAGTGTATTGCGTTTGGCAGGTTTATAAACGTCCAAATACAATTTTAAATATTGCCTACAATGCATTTGTTATAAATAAGAAGAAATGGAGACATATATTTCCGTCTCTGGTTGGACTTTCGGCATTTAACCCGTAACCACCTACCACCGGTCCCTGGGACCGCAACGACAACTAGCAAATACAGGTTAAGGTACGTTTACTTTCATTACACACACTAATGCATTTTGTGACTATTGTTTTGTCCTAAATAAAGGATGTGTAGAAAAGGTATATACTTAGACGCGCACTGTCCTACGACACTTACACATAGAAATATTTGAATACAAAAATACATTGCGGTCTCAGGGGCCGCGGTGGTAGGTGGTTAAAGGTTAAACCTATCGATGATAACTGGGGCTAAGCCATAGCTAAGCGGAACTTTGATTGAATAGTTATTGATATTAATAAAACAGTACCAGGAATACAAGTTTATGGAAGCGTCACAACCGCTGTGTAGTCGCCTTGTCGTGTCTATTTTATTTATAAGGCAAGCCATGACGCATGGAGCCCAGTCTGGCAACTCTCTAGGGAACCACCACCTGTGTTGCCACTCAATATATTCAAACGGTTGCTTTAGCCCCTGTCAGATAGGGAATACAAGTTTGGCAATATACTCAAACTATCATTAAGTAAAACATCATTAAACATAAGTTTCAAGACTTTCAAGAGAATTTACGGTCGATGACATTTAGCGTAATCTAACGTGTTTGTGCAGTTTTCAGCCTTTAATGTACCCAGAGGAGAAGCGCACATGGAACAATACTTTATCAAAGAACGTGTCCTATCTCAAGCCTGTAGTGACATAGTGTAGGACTAATAAAAAGGAGGCCTCATCCTCTTTTTTCCGTCCAATAATGCCCGTCATTTCGGTACTTCATAAGAGGCCCTCGATACCAAGCCCAATCTATTGGACTCGAAAAAACAAATCACATGAGCCCAAACTCGAGGGGTTTCCTAGTAGCCACTGAAGAGTTCCACTATCCACCTCCCGGCTCCATCATCAGATCAGCTCCAAGAAACCAATTTAAAGTTTTGTCAACCGAACTACATACAACGTGTAACGTTAAATGCGCAAAACCTGAAAATAGTTTGACCAGAATAACGAGCAGAATTAATTGAACCACTTTTTAATATAGGTCACATTTTTCAAAAAATCTTCATTAGAAACGTTGCCGTGTCTATTTATTAATAGTTCAAGCAAGCCAATGTCAGCGCGGCGCAGCGGCCCGGTGACGACTCCTCCCTCGGTAAAGCGTCGCCGCAGACACAAGAAACGATCAGAATGGCCAGTAAAACTAAAACAGCACATAAAACCTTTACAATTGTTTTAATGACTTATTTTCTATGTGAAATAGGTCAATTGAATTAAATATCAGTTGGGGTGTCTGAGGTTTTGCGCATTTAACGTTACACGTTCTATATGAAATGAATGAAATGAAAATATTTATTTCAGACTAAAATAATTTGGAATTACAAGTCCATATCGCTCATCCAATAGAACAACGACGTAATTACGAAAATGTTTTCTTGAGTTTTCTCATGAAATTATTACAAATTATTATTGATATTAAAGTAGCATACATAAAATATTTTAGCATAGTCATTGGAAATATATCATATTTTCAATTTCAAACTTTTAAAACGTTCTCATAAAAATAGCTAAAACGTAATTACGTCATTGTTCTATTGGATGAGCGATATGTTGTTAGTAGATGGATACTTAAAGCTATGTTAGTAAAATTTAAAATTATTATTATTATTCACATATACACACAAAGTTTAATTTCACTACTACAATTATTAGAAGTAGGTTAAAATTGACTTCTAAGATTTTATTACAATGTTTGTTAGTTACAATTGAAGCTAATAAAAGCGTGTCAATAATAAATTTACCATGAAGAGTGGCAGTACATTAACGAGACTCGTGTTTCTAATCACTTAAGTAAGTAAACGTATTAGTCTATAATAAGAATTCCGTTGCTGTTGTTGCTAACATGCATGAAAGAAGTTTGATTCCACTAATCGCGTGTGTCGGTGCGTCGCCAGGCGACGTCACAATAACGTGGCCCAACGGGCTTCATCGCAAGCTCTTCAATAATTCAATGAAATCGATCAAGTCATACACATTCAATGTCTTGTTTAGTTGTTTTGAATTTCTCGAATTTTTACACTTAATTTATTGTTTATTAAGAGGGTTTATCCCTTAGAGCCATGTTGGAGATTCAAAATTGATGATTTCCGACGGACAATAAAACCATAATGCGTTTAATTTATAGATGAGATATTGACGTCATATTATTGGGAATTTTATAATCTAGTGCATGGCTGAAAAACATTTTCAATTTTTCGTATAGTTTTCTCATCAGAACCGTTTTTATGCAAGCCTTTTTTTAAACTAGCGATCGACGGTCTAAGCAGATGCGTGATATTAGTAAAACCGTATACGACAAACTTATAACAACATTACTTTATAAAAAATAATAACATTTATTAGTGCATGGCTGAAAAAAAAACACGATTACTGTAAGTTTTCATTCAAGAAAAGTATATTCAAAAGTGTCAATTGTAGCCACTTTTCGAGATATTAAACGTGTTAGTTTATGATGAAATCTGAAATATTTATATTTTCTTTTAGACCTAGTAAATTAAAACATTTATGTTCTAAAACATGGTTTAAATATTTTTTTGATAACTTATATGTTTATTTTACTATGAATTATTTAGTATTGCTAGAGCGGCGCGCTGAGCGGTGGCGTGAATCCGCGCCGATTATATAGCAATACTAAATAATTCATAGTAAAATAAACATATAAGTTATCAAAAAAATATTTAAACCATGTTTTAGAACATAAATGTTTTAATTTACTAGGTCTAAAAGAAAATATAAATATTTCAGATTTCATCATAAACTAACACGTTTAATATCTCGAAAAGTGGCTACAATTGACACTTTTGAATATACTTTTCTTGAATGAAAACTTACAGTAATCGTGTTTTTTTTTCAGCCATGCACTAATAAATGTTATTATTTTTTATAAAGTAATGTTGTTATAAGTTTGTCGTATACGGTTTTACTAATATCACGCATCTGCTTAGACCGTCGATCGCTAGTTTAAAAAAAGGCTTGCATAAAAACGGTTCTGATGAGAAAACTATACGAAAAATTGAAAATGTTTTTCAGCCATGCACTAGATTATAAAATTCCCAATAATATGACGTCAATATCTCATCTATAAATTAAACGCATTATGGTTTTATTGTCCGTCGGAAATCATCAATTTTGAATCTCCAACATGGCTCTAAGGGATAAACCCTCTTAATTTTGAAATGTTCTGATGACCCATTGGTTAAGGCTTCGTCGCTCATGCACGGTTGTGTGTTCAGTTCCAGGCAAGTATATGTGACTGTTTGAGTATTTGTAAGACAATGTGACTATTTCGATTCATATGTATTTTCTGAGTTTATCTCGGACATTACTGACATCGGTAAAGGAAAACAACGTGAGGAAACCTGGACTTATTATACGGAGTGTTTGGAAGCGGACTGCAAAGCTTTAAGGGAGTGATAGTTGACACCATTTACAGCATTTTGAGCCATACATGTCTTAGATGAAGTATGTTTTTTATTTACTGCAAACTTAACATACAAAAATAACATACATACTACGGAAAATATCGAAAATAAAATATTTTCGACTAAGACATGTATGGCTCAAAATGCTCAAAATGGTCTCAACTATCACCCCCTTTTTTTTGCAGGATCTCGTTTAGTAGTATACATGTTTAAATATATACAACGTGTAACGTTAAATGCGCAAAAACTCAGATACCCCAACTGATTTTTAATTCAATTGACCTATCTCAGAGAGAAAATAAGTCATTAAAAAAATTGTAAAGGTTTTATGTGGTCTTTTAGTTTTACTGGCCATTCTGATCGTTTCTTGCGTCTGCGACGACGCACGGTGGAGTATTTGACCAAAAAAGGCGATCTTAAGTCGAAACTAACAAAGTAATAAATTCCCGGTAGCAATCATTACCTACTATATCTTAAGGGACCAAGGAACAATATCCTGCCATTTTAATTTTTTTAGCGACGCTCTCCACTCCACAATAATTCGTCTTTTCAGCGCATTTCGAAACGCACGTCTAACCAAACAGTCATTACAAAGTTAAAACTCTGTTCATTTACAAGTGTTTAGTGGCGGAAAAAACATATTGTCACTGTCATAACTATGGATATTGGAGAAGTAGGTATGTATCAAATAAATAGTAACCATATTTTAAAATTAATTCATATGTGTAATAATTTATCTAATTTTTTGCTAACTGATTAAAACCCGATTTTTTTTATTATCATATGATGATGTTCAGAAAGGGTTTTGTCATATTTCCGGGCCTTTCCCGACTCTAATTTCTTATTTATTTTATTGCTTCATTTGTATTCTTTCCGAGTTTTGATAAAGCATTTGCCAAAAAGTGCCAAAAGCATTACAAATCCTAAATCAAAATTAGAGTGATATTACCACAACAAACTTGTTTTTGCGGTCACTTGTATTCATCTTAGTTTATTTTCATTATAGGGCCGTCTGGGTTGGAAATTGTGACTCGAGAATACATCAACCGCAAAAAAAAGGAATTTAAAGCAAAAGATTTTACAAAAAAAATGGATTTTGTCGAGAATCACATTATGAATCAGCCTACTTTTGTGACCGCGCAAACTGTGCAGTTTATTCAAAACATTTTCTCGTTTAAAGTCCGAAATGAAAGTGAAACGGCAAGCTTCTAAATGGATGCAAGCAGTATTTTTGAAAAAATACCATGACTGGTTGCAAGACAGTAGAAATACCTGTAAAAAAGTCCACAAATACTGTTGGCCGTCCTGGCAATTCCTTTGATGAAGTGACAGACTGCAATAAACGTCGTAAAACTTTACATCTGAGAGAGGAACATGATGCAACATCGCTTCTTTATGCTGGTCAAATGGTCCTTCGATAGTATGGAAATGTTAGTGGAGCGCAAGTAGTTAAAGATTTTCTGTCGTCACCGACACGTTGAAATAAATATCGCATACGAGTATACATGCCAGAATCAGATTTTTTGAAACCTTAATGCATGTTTTATATAAACTTACAATAAAAAAGTGGCAAGTAAGGGCGGAAGCTGAAAAACCAATTACAAAAGAAGGAAAGCAATTAATTCAAAACTGACTTAAAAATGAGCTTGGTCTAATAGTACGTGTGCCAAAAGCTAATTATGGCTACAGCAACGATGGCAACACCAGCAGAAGGTTCTTCAGTAATGGTGAAATGTCAGCTGACATTACAGAAATTGATGTAAACTTAATAGAACGATTCGCAACTGTTTTAGAAGTCATATCCAGTGGGCACAAGAATAACATAGCTACAAATTTTGTTTATATTGCCATGATACAGCAAAATTATCTATTCAGGTGTATTTATGGCATCCAATGTCACCCACTGTCCATAAAATATGAATCCATGGCCGCACTGTTATGAAACACGCGCTTTTACCAATTGGAGCTCCATCTGAAGAGGCATCAGAAGCAAGAAACAAACATTTTAGACAATATCGAGAAAGGTACTCGAGAAAATTTAGTCGGGTTCAGTGCAATATGGATATAATCAACAGATTATTACTAACTTCTGATCCATATTTAAGCTGCATTCAGCCTAAACCTCCGATAAGAACAAAACCTTTTAAGCCTGAAACAATGGAAATGTTAGTCGCGTGGGGATAAGATAACCAGTCTGAGAAGGATAATATACAGGAAAGAGAGGGCAGGAACACTGATGGGTGATACATCAGATGAAAATGAATGGGATGCTTCGTCTGACTAGTTTTTTAAATTATTTTATTTTTTAATAATTAATATTTTTTTAAATGTATATTTATTTTTATTTTTTATCCTGTATTTCTCATTTTTTAATTCAATTTTTTTTATAGTTTTTAAAATAAGGAGCAAATAAAGCTAAATTAACAGCTAGATAATTTTGATCGACTTTTTGGGTCAAATACCCCACTGTGCGACGCTTTATCGAGGGAGGACTGGGGAGGAGTCGTCACCGGGCCGCTGCGCCGCGCTGCGATTAGGTTGCTTGACCTATTAATAAATAGACACGGCAACGTTTTTAATGAAGATTTTTTGAAAAATGTGTCCTATATTAAAAAGTGGTTCAATTAATTCTGCTCGTTATTCTGATCAAACTATTTTCAGGTTTTGCGCATTTAACGTTACACGTTGTATACTCGTATTCACACAAGCATCCTGTTTGTAGTGTCCGGCAATATACTTATTGATTTTATACACACTGATTAAAAAAAGTATTTCTATCAACGAGATCTGGCAAGAACGCCTGGATTGTTTGAAGCCTCAGTAGGTACACAATATAGGGTGCAGTAGACGGTTCAGTTGTTTGAAGGTAAAACAGCTAAGTTGTGGCTTTTCTAGTCTAGAAGATTACACGTAAACACACATAAGTTAAGAGCTTAATGGAGACAGGTGCAAAAACTAATATAGATACATTGAAAGCTACGTGGCCATGCTTATACAGCTTCGTAGGCTAAAGAGGATTGCAGAGTAACTGCATATCAGCGGGGTGATTGCGTAACACACTATCAGTAGCAATGGTTTTCATTTTGACAGTTCAACAACATTCATTACGTTATTTACGTTGCTGAGCAGACAAATTTTTCGGACATACGAAGCAATGGATTAGCAATATTCTTCAAAATTATTCAGGGTGTGAATGATAGTGTGTTACGCAATTAGGTCACAAGCGTTTTAGAGGTTTTTTAGTGAATAAGCGTCAAATGATGAGGAGGATGAGGGATGGAGAGCCTGGACTTGCCCGGTTGATGGCAATAGGCTCAACCCCTCATCATCTGCCGAGCCTTTTCCCAACTACGTTGGGATCAGCTTCCAGTCTAACCGGATGCATCTGAATACCAGTATTTTACATGGAGCGACTGCCTATCTGACCTCCACAACCCAGTTACTGTGTAATACGATACCCCTTGGTAAGACTGGTTGTCAGATTTCCGGGCTTCTGACTACCCGTAACGACTGTCAAAGATCCACGAATGACAGCCGGGACCAATGGCTTAACGTGCTTTCCGAGGCACGGAGGGGTCTCGGTATGTAAAGATGGTCACCCATCCACAGAAAAACTGCGGCAAGCGTAGCTTAACTTGATCGATCGACCTGTGCGGCTGTTATTATTTAGCTACGGGTCCCCCCAATAGACTCACCCCCTATGGGACATTATATGGGACATCTACAACGTGTAACGTTAAATGCGCAAAACCTCAGACACGCCAACTGATTTTTAATTCAATTGACCTATTTCAGAGAGAAAATAAGTCATTAAAAAGAGTGTAAAGGTTTTATGTGCTGTTTTAATTTTACTGGCCATTCTGATCGTTTCTTGCGTCTGCGACGACGCTTTATCGAGGGAGGAGTCGTCACCTGGCCGCTGCGCCGCGCTGACATTGGGTTGCTTGACTTATTAATAAATTAATAAAGACACGGCAACGTTTTAAATGAAGATTTTTTGAAAAATGTGACCTATATTAAAAAGTGGTTTAATTAATTCTGCTCGTTATTCTGATCAAACTATTTTCAGGTTTTGCGCATTTAACGTTACACGTTGTATACATGGGACTTATGCACAATTGACGAAATGTGGATGTAGGCGCACCTCTGATCATCCCTGCGAGGAGTACAGGCGTGATGTTATGTCAAATTACCAATATCTGTCAGTGTAACCTTTTAATACAAATCTGATGCTTACGTCTACAAGAAAATGGCACCCGCAAAAATCTGTCGTCTACTTTCTTCCTAATTTCTTACACTTCTCTCTACATAACTCTGTTATAGGGTTATGTCAAAGAAGTTTCGTATGTCCCTGTGACGTATGTACTCGTACTTCCACCCCTTTTTATCGTCACGTCTCGTTAAGGGCCCTATTACCGGGCATCCGGCACTTCTGAGTTATTTTAGGCCTTGGAGAAACCTTTGAAGTTCAACATAATCTTTGTATCTAAGGGACAAAGGAGGTTTTTCGATGATAATATTATGTATAGACGCCAGCACATCACGCTACCCGAAACTGTCAACTTTTCCCAGTAAACCCTGAACCTAATACTTTGGCGATAAAGTTGAAATCTATTAAAGACATTTGACAGATTGTAGTAGCTTGATGTTCTGGCGTCTGTACATGATAAATGTTATGGAGATAAGAATTGACGCCATGCTACATTTTGTGAATCTGTGTTACAAGTGCATGGCTTTGCAAAAATGCTCTGTTTTTTTATGAACTAATGGACGCTCCGTGGTCCTATTACTCCACCGCAAGCACGATGTTACTTTTAATTTACTTCTGTAAAATCATTATAAACAGAACTTGTGTAAAATCATTACAATTAGAACAGAATCGTACTAACTATACCTATGCAAATATTGCCTGAAGAGGACGCAACTGAATTTAGTTTGATAGATAAAGTCACAATTTGCGAAAAGAGCAATTGTATTCTTTCGGATTTTCGTGCAACTTCCGAGGACAATAAATAACTTTTTGCACATTCATTAAAAAAAAAAAATATCTAGCCATTTATTAAAATTATACCGAGAATTAGCATTTTTCGAACGTCAAAAGACAGTCCCCCAAAACGTCCTACCTTCACCACTTCCTAGTGCTTTCGCTGGGAAGAAGAAGTGGCGCAACGAACTCCCCAGCAGCACATTGCACATTGTATTTCATTGTACAGACGCCAGCACATCAAGCTACCCGAAACTGTCAAATTTTCCTAATCAACTTTGAACCTTATGCTGTAGCGTTAAAGTTGAAAATCTATTAAAGAAATTTGACAGATTGTAGTAGCTGGATGTGCTGGTGTCTGTACATGAGTAGGAGTATTTAATAATGAAATATGTATGTATGAATGTATACGGTCATCGTACTCATCGCGCTATTTTTGATAGCTATATTACAAAGGAAGTCCAGTTATTGGCTGATTCTAATGCAGATAACTTTCAAATATGAAGTGGAAGCATGCTCGTTTAGTAATGACTCGGTACAATTTCCGCAATTATTTTTTTTTTGTCTGAATTTTTACATATATTCTATAATATTATCTTATTATTATTGTTTTTTCATATACTCTACAAGGTCTGTGGAAGGATTAAATTTTATAGTGGACGTTCCCCAGTGGCTCAGATCTTTTTGATGTGATTCTGTAGTTTCGCGGGTCATTTGATTATAACAACAGCCGGTCGATTCTGGAAAAATCTCACCGTGAAATCATAAGTGAAATGAGCACTTAATAGTGTTATCGAATGACAGCTCACTCCACACTCACTTCACCCAAGCTTTCACAGTGAGATGGTTACAGAATCGCACAACAGGAGTTTATTTATAAACGATGGTTAAAGTTAAGTGACGTTCAAATGTCAAAAATGTCATGTATAAACAGTTGCTAATTACTACTTAACTTTAAGAAACGTTTATGAATAAGGGGGCCAATGTCTACAGTCATTTCATTTCCTTCATGTATTCTATATCAATGCGCCAGATTGATTGATGGTAATCAATTTACAAATTGGATTAACAGGTTACAAATCACGTCTTCGAATACTCGTGATTTCAATCGTGAGTACGAATGGGGTAGTAGCTTTATCCATTTGAGGTTATTAGGTGTTCGTTCTGTAGTATTGTGAGCGACAAGTCGTGTTAGATCTGTGATAAACTCGTGAATGTGTAATGAATCCGCCACCATAGGGCTGTTACAAGTCAATCTGTGTTGTGCAGTCTATTTTCAACATATTGCATATAATCCAGAACGCACTGATTGGAGAACACACTGGCTCCTGTAAAACATATGTTTTTAATGAAAATAATATGAAAATATTTATTTTATTTATTTTTTTCAGACTAAAATAATTCGGAATTACAAGTCCATATGTTTTATCCAGCTTTTATCCAGAGCAAGGAGTCCGAACTTTACTTTAAAAAAATAATTTATAATTAATTATAATTTAAAAATTTATGTTTGTTGGTTTGATGCTACGTCGCTACGAAGCAACGAAAATTGGTATTCTACAATAGCCATGATAATTAGTTTGAAAAGGAATTTGGAAGGTTTTGAATTTGATAACGTAAAACTTCAACTGTTGATTTACAATTTCAAATTCATTAAAAGTGTGTGCTGCCCATGCAAAAAAAAAAAAAAACCGGCCAAGTGCGTGTCGGATTCGCGCACGAAGGGTTCCGTATCATTATCTATTAAAACGGCAAAAAAATCATGTCTGTTGTATGGGAGCCCCTTAAATATTTATTTTATTCTGTTTTTTAGTGTTTGTTGTTATAGCGGCAATAGAAATACATCATCTGAGAAAATTTCAACTGTCTAACTATCACGGTTCATGAGATACAGCCTGGTGATAGACGGACGGACGGACGGACAGCGGAGCCTTAGTAATACCCGTTTAACCCTTGGGGTACGGAACCCTAAAAAAATAACGCCACATTTCCCGTTTCTTGGACGACATGTCCTTTATTTGCATGATGCTATTCGCAATTTCCTTTTTAATATTACAAAGGCCTTTGCACATGTTATATTATGTAATATTAGTATGGCTTGACAGCCCTGAATGAACCTTAGCAAATTGGCTCGCGTGACGCACGGGTGTCCTCGCCCTGTGGGCTGTGTCGTTGACATGCATTATACAAAACATATACAACATTATTTCTAGTATATTGCAAACCTGAATATAGTTTGTTCAGAATAAGTAACTGAATCGATTCCAATAATTTTTACAACATATTATATTTTGTCCCAAAAATATTTAAAAATTATAACAAGTTGGACACCGAGCGACACTAAATATGTACATGTCCGCAATCATATGCGCACAACACAGGTCACAGTCGGTCGGCCAGCGGCGCGTGTTATGTGGTAACCAACGTTTTGTACGGACAATCAGGTAACATAACAAGCTTGTAACTTCGTGATTTTTCATGATACAGTTTTGAAATTTTGTACACAGATTCTTTACATAAAAATATTAGACCCGTGTTTCGGGTTTGCCATATACTAAAAATAATGTTGTATATTATACTTATTATTGTGATTTTTGTCCACTAAGACCTGCAGGCTAATTGCGTAACACACATCAGTAGCAATGGGTTTCATTTTGACAGTTCAACAACATTAATTGCGTTATTTACGTTGTTGAGCAGACACATTTTTCGAACATAAGGAGCAATGGATCGAGTAAAAACTGTGACAAATATTCGAATTAATTAATGGCCATCAAAATGAGTAATAACTGCCTCGTTGATGTGGTCGCAAGCGCCACGGCTGAGTAGGTATGAGGTACTGGGTTCGATTCTCGTGTCAGGCAGTGTTATTGGGTTTTTCCATCTCGAATTTCACAGTAGCAGCCCGGAATATGGATTGGTGCCCAGTTGATGGCAATAGACTGTGCCTGCATTACATGGGATTTTATCATGAGTGGCGAAATGTGGGTGTACTATAGGTACTGAACAGACGCCAGTACATCAAGCTACCCGAAACTGTCAAGAAAAAAAGGGAAAGGTAAAAACTTTAAAAAAAAAAAAAAACAGTCTTCCAAAAAAAAAACACTACAAAGTGAAAAATAACTTTAATTTCGGAAGTCGGTGTCAAAAACCAAAAATGCGGAAACAACGGCACCGACTTCCGAAATTGAAGTTACATATTTTTCACTTTGTAGTCTTTTTTTTTCTTACGTGGGGGTGGCAGGGGTCTAGATTGTTCTTATGTAAGATCACAAAAAATGCAAAAATTTTAAATTATTCACTTTTTTTGATACTTTTTCTTTGAAATTTTGGTAGATAGTGATCTTACGTAAGATTTAAAGGGGGGAGGGGGTTCATCCAAGACTTATTTTCTCTTTTTCGTAGGGGGTGGGGGGACAGAAAGGGGTCAAAATTGTCTTACGTAATAAATAAACAGTCTCTTAGCACATGTATCGTGTAAGAACTGTGTCAAATGTTCAGATTAACTGCTAACAAAAGGAGTATCAATGGATTGGCGATGGCGTCATCAAACAGTTATTTTTAAACGATGTGTACGTAAATATCATTCTGCAAACACCGTGTCTGGCTCCTAATGGACCTTTACATGATCAAAAGGTACGGCAAGTTAATTATGTTAATTCTCTGTCGTCTACCCGTTAACACTCAAAACTTCGAAGAAGCTTGTAGCTTGACTAGACAAAACAATGTGAATTAGATGAATCAATGTTGTTTAAAATTGTATGTTCTCCTCATCTACAAGTTGTAACTTAAATAACGCATAACGCAATAACGGGGTCATTGCACTCATCATTATGTACAACTTTTACTATGGGACCAAAACAGAAATCGCGAAAAACTATATGCCTATTTTTCTATTGAATTTTTGTATGAATTGTTTATATTTGGACAGGACGACGTCTGTTGGGTCAGGTAGCCTTTAAAATAAAACTTAGTACCTAAACCGAAATTCAAAATAGTTTCTGACGCCGCAAGAATAATGGTTGGAGGAAAATATGGCTAATAGTTTAAAAGTGTAGTACCTACCTAGACAAAATGTCTCCTAAAATCCTGGTTACCTGGGTTTAAGCCTGTCATTACATTATCTCGCAGTCGAATTCGGGTAATACGAGATGTATGTAGTCACTTCACTGCCAAGCCTTTGTGTTCACTATCGTCAGTGTCGTTACATAAAATATTATAAGGGTGCGCCCTACAATATGTCACTAAAAAAATAGGTTAAAGAAGGTCTACTTACCCAGTATATATAAACAAACTGGCTTTTGCCAACTTACTTTTTGAAGTTCGGGAATTATCCCACGGGAGTGTACTCCCGGGATAAGAAGTACCCTATGTTCTAAGCCAGCACCCTAATTGCGTAACACACTATTCCTCTCAATTTGAATCATTTTGAAGCATATTGCTAATCCATTGCTCCATATTTTCGAAAAATGTGACTGCTCAACAACGTAAATAACGCAATGAATGTTGTTCAACTGTCAAAATGAAACCCATTGCTAATGATAGTGTTTTACGGAATTACCCTGCTGGTCACGGTCTATCCATGAACCAAATCCTTTCAGCCGTTAAAGTATGAAAGGTAACAGACAGACATACAACATTAATAATAGTTTAGATAGTATGGATATAATCAAGTAAATAAAAAAACAACCGACATCCCAAAAGTTTTTTTTTTTCACTTTTAGGTTGCACTAAACAAATTCGTATAGCACTACTTGCTATGTAAATATCAGTGACAGGAAGTTATTAAAACATCATCAATATCAAGTAGAAAAAATCATATTATTGTAGCTAACTCAAAAACTACCAAAGCAAAGTTAATAAAATTGATATGGAACCAACCCTGAGGCATACCCTATCTATTAAAAAAATAATTTTTGAAATCGATTTACAATTGCAGGAGATATTACTTACATAAATAATATTATTTACATAAATAATAAAATAAATAAATAAAAAAAAATACTGTCGAATTGAGAACCTCCTCCTTTTTTTTAATTCGGCTAATTATGTAAAGATACGGCACTTATGGTCATAATTCATCTCATGACAATTCCACTAAGCTACCACTGAAAATCATAAGAAAGCAAACGACGCAATTTTGTTTAAGTATTTGAATTTTTACCAGTAATTTTGGTTTAAAAACCAAACTACAGAACAGATTTTGATGAAATTTCAATGGGACCAATCTGAAAGTATATCCTTTGTAATAATATATTTTTTTTAAATAAGGAATTTTGCAAATTAGCTTACAAATAACGGAGGTCTGAAGTAACAAACATAAAAAAATATATATTCAAGCGAATTGAGAACCTCCTCCTTTTTAAGAAGTCGGTTAATAAAAAAGACTATAGTTCAATAATTTTTATGCCCAATACCGTAGCGACTTTAAAAGACTTTTTATGATGACGATGACGAGTTAATGAAGACAAGAAAACTGTTCAACACCGTTTAACCTATTTACGGCAACATGTTCCAACAGAATTTTCATTAAGGCTACGAAAGGAGTGTAAAAATTCCCCTCAAATATCATGTGAGCCTTCTGCACTTTCATATTATGTGCAATAAGGGTGTGAACTTAGAACCATGACAGTGACGTCACATAGATGAGTTTAGTTGCAATTTTGGCTACGACCAGAGCCAGTGTTGATGAATAGATCCTCATTGTTCACAAATATCATAAGAACTTCTTTGAAGGAATCAAGTAGAAAGTTACGCCATCTTTCAGAATTTATTTCTCTCATTGGTTTTCTTTTTTTTATGAGTTAGGTAAACTTAGCATGCCGATCGCTTCGTTCTTAATCGGTATAATATATCGATATCATGTATTTCGTGTAGGAACGCTTCAGTGATTCATTCATTCAGTGCATTTTTTTTTCAGTCTGTTGCACTTTATTACAATGCATTAGTTATACAAAGCTGCTGCTGCAAATTGTATGCAAACGCGAGATTAAAACAGAACATCAACAGAGTATAATTCACGTACAGTTTGATGTTAAACATCAGTTTCAACCTGACATTATTTCTGTACGACGACGTTATAAAACGCAAGGTATTGTACGCGCCCACACTTAGATATAATATGTATTTCTATGGACGCGCCATTACGAAGGGTATAAATACGTACGTGTGTCCGTAGTTATGTTTTGTGCTTTAATGAATGTGTTGTGGTTTCACGTTTCAATTAACATAAGACTGACCAACTCTTCGGATCCCACATTGACGTTTGAATATATGGTAGTATGTTACCACGGTATATTTAGGACGGTTCATTAGAATACAGAGAATAACGTTGTGCTCGCAGATAGAAGAATAGGGTAACTGCCTTTGTTAATATTATTTCATTCCACTCGTTATACGATATGTAGGTACTCGTATAATCTATTTTTGAAACTACATTTGGCACACTCGTAATTCAACAGACACGATAAAAAAATTGCGCGTGCGGCACCGTACACGTGATGGACATGAAACTTCTGAAAAAATTAAGAATAAGAGAGATTTAGTCTGAGAGAGAGTAATATCTTTCTTCTGTCTTGTAAAGAAATGTGCCTCAACGTGACGCGGCCTTTAAATTGCACACTCAATTTTCGTCCAATTATCGAATCGCCAAATAAGTTTCACTTCAAAAAAATGTCACAGTATCAACAAAACAGTGAAGAATTTTTTTTTTCGAAATTGAATAAAAATTAAGCGAAGCATCTATATATAAACACCAAAAATGACCGAATTTCAATCACAAATATTCACTCATAAATATTTTTGTCTTTCACCCTTTTAACTTTTGACACATTTTATACGGAGACTTGGAGTTATGGAGGTAGAGGATTCCGCTTGCGTGGATCTAAGGTTTCGTTACATCTCCTGGGGCTCGTGCTCCCCTAGTAAATGCGAGATGTAGCCGCCCGGCGCCCGCAAAATGAGTTACGTGAAAAATTTCAGACATCCGTCAATCCTCAATATGTAAATAAATAATATTTTAAGAATAAACCTACAAAGTAACACGTAAAATAAAGGAACGAAGAATCCAGGGATACAAGAATTACTGAAGCATGTTACATGTGGCAATCTATGTATAAAGAGCTACAAGGGGCTTTCAATGTATACTAGTTATCGGCATGAAAAAAGACGTAAATTCAATTAAAATAATTTTTATTTTTCAATGTAATCCCACATTACCCCAATGCATTTATTACATCTCGAAATTAACTTTTCCATACCCTGTAAAAAATAACTTTCGTCTTTCTCTGAAAAATGCGCATTTATTGCCGCATTGAGCACTTCATTGTTGGAAAATCGTTTCCCACGAAGGTCTTTTTTCAAATTAGGGAACAAATAATAATCACTCGGGGCTAGGTCCGGGCTATACGGTGGGTGGTTAATTTCTTCGAAACCACAATCTCGCACAGCAGCATTGGAAACACGCGCCGTGTAGACGGGGGCGTTGCCGTGAAGACGCAACATACCGAGACAACGACGAACCTTTTTTATATCGAAAGTAAAAGGAGCCTCTAAAATACCTATATATATATATATATATATATATATATATATATATATATAAACATCCAAAATGAGAACCCCCTCTTTTTTGAAGTCGGTTAAAAATGTAATGTTCAAAATAGTAATCGATGTTGACCAGTTCTGCAGTAGCATCGTTACCCGCACCCCTGCTTCGCACGGAGGAGATTCTCAATTTGGATGTTTATATACAACGTGTAACGTTAAATGCGCAAAACATAAATGTAGGGAACAGCTGATTTTTTTTTCGCGATTTCAGGTTTGGTCCCATAGTAAAAGTTGTTCATAATGATGAGTACAATGACCCCTTAAGAGGTTTTGCGCATTTAACGTTACACGTTGTATATTTTATGTATGTTCGGGCATAACTCCGTCATATAGTATAGACGGACTTGTAAAATTTTTATTCGAAAGAGGTTTATTCCGGAATGGTCCCATTTACATTTCGTAAAGATCTGCTGATGAGTTTCGGAGACAGACAACGAACTCTTCAATAAATGCTAGCAAATTAACCGCGATTGCTGCTATCGCATATGTAGGTATGCATTGTTTACGCAATCACACAACATAACATCACACCCGCACCCTCTAAAGGGGTACCAGATGTGTTCAGTGTACCACGGTATACCCTCATTTCTGTCAAAGTTGTTATTGGGGTACCTCTTAATCTTGCAAGTAAATTTGGGCATAACTTTGTTGTTTATGTTTATGAATTGATTTAATTTATTAATCATTAACCGACTTCAAAAAAGGAGGTTTTTTTTCTTAATGGCGAAGGTATCTCAGGGGTGGTCCCACATAAATTTGACTTTGCTTGGGTAGTTTTTGAGTTAGTTTCAATAATATGATATTTTTCCACTTGTTTATATTGGTGATGTTTTAATAACTTCCTGACACTGACATTTACATACCAAGTAGTGTTAATTGAATTTGTGTGGGGTAGTTACTACACTAAAAAGTGAAAAACAAAAACTATTTTTAGAGAAAAAAACAAAACAACTCCGAAAAAACAAATGAAAATGCGGAAACAACGAAGCCAACTTCCGAAATTTAACTTATTTTTCACTTTGTTTTTTTTTTGGAAATCGGTTGTTTTTTTTTTTATAAAAATAGTTTTTTCTTTATTAAGATGTCCGGTTCAAGTAGTATCGTACGTTTCAATATAAACTGGATTAACTGACTGGGTAAGTTAATTAAAGCTGTTTCGACAGGTTTTATATTTATGCCCAACATAGAAAACAAAAAAAGAAGATTTAAAGAAAATGGTGGTTTTAATAACAGTTACATTATTTATGTTAAAAATACACATATTTCAACAGACAAGTCTTCAATCAATCTATCATTCTTAATTCAGATATTCTGATGCAATAGATCGATCATAATTAAATATCTATTACGGTTCATGACATTTCGCTTCCCGCGCAAAAGTATGGAACAGAAATGAAATGTCAACGAGTGACCTTCTAAAATGAAATACCTTTATCATAAGGTGTAAATTCGCGTGGCAAATAACAATAAATGAAATGTACAAAGTTACTACGAACCTGTTGGCGGCGTGACGGGACGAACACAGTCGAGGGAGTGACGGGAAAGACCCAATATTGGCCCGCTAATGTCATTAATGTTGGGACCAAAGTTGGGCTTAATTGGCATTTGGATTGTTTTTGTTTTAACATGTTTCGTCGCTTTTGTTAAATGTATCTTGTAGGTACCTACTAAATGTAGAGTTTACAAAATCAACTATATGTTATCGTTAATGTACGTGAAGCGGTAATGGGTAGTACGTAGTAATTTAGATAAATTAATGGGAAAATGTATTTTTCTTGTAATAGGAAGATATATTTTTTTTCAAGACTAGACTGAATAAGGAGTATTTTTGTTGAAATCGTATGTAGTGCCTTTTTGTTTATTAAACCTGAAACCGGGTGTGAAATCCCGGATTTTTTAAGTAAAAGCAATTGCACGAGAGTACACAAGAATCAATTCCAAGTAAGGAGTCAATAACGACCTGCAAGTTTTCACAATAAAAAGTCTTCAATAAGTATGTTGAACGCCACACAAAATTAACGTAGCTCAGCACCGAAATCGCTATTTCCACTGCAAACAAACCGCACACAGATGTAGTTGGAAAACCGATAATAACAGTTGGGGGAAGTTTAGGGCCAAGCTGGGCTGGCTGGCTGAGTGGGGTTGGTGTGTGTGGCCAATGTTGGGGCTGGGGCGGGCAGTCGAGCCTCCCTTCACTCCACGAGCTGACGTCGGGTGCTCGCGTCGTGTCCGCCCGCCCAGGACAAACTTATCACGCGATCGATGTATATTGTGTCCTAATCCAATTATTGTGAAGTAAACTGCAGTGAAATTGATAAATAATACTAGTTTTGATAACGTTGATGACTAGCGGAAGTTTGACGTACTTTATAAGGTATGTTGTACCGTGATTTGTTGAAATATGTGCTAAGTTTAGATGTAACATCATTATGAAAGTTTTTCAAGTTAGACCTTAGGTTTGGTGGTTCAATGCAACTAAAGAGCAAAGTATTAAATTGGTTTTATGTTTTCAAAGTTGAGATGTGATGGAGCATGGATTTTCCGTTTGGGGTAAACCTCAAGCTCTATAAACTGGGCATGCTGATTATCTCTTTACAATTTAAAAACTTTTACTAATATTTTGAACAAAAGACTCAATTTGCAGAATTTATATTCATGCGAGGGTAATTGGCCACAGTTGAATCAAACTCTTATAAAAATAATTCACAGAACAGACTTTTTACCTTTAAAATGAATAAAAACCATAGGCATTAAACATGGAATTATATTTTTTTACCATTATATTTTTGCTATTCAAAGGTCAACGTACTAACGTAGTTATTTCTGAGATTTCGCGAAGCACATTAATTATTCACATGTCTATTACTGCTACGCCAACGTGCTACGGCGCTACGCCAACTGACTACGCCGCGTAGTTCGTAGCCAGTCTACGATGCACACGGAAATAACTCCGAAACAAAATATTCAACTGACAGAAGTTACATTAAAACCGGTGTTTGTTTATCCAATTATTTTTGATGTTGAAAACGGTCTACAGATTTAGGTACAATACAGGTACAACAAATTAAATGGAATTACAAAGAACACGTATCTATTGTTTCAGATGTGCCACGGCCACTCGTATCTCAAAATTATGCTCAGCTGATAAATACTTGTGAATTCAATGAACACTGGCTGAATAGAATATTATGGTGAAAGCCACCTAATAAAGCCAGAAAAAAAGAAATAAGAATTGAAAAAAAGTTTGAAATAAGAACGCACAAAATTTGTGGCGGCAGTCGCGTAGGCGGCGCCGCGTGGTGCGGTTGTGGCTCGCTGGCGCCGCTGGTGCCTGGTGGCGGGTGCGGGCGCTGCTAGTGCTCAGCGCAGCCCGCTCGGCTGGGCCATGGGCAGCTCGCAGCGACTGGCCGCGGTGGCGGCTGTCTCGCACGCGCGACACTATTACAATCACACACAGCCCGACGTACAGCACACGGAAGCCTCCTCATACAACATAAATATATTCTTCGTCAGGTGGGTTTGTCTTACCACATTAAAATGTTATCTGCTAAGGTAATTTCAGTAGGTAATAGTGTATATGCGACTTGGTTACATAATAAGACAGAGAACATTCAGTGATAATTAACGATGTCAAGTACAAACATGACATGTTAATAAACTGCTCCAATATCAAACCTTATATGAGAAGAGGTCGGAATTACATTCTGTTATAAATTCTAAGATCATAAAAGCGAGCTTCTACACTCATCGTGATTGAACCGTAATTTAAACTATAACGTATATATGAGTAGTAAAGCCAGAGTTAAAAGTACGTCGTAACTAGTTTATGGTGATAACGAGACTTTGCCACCATATTTCAATCTCTGATAACGGCTGGTCACCTTTAAAAGTTTCATGGATGCACTAAAAGTTATGGTTCTACTCATCGAACCGTTTAATGAATATGTGGCAACGTTGACAGCGTCTTGTAACACAGGTCGCTCTTGTATCACAGATCACTCTTGTTACACAGATTAACCACCTAGCACAAGTGCCAGAGACCTTGGAGTATTCATGAATTATATATTCTGTAGAAATGTCTCCGTGGAAACGTTCAGGGTGAGATTTTTACAGAATACATAACTGAGACTGAGAATGGTGAGATTTTTAAGTAAAGTGAGCCTAAAGCGAGCTGTCAATCCCTAGCTAGTGGAATCATCAAGCAGCGTGTGGAATGTCAACTCAATCCAGCTCACTTTATCTAAGTTTTCACGGTGAGATTTTTACAGAACAGACCGGTTGATCTAAGTTGTTTACATTAGTTTTTATTCACTGAAATTGAACAGAAATAATTATTATTAGTTACAAGTTGAACGAACTTTACTTGACGACGAACTTAACTGTAATTCAGGATTTATGAAACGCTCAAGCAAAGGGTAAGTGGGGATCATTCTGTTTCATTTTGATGTTACCGACCAGATGGGAGCTGCGACCTTTACAATTATACTTTTAATAAAAGAGGTTTTTTTTTGGATTAAGAGGACTTTTCATGATTAATATCAGGGATGTTGAGGCACTTACATGATTATTTATTGTTGAAAGTTGTTTTTTTTTTTATTTTTGTTAGGCGTAACAAAATGCTCCTCGTCCAGCGGGGTAGTTGCGTTATACACTAACAGTAGTAATGGCTTTTATTTTGACAGTTCAATAACATTCACTGCGTTATTTACGTTGTTGAGCAGACAAATTTTTGAACATATGAAGCAATGGATTCGCAACATCCTTCAAAATTATTCAGATTATGATTGACAGCGTGTTACTCAATTGGGTGCTGCAAATGAAACATTTAGCAGTGTTTAAATCTCCCATTCCTTCCTTAAGCCTCCTTTTTATACCTCCTTTTACCAAGATCTTGTAAGAAGCAATTCATGTAAATTCGAGGACTCTTTGTTTAACTTTATATAAAATCATTTACAGTCTATAAATGAGTACCAGTAGTCCCACGTATCGTTTACGATGTGTCGCCAAAGGGATTACCTCTCCAACTTAGTTTCAGTTCTACATCCGACCGCGACGGTGGCTTCTAATTTGACGCGTGATATTAACACGGACACTTTAGCTAATAGATGGCGACTGGATATATCAGTCCCCTTATTACTTGAACCCTTATTACCACGATATCTTCATCAAAGTAACCGATAATGATTTATTTCTATTTATAGGTAACTTAGCTTTTGGGCACTTTATTGACAGCGATGCGGACGAATTTTTGATGCCCTTAGATTATTTCTCCTCCTTTTTATATAATTGTACATATTATTATTATTTTAAGACTATCCATCTGCCTAGCCTTATCCCAACTATGTTGGGGTCGGCTTCCAGTCTAACCGGATGCAGCTGAATACCAGTATTTTACACAGAGCGACTGCCTATCTGACCTCCACAACCCAGTTACTGTGTAATACGATACCCCTTGGTAAGACTGGTTGTCAGACTTCCGGGCTTCTGACTACCCGTAACGACCGTGAAAGATCCACGAATGACAGCCCGGACCAACGGCTTAACGTGCTTTCCAAGGCACGGATGGGTCTCGGTATGTAAAGATGGTCACTCAGACCAACCGCAGCAAGCGTAGCTTAACCTGATCGATCGACCTGTGCGACTGTTATTATTTAGCCACGGGCCACTCTATTATTATTTCAAGACTGTTAGCTTTTAAATTATGTAAATATATTTATAGGTACCCCATTATAATTTAATTTCACGCCGCGCTTTATTATGGGTGAATTTGGAACGAGACGCAATAATCGGTATTTAATTGGTTTCTTAATTTACGAAATCGATCGGTTCGTTAAGGCTCGTAAGTCGAAGCACACAAATTAGAGTATTAATTGAGATCATTTTTATCACTTGGCCCACGAGCGACTTACTTTGAGCAAACAAACGTAAGTAAACACTGTAAATCTAGTTTTAGGATGTATAAAAATAACATAATAAGTTATGTATAAATTCTAACAACTATGGGGTTTATTTATAACTAATGATTAATGTTAAATGACACTCATCCACACCGTACTGTACACTTAGCAATGCTTGGATGGTGCTAGTAGTTCACTTCATTCTGTACGTTTGTTTCTGCTGCATGCATTGCTATTAAATAGTAAATCCGTAATTGGCTATAAGACTAGCTTATACATATATCTTAATATAAAATTTCAAAGAGAAATAAATAAATAAATAAACGTCAGTGTATGGTTAAACAGTCGCTAATCACTGCTTCGCTTTAAGCAACGTTTATGAATAACGGGGCACATCTCATGTTGTAAATCTACGAGAGATAAACATTACACGTTCAAGAATATATCGTGGTGTTCGTATATTTGATTTGTATTCCCCGGATACATTTAACAGTATAAGCTAAATGTCGAAAAATATAACGTGTACTTTTTTATTTCTGCGTAAACGGGTATAAAAGAGATAAGCATCTACGTACGGTGTGTGCTAAAAGGATCCATTTGCAGTTCCCGGCTTCGGAAGCGAAACGCAGGAATTTATTAGAGACGTTAAGGGGATAATTCTCAAAATTAATTTGTGTAATTAAATGTTTTGAAACAATCTGTTGTGCATTAGTCCTTTTGTGTAAGTGTATTCATTATGCTGAGATTACAACAAGAGCTTTTCAGGAAGAGCGTTACACGACAAAAGAAATTACAGCTCAGTGGAGAAAATAATATTAATCACTTTTAAGACTAAGACAAGTAGGTACATATAATTGTACAAATGAACGCAAAGGATCTCGCTTTTGTAACTACCATTTTCTTTCTTCTGAGTATACAGTAGGTAGCAGATATAAATATTATAATTCATATATACGTGGGTCAAGGTCGTACTGAAGTGAGCCTAATCAAAAGTTATTTCGGGACGCAAAGGAAGTTGAAGGTTTACAAAATTGAATACTTTGTATATTGTTTCCAGTTTAGGCCCCTCGCCCACGGCGACTTTTGGTAGCGATGCTGTCGCGCTTTTCGTAAACGCGCGGCAGCATTGCTACTAATGCGCGTAAGTCGCATTTGCAATGCGCTACAGAAGCGATGCCAACGCGCTACTAACGCGCTACAGCATCGCGACTGTATCGATGCAAACGCGCGACCGTGTCGGACGACATCGGAAGAGAACGGAGGGAGGGAGGCGCGTGAGTGGAGATGTGGAGAACCGTGATTTTGAGAACAACACAGACAGGTCGAGAGTGCTGTTCAATCTTGATCAATCTTGAAACTGTGGCATTTTTGAGCCGTTACTGAATCGCGTTTCCATCGTGACAGAAGCGCGACAGTATCGCGTTTGCATCGCGACTGAGAATCGTAGTATGGGCCAGGGCAAACAGCTAGCGACCGCATCGCGACTGTATCGATGCGATCGCGCGACAGCATCGCTACTGCATCGCTACAAAAAGTCGCCGTGGGCGAGGGGCCTTAGGTTAATTATAACATTTATAACTAATAATTTCATGAAATATTCTGGGTATTTGTTAATAGATAACATGGTTTTCGGTAGTGGGAATAGGTAACATGGTTTTCGTGGTTATGATAACATTTTGAACTCTACTTCGCTGGTTTGGGTAAACGTGGGTTGATTGAAAAGTTCGACGGCTGAATATAAAGGACTCAGGATCGCGAAAATTTTCAAGTGTTGGTATGAATACTATTAACCCGTGAGAAGGCGCGCTATGAGCAATTTGCTCACACAAAAATCTAATTTAAAAATTTTTTGTCTTTCCCATGCCACACCAATTCAAGCACTTAAGTACCTTCCTAAATATTCACCCCCTCTCCCCTGACGCAATTCTCGACCCGCTCAGTGGCGTTGCGACCGCGCAGCAAGGCGGTTGTGGAGGCCGTGTACCAACGTGCGGCAATTTGCTCATAACGCGCCCAGCAATTACTTTGCACCGAACATGTAAAATACATGTGTTCAGTGTGTTTCGAGAGGCACATTAGTGTAGATTTAATGGATGAATAACACTTTTTAGTTTTTGTTATGGAACAGTTTTTATTGTGATTTTTATGAAACGTGCCAAAAAAATTAATTAATACTAGGTTGTTTTGTTATTTGCGTTAGAAGTTGCTATTATGTTTAATAGTTTTGATTAAAATACTTGTTTTCTTACTTACTAAACCTTGTGTTATTTATTTAAATACATTATAAGCCAATAAATATAGAAACACTTAAAATATAAACATTTATGATAGTGTGAGCAATTTGCTCGCACGAGCCTACTCGTGTAAGAAAATTAGGCGCGCCTTCTCACGGGTTAATAATTTTGACGTAGTCCTTATAAATATTTCCTAAGTGGATCAGAAGGTGTGAGTGTTAACTACAATGTGGAGACCACAATACGACAATATATGAAAACACTGGCAATACTAAGGCATAAGAGTCTTTTGGAACTGTCAATTTTTTTTTTTTTACACAAACTAAATATTAGTGAAGGCCCATCTAGTTTATCCCAGTCTATGGGTTTTGCCAATCTTTGACTGGCTATAGTGGCTAAACTATTGGATATATTTGATTGAATTTTCGTATGCAGACTGGGAATGGCACTAAATATACGGAGTTAATTTATTTTCGTCTCCATCGTAAATATTTTGATTGAGATTTGTAAATGTTTTTCAAAGAGTAAAAATTCTTTCGTAAACTATTTTTTTATTTGGTATTTACGTTTTGTCAAAATACATACAATTTTCATTTCACTTCAATAGTTTCAGTTTCAATTTTTTTTTTTTTGTATCAGGAAACTGTAAAAATATTGATCTACATATGTTTTGTAACCTCCCAGTCACCAAATAAGACCGCAGTGAAAGTTATCTTTAACAGTTAGGCAGTATAAGTACTATAGATAGTTTTAACAAAATTCTATCCAACGGTTGAATTTTTTCAAGGGTGAATAACTGCTTACACAATTAAATGTATATGTAAGTGCAATGTGAAAAACAGTGTAAAACAGTGGTGGCCCCGTGGCAATGGCCCTGACTTACGAGTTGTAGTTCTTGGGTTCAAACTCAGGCAGGCGCTTTAGTTTGTGTATTTTTTTTTATCACCACTGCTCTCAAAACGGTGAAGGAAAACATCGTGAGGAAACCGGCATGTATTAGAACTAAAAATTCTAAGACGTGTGACATCTACCAACCCGCACTAGGCCCGCGTGGTAGACTCACCCCCTCTCACTGACAGGAGGCCTTTGTCCCAGCAGTGGGAACATTATAAGCTGATTGTGTCTGTTAGGGTGCGTTTCTACAGAAGCGGAGCTGCGCGGAGCGGAGCGGAGACGTGTAGGAATCGTCCAATCACAGACGAGACGAGTGACGCGATAAGGATTTCAACCATTGTGATTAGTCGATTCCTGCACGTCTCTGCTCCGCTTCTGTGGAAACGCACCCTTATGTAAGTGCAATGAAGGTCTAGGCTATGTTGTGCAAAGCGCAATCATAATTATTTATTAAGTGGCTAGATACCAATCTATAAAATGAAATAAAATGTGTCTGTTTGTAATGTCAAATGTCAACGGCTTTTTACTAAATTCATTGTAAAGTATTTACGGTACTTATGAAAAAAAAAAAAAAATCCGACATACTCGTATCAGCTGGTCACATACTTATATGACGAGTATCCGGCACCCACAGATATACACACCCTATATATAGTTTCGATAGTCATGTTAATTAAGCTATCACTGATCGAGCCGGATTTATCTCCCCCTATAATCTGCGCCGATGTCGGAATTAATTTACCAGCGGGGTTACAATGAAAAAATAAATTTCACGTCTCTAATGTGATGTGACAGTCATTTATTTTGTAAGTGAGGTAAGCTCCTGACTTCTGTGTATCACAAAATTGAACAATTCAGTTACAGTCAATTTGGGTAACTTTGATTCATTCGGGTAACTTTGACAGCGGGACCATGAACTAGTTTTGATTATTTTTTCGCATGAAGCCAACACTATTCATAAATGTTTATTTTAGATTTGCAATTTTAAACAAGCTTAGTAAACGCACCTTAAAAAAAAGTAAGCTGTCAAAGTAAGAAAACGTCAAAACTTTTTTTCTGAATATAGCGCGCGAATTCAAGTTTGCTTGTTATATTTGTTAGTTTGCAATGTTACCCAGATTGATAAAAATAATACTTATTACTACTTTTTTATGCATGGCTCTGTGTGTGTCAAAGTTACCCATTTTATGAAGGTAACTTTGACAGGGCACAGAATTGAGATTTTCTACTATATTGGTATGTTTTATAAACTTTCTGTGAATTTCTATAGATGGAAAGTAATACGAGAGCACTGATAAAATAAAAAACACTCGAGTGATAGGCGTAATTTTTTTAAATATAGTATAAAATATCGCCCTTATCTGTCAAAGTTACCCAGATTGACTGTAACTGAATCCGTTTTGTAATTAAATTTTTTTCATGCGTAATTATTAGGATTTTTTCTATAAACTAGAATCTTTTAAATAGTAGCTTCTAAATTTGGAAAAGTTTTTTTTTCAATACATACTTTTTATATAGTTACTTTCAGTTTTTTTGTTAAGAAATCGTCTGAAAAACGGATTAATAAACTGTTTATTTATAATATAAATTTAAATGTATAATGCAAATTATTATAGGACTACAGGCAAATAAAAAACTGGTTTAATTTTTCCATCGGATATTATGTTGGGATTTGTAATCAAAGTGATTATCGCTTTCATAACCGAAGCCTAGAGAGTTTGTTAGGGGATTATTTATTAATTAAGAGGAAAGTAGGTACAATATATTAATGTAGGAATAGGTATTATTCTGTTTGTAAATACAGCTTAAAACATCGATATTATAATTAATAAAAACCTTACAGTCGGTTAAGTAAAATTTTTCTTTGAAATTGTAAGGCAAACCTGATTAATTATAATCGAAAATAATAAGTAGAGGTAACACAAGATGCTCCCATAAAAAATTACAACACATTTTAACCCCGTAATGTGTACAGGGTGTTGATAAATTTTTAGCACGTATTAAGTGACGCCGCGCCGTGTATTGAGTAAATGAGTTATCAGTGCTTATCGCGTTCAAAAGTAATGAGCAGAGACGAAGATCGTAAAGCAGGAGTGAGGAGGCATGATAGCTTACAAAATATTTAATCTGTGACCCACTTTAGACCTTTAAGCTCGCGGAAGGAATTCCGAGTTCAAATCATGCAATAAGTGTCGCTGGAAGCAAAGACATATTTTATTCCTACCGGTCTTTTGTATCGGGTCTATCGGAACGATACTTTAGATGGAAGGCATCCGGAATATTCTAAACCTTTTTGGGAGAGGACATTCCGAGTGAATTAAATGTTTTAAAACAATCGAGTCAACATGGCTTCCTTGTTTAGTTACGTTTAAAATTCAAATATTTTATTGCACTCATGTGGAAAGTAGATGTTACGTTCCTGAACCATCTAAAGGCACAGTAATTTACAAATATTAAAAGTGTCACTGACTCTGGCAGGGCCACCATCAGGGATTTTAATTTTGACAACGCAAAAAATTTGTCGCTAATTAGTCGAAATTAGTCGCCAAATATCAGAATTAGTCGGTCACTGGTTCAAAAGATATAAAGGTTTATAGGTGGCCCTGCTGGAGAGACTCTCCCCAGCAGGGCCAAATTTATATCTCAAAAACTAGGGCACCTAGCGAAGATCTGTTTTCTCCCATATTTAGTCGCCAATTAGTCGGAATTAGTCGCCAAATATCAGAATTAGTCGGTCACTGGTTCAAAAGATATAAGGGTTTATAGGTGGCCCTGCTGGAGAGAGTCTCCCCAGCAGGGCCACATTTATATCTCAAAAACTAGGACACCTAGCGAAGATCTGTTTTCTCCCATATTTAGTCGCCAATTATTCGGATGCAGTCGCCAAGTTACAGATTTAGTCGGGTCTTAGTTTAGGAGATATAATGAGTTCAATTAGTAAGGTATAGTCCAAGAGCTAGATCGAAGAGTTCACGAAAAATTACCAAGAAAAAATATTTCTATTAATATGTGTAATATACTTTTAGTTTTATCGGTCTAAAGTCTTTAGAAATGTCCCAGAGATATAAATTCTCAATTAAATTCATGTTTTTATGTTTTTAATTACTAGTTTAGAGTGGCTTAAACTTCTTTGAAAACATTAAACCTTGCTCTTGGTCTATTTGGTGTCAAGATGTACAGTCGCATGCAACTGTTTTACCAGTTTACAATGTTAACCTCTAATTAATGTTAGAATAATAAAAAAATATCGTACCTTTAGTAAAATGTTTAAAATACTAAAACGTTGAAAACGTATTGTCAATTGTAATCTAATTTTATTTTATAAAAATGAATTTTCAAAAAGTTCGTTTGATGTTTGTTGTGTTTGTGTGTATTTGGAGGTGATTGTGAGTGTTGTGTTGTGGGTATGGACGGGTTGAGTTTTTATTTTATCTTAATTTAGGTTAGAATAATAAAACGTCTGTTGTCGAAATATAAATAGATTTATTACCTTAAAATTATTGTACTTTCTGAAAATGTTACAAATACCTATTTATTCAATATTATGAACAGATACAGTTTGTTAAACGGTTTACTCGCGCAGGCTCGCGAGGTCGCGCGCAAGCTCGAACATACGCGATCCGTAAAGAAAATACCCGAGACCGTGCGGGGATTATTCCTCTCTGTCTGCGCTGACCCTTTACGTGACGGGCAACTCGTTCTAAGCAGCTCGTCTGTACACGCGCATCTATCTCTTTCTTACTTACCGTAAATGAAACGGAGCGCAGCGATCTATCTGCCAGCGACTAAGTGGTAAGTGCACATTGTGTTGGATAAATAATTACACATACACATACACACATTACACACACACACATACACATTACATCATACATTATTGTAGATTTGTTTATAAGTAATGAATACAGCTTTCCTATGGTGGGTTGAAATTATAGACTAAATTTATATTTATTTAATTCGAAACAAACATTCCTCCATAAGACGTCATAGATACTATCTAGAAAATACATAAAGTATTTTGTACTCGCTTGTACCACTGTATGGGGAAATTGAATTCTTTAATATCTTTTTAATTACACACCGACTAAATCTGTAACTTGGCGACTGATTCCGAATAATTGGCGACTAAATATGGGAGAAAACAGATCTTCGCTAGGTGTCCTAGTTTTTGAGATATAAATGTGGCCCTGCTGGGGAGACTCTCTCCAGCAGGGCCACCTATAAACCCTTATATCTTTTGAACCAGTGACCGACTAATTCTGACATTTGGCGACTAATTCCGACTAATTGGCGACTAAATATGGGAGAAAACAGATCTTCGCTAGGTGCCCTAGTTTTTGAGATATACATTTGGCCCTGCTGGGGAGACTCTCTCCAGCAGGGCCACCTATAAACCCTTATATCTTTTGAACCAGTGACCGACTAATTCTGATATTTGGCGACTAATTTCGACTAATTAGCGACTAATTTTTTGCGTTTTCAAAATTAAAATCCCTGATGGTGGCCCTGCCAGAGTCAGTGACACATATTAAAATACTAATAAGGAGAAAGTGCCTGATATAAAAAAAATCAGCCTATGTATATTCTGCCGTGCTAAGCTCAAAAGCGGTATCTCAAAAAAAAATTCGTGACTTTGATTTTTATGGCATCCAACGAGCTAAGCCAAATAGCGGTATCTTATTTAAAACATATAAGAAAAAAACCTTAAAAAAGTTTTCCCTATCACAGTTTTACCTCAAAGCACTAAAAGAATAAGAGGAAAACTTAAATTTTCTCAAAACCAGCTTTTCCTGAGATACCGCTTTTGCGTTTAGCACGGCAGTATTGTTCTCACTGCTGGGACACATGCCTCCTCTCAGTGAGAGGGTGTGGCCCATAATCCATCACGAGGGCCCAGTGTGGGTTAGTAAATGTGACAAGTCTTAAGATTTTTGGTTTTAAGATATGCCGGTTTCCTCACGATGTTTTCCGTCACCGATTTGAGAACAGTGATGATGAAATAATTTACACAACGCAAAGCACCTGACTAGGTTCGTACCTACAAGTTATAACTCGTAAGTCGCGGCTGTTACGACTCGGCCACCATTGCTCCTAGTGGGCCACTACTACAAAATGCAAAAATGTTTTCTTGCTGTCAAGTGCATTGAGTACTACTTATCCGTCTATGTCTATTAAGTTTAGGTTAGTGTAGATCTAAGGTTAATACCCTAGTCCTAACCGACTTTTCTGCTTCTTAGTGTAACGCTATGTGGCGTCTTGGTGGCAGTCTGTGCGGCGTGCTGGCGACGGTCACCGGCGAGTGACAAGCCTGAGGACAGCACTGAATGCCGTGGAGTATACACCGTCAGCGCGGACTCCAGGCTGCATCAGGTGAGTGGCAGTGATGGGATTAATGATTATAGTCGCCTTGATGATAGATGCAAATATTGCATACAATCAAGTTCTTCTAACTGAACAGATAGCTGTGCTGCTGGGGAATTTGTTGCGTTACTTCTTTTTCATCTAAAGCTGGCTAAAGTGGTGAAGGTCGGCGTTTTGGGCGACTGTCTTATGTAATTTTGACGTTCAAAAAGTGGTGATTCTCAGCCTAATTTGAATAAATGAATTTTTTGTTTTGGTACGGTGAAAATCCTGGATGCTTTTTTTTTACTTGGCCAAAATGTATGAAACAGCAGATTTTTTTTTTCGTGATCTCAGAGTTGGCCCCATAGTGGAAGTTGTTCATATTTATGAGTAGAACACCCTGTAAAAATTTGGAGCCTGAAAAAAAATCACCCAGTATAAATTTATATATATAAATTTACCGGGACATTTTATGGACGATGGAAATACGTACAGATATTATTTTTATTGCAAAACTTATGACAAGCTTTTATGCAGATTTTATTCACAATTTCACACTACACTAGTAATTTTGATGATAACGAAACTACCTAGATATAGAGTTTTCGTCAGCGTTCTAGCCATTCTTGGGTTCAAACAACCGCATTCCGCTTTGTATGTTCTAAACAGCTTTAAGACTGTAAACAAACTCTTTTAAACTCCTAGTTCTAACACCTTAACATGCTGTGAAAGTGAATTAGACAAGTTTGTAATGCTTTACTTATTATTTAACCCGTGATCGCCTACTAGAAGTAGTCTCTTTGTAAGCACTCAACGGTTGTAATGATCATGTTTGTTGTCTTTTCGAGAGCAATTTTCTTATGCACAATCCATAGGAAATTTGTTGGGTTGACGATTTACGCCGAAGTCAATGTCTAAAGGAAAAAAGGGAACCTTTTTTTTAATTAACTCATAGAGGCAAAGGAAATTGTGCAGCTTGAATAATTTAATAGTTTACGTGGAGTTGTTCTATTTCGAAGAAAATATTATTGGCTTTTAAATGCACTTTTCCTTAAAAAAAATTAAATTGGTATTGGCAAAACGGGCTCGTGTCCGCATTGACATCAAACCGCGTATTATGCGTACGAATTTTAAATTACTTGATTTTTATGGAAGAAAATTGTGAGAACCGATTAAACTAAATTATTTCAATGCAACAACGTAAAACATATACATTTTCTATTAAGAATTCATAAAAGTAATTTTAAAATTATTATGATCATACATACATGTAACGAATTGTAAGCATTACAGCGATTATCGACATTTCAGTACTATGCTATGTGCCTTCTTCTTTATCCAGTGGAAAACTTATTTACATTCACTTGAATGAAATACATTTTAATATCGTTCAAACTTCAGTCTTCGTACATAGATGACTTCCCCTATTATTGCAGCTCCTTGCCGCAATTCCTTTGTGATCGACGTAGATTGAGGTGCACCTTGAAGCCAATACATTCGCAGTCGAATGCCGGGAGTGTATGCGAGATCAACACAACAATGCATTCTGACAACTCAATGTATACCTACACTTGGGTAGCCATCGTTTGGATGAAAAGCACTGTTGAGTTTCTAAGCAACTTAAAATGTTTAACCCGTGAGAAGGCGCGCCTAATTTTCTTACACGAGTAGGCGCGTGCGAGCAAATTGCTCACACTATCATAAATGTTTATATTTTTAGTGTTTCTATATTTATTAGCTTATAATGTATTTAAATAAATAACACAAGGTTTAGTAAGTAACAGAACAAGTATTTTAATCAAAACTATTAAACATAATAGCAACTTCTAACGCAAATAACAAAACAACCTAGTATTAATTAATTTTTTTGGCACGTTTCATAAAAATCACAATAAAAACTGTTCCATAACAAAAACTAAAAAGTGTTATTCATCCATTAAATCTACACTAATGTGCCTCTCGAAACACACTGAACACATGTATTTTACATGTTCGGTGCAAAGTAATTGCTGGGCGCGTGATGAGCAAATTGCCGCACGTTGGTACACGGCCTCCACAAACGCCTTGCTGCGCGGTCGCAACGCCACTGAGCGGATCGAGAATTGCGTCAGGGGAGAGGGGGTGAATATTTAGGAAGGTACTTAAGTGCTTGAATTGGTGTGGCATGGGAAAGACAAAAAATTTTTGAATTAGATTTTTGTGTGAGCAAATTGCTCATAGCGCGCCTTCTCACGGGTTAAACCTCCTGAAATAATTTGCTAAAAGTAGACTGTTTTTAGAAGGTCGAGAGGAGAGATGTTTTAAGTAATTAATTGCTTTTTCTGCGCGATATGAGCTTTCTAGTATCGTGATTATGAACGGTATGTCCAGCAGTGGACTACAGAAGTATAAACAGATTTATTGAAGCATCTTGTCAATTTAATGTTTATGTGAGAAAGGTTAACACTTTTCTGAATAAAACTTAGGTATGTCTCATCACACTGGGCCCGCGTGGTAGAATAGAATATAATAGAATACTCTTTATTATGTACACAATATAAATTACAGACATAAATATAGAAATTTTACAAAGGGTGACACAATGGGCAGTCGTATCGCTAAAAGCGATCTTTTAAAGACAACCTTTGGATGGATTGAAAAGGGAACGAGAGACAAATACTGTAGGTAGTCTGTGGTGTACCATTTCCACGATACAATGAATACATACATAAAGTATATTATACTAATCTAAATAAATATATACATATAACAATAGACATGAAACAGGAGTAAAGAAAATATAATGATGATGTTTAAGGAGAGAGGAAGTGCTTTAGATTACAGCATTTACAGCCTACTTCTTCGCGAAGCAATGGGAACATTATAAGCTGATTACGCATGTCTCATCGTGTATCTGTGATCTAATTAAATAAACCCTTTTATATATTTTGATCGTATAATCAGATAATTTACGTTCGAATTTTATCGTGTGACGTTAAAGAATATTCTTGCACGCTGAAGTAATTTTGCCGTCAAGAGAATGTGACAGATGAGAATATTGCCGAGTCAAGTATATTGCCAAGTTCACACTCCAGTTACATTGCATATTTATTGCACTTAGAACATCGTTTTAAGTGTGTATTATCAAGTGGGAAATAAAGTGGATGTTGTTACAAATTGATATCTACTTGTAACGTAGGCTACGGTATCATGTTTTAAAGATTATACTTAAATAGATACCTACGGCAAAAACTGGTTTTTATCAAATTGCTGACAGGCAAATGGAATAGTTAAAAGATAGTTATATGTTTTTTAAACGAAATTCGCACATTACAAGTATAACTATAATCTGCTTCCAGTTTGAAAAAAATATACCATGTTTTCATTAAACAAAAAGCAAAGGGAATATTGGATTTTGAAGGGTAATGCGTTTCACATCTGAAAGCTTTCCTATCCATTGAGCCATGCATGCATAATCTATACTATATAGTATACAAATAAATATATAAATAAAAAATAAATATATTGAAGAGTATGTTTATAATGTCAAAATAACAGCTTTTAACTAAATTCATATGAAAGTAAATACGGTACTTATAATAAAAAACAATTTAAACAAAAATTGTCTGTCTGTTTGTTTTGGCTAATCTCCGAAACGGCTGTACCGATTTTGGTGCAACCCTGGGGAAGAACTTACGCTACTTTTTATCGACATACTGCGCGGGCTAAGTCGCGGGCGGAAGCTAGTAATCAACATTTTAGCGCACTTAAAGAGCGATATTTCATAATTCCATTTAGTGCTGATTTTTCAATCATCTGATAACTTTATTCGAGGAACAATTTTGAAAGGACATTGTTCGTCGTCCATACATAGTTCGCCTAAGAACCAACAGGGAAGTGTATTTACTTTTTGGGTTTTAGATAATGTATATATTCGATTGAACCTAAATTAAAACAACGGACACTTTTGAGAATTCTGAAAAAAATCAAAACACTTTCGGATTTTGAAAGTCGATATTTCAAGAGAAAATCACAGTCCTTTGTTCACGCCAAGTTGTTAGATAAAATCGGAATCGGAAAAGTAAGAAAATGCAAACGAATTCAGTACGCGACCAACGCAAACGCAGATCGAGCACAGAATGCGCGCGCGCGCCAAGTGACATTACTACCAAATGTCATCTGTCAATTCATCAACTGTCAGAGTCGATATTATTGCTCGTTTCAAACAGCGCTTTCAATCCAGTTTTTTAATAGGCCGTATTATGTTTCCGCGACATCATAGCGGACTGTTTGTAACTAAAAATCATTCTCTTATATTAAGTGTTGAGAATACTGACGCTTGTCTGTGTCAAACTCTTATTAAGAGTGCTGTTACAAAGCCTTGGCTGTATGATTTATAATACCTTTGCCTATTAAAAACCTTAAATTGAGCCAAAAAATAATAGAACTATCACCGAGGATTATGACGGAAGCTAAGGACAGAAGTGAATACTTTTTAAAATGTTTTCGAAATTAAAAAGTGTCCGTTGTGTTGAAATATTTGTAATGGGTATTATTAAAATAACTAAGAATTATAGTAAATGTTTCATGCGTGTTGATTCATAGGCCATATTTTACAATGTCCTTTGACAGTTATTTTCATACAAAAACTGTCAAACGTCAATTTTATTCCTCGAATAAAAGTTATCTGGCGATGGAAAAATCAGCCCTTAGTAATATTAATTAATTAACAAAATAATCAAAACTGAAATATTTGACAACCATTTGCGGCGTTGCCATTTTCAGAAAGCACCCTCTCAAAAAAGTGTAGGTAAACATTGACGATTTAACACTGATACGTAAATGCCATGCGAGTCATGTGCATTCGTTATCGCCAAGTTATATCACCAAGAGTCATTACGTAGTTAACTACTTCAGATAACCTTAATTTTGTTGTCTACGGCTACACTGATAACGCATTTGTTTTAATGATTAGCTTAACACTATTCCTCCGAAGCGATTTAACTATTATAGATATGTGCTATGTATGAGTGGTTTCCCATTAGTAAAGCAAGGGGTAGAAATCGAACTCACGAACTTCTTGATTATTGCTATTTTTATTCCTCTTTCAAGATTATTCGAATGGAAACAAAAGAAGCAATTATAAAATTAAAACAAAACTATTTTGCCATGTCACTGTTAACAGTTCGGGAAGTAAAACAAGTGTCGTGTCGTGTCGTCAATGGGGGACTTGACACTCTACAGTGAATGGCAAGACGCGGTGCGGCACGTAATGCGTTTAGCTGGCACTCTGACAGCCGGCGGCGGTTCCGGCACGGGATTGTTGTTCCGGTTCCGATTCCGTTCCCCGCCGCACTGTCAATAGGCCCCTCCAATAAACGTTTTTATCGCATTTCGAGTTAAACATCTTGGTTCGTAAGGAGTGTTTTATTCGATTTCCTTGAACTAAACTGGCATTTGATTTTTATGAAAAAAAAATAAAAAAAATCTTGTTATGTCAAAATTAAGTTTGTGGACCAATCTTGAGCAGCAAATCTCGAGAGCAGTGGTGGCCCAGTAGTAACTGCTGCGACTTGAGAGTTGTAGGGCGTAGATTCGAATCCAGACACTGTAGATTCGAAACCAGACAGTCCAGGCGCCGTACTTTGTGTAAATTATTTCACCACCTCTGATCTCAAAACGGTGAAGGAAAATCTTGTGAGGAAACCGGCATGTCTTAGAACCAAAAATTCGAAAACATGTGACAGGGCCTGCGGTGGATAACGGCCTACTTTCTCTCACCGAGAGAAGGCTTGTGTCCCAGCAGTCCAAACATTACGTATACAACATTATTTTTAGTATACTGCAAACCTGAATATAGTTTGTTCAGAATAAGTAACTGAATCGATTCCAATAGTTTTTACACCATGTTATATTTTGTCCCAAAAATACTTAAAAATGGTAATAAGTTGGACACCGAGCGACACTAAGTACATATCGGCAATCATATGCCCACAACACAGGTTGTGGGCATATGATTGCCGATGACCCTGTCGGCCGGTGGCGCGTGTTAAGTGGTAACCAACTTTTTGTACGGACAATCAGGTAACATAACAAGCGTATAACTTCGTGATTTTTCATGAACCAGTTTTGTAAATTTGTACATAGATTCTTTACATAAAAATACTAGACACGTGTTTCGGGTTTGCCATATACTAAAAATAATGTTGTTTATTGGCCGATTTTGTTGACAAATCTTTGCAAACCTAAGTTTCTTATCACTTGCACAACCTTCTGACTAACTCGGCCTCACTTCATACGTACAATGCGATGCGAGTAATCTACAATTAGACTCACATACCGTTAACGCACTCGGACGCAATAAAGATTTTATATGCGTTTAGCGTCGGTTTAATTAGTTGACACCCGTTTTATTAACCCAGGCCGGTCGCTAACACACTGTTAATTATGAGTATCGCTTTGCACAAACGTGTGTAGCTCTGAAAACATTTTCTAAAACGTCAAATTATGGCTGACGTGACCACAACCCGCAATGTGTTATCAACAAAATAATTGCAGTCTATTTGGATGTATTGTTTGAGCTTTGAGCGACATACAATACTGATTTTATCGAGAACGTTGCATGTTATTATATTATTTTAGATTGAAATTGAGTTTTTTGTACGAGTTCTGATTTTTTTCGCGGCTTCTGTTGATCTTATACAGGGTTATTTGTAAAACAGCAACAACCTCTTAAGAGGTCATTGTACTCATGATTATGAACAACTTTTACTATGAGACCAAACCTGAAATCGCGAAAAAAAAAAAATCAGCCGTTCGCTACATTTATGTTCGTACGAGTCGTCAAAATATAGGGAACAGCTGATTTTTTTCGCGGATCAGGTTTGGTCCCATAGTAAAAGTTGTTCATAATGATGAGTACAATGGTTTCTTAAGAGGTTGTTGGTGTTTTACAAATAACCCTGTATAGTGATTTTTTTTTTTTTTTTTTGCGAATTTTTGTTTCTTATATTTGCAACTAGCAAGCCGCCCCTGCTTCGCATGGTTTTTACGACTTGACAAAATATCGAGATTAAAAAAAAAAAAATAAGTTTAATAATAATGTAATATATACCATAATTTATAGAATTTGTTAAGGAACGTTTATGTGCATAACATTTATGTTATGCACATAAACGTTCCTTAACAAATTCTATAAATTATGGTGAAAATGGCATAACATTCCGATGTGCAGTTTAGAAGAATAACGCGGTCACACAGTTGGACATGAAGAGTGAATTTAATTTATAATTATATATGCTTATGTAGATAGATAACTAACGAGTTCCCTAGTTGATCTGAAGCTTCATTCTGAATAACACCTATTTACCAAGTCTCTTTTATCAACCCTAAAATTTAAATTAGGCTCTTTCTGTGTCCTTTTTTGGCCCACAACTACAGGTTCAAATTAAATTAGCTAGCAAAACTCCGCAGACGTGAGGGGTATCAATATATAATTTAATTCGACTTTGTATAAATACCTTTCTCAGTTATACACAAGAAGTGTCAATAAAGACAAAGTATGTTCCGAGTTATTCTGAAGGTTCATTTATTATTAACCTTATGGGTATCGTAGTACAGAAGCGTGCCACACCGCCACACGTCAGTGGCCGCTCCTTCAGGGGCCTTCGGTTTGTATTGATTAGGAACCTAACTATATTTATCAAAGAGTACAGTGGCACACGCAAAGTTTATACAAATAGTACTGTTTTATTTTATCTTTGGCGTTGCCACATTTTGCACAGTGATAGGCAGACTAATGTTATATATAATTGGTTTCGCAACTTTTGACCTCGTTTCATGAAATTGGTCCAATTTTTAGTATCTATCACAACAAGAGCCAACGGCTCCAAATAGGTTAAAGACTGATTTACACGGTATGATTTTTTATTTGTGAGTTGATATGAATTATTGTTAATAAATAAGTACATGACTGTGACTATAATTTGTTGCTTTAATTTTATTTTAAGCCACAAGCAAAATACTTGCATCGTGTAATTGGGGTTTAAGCTCATACTCAAGTAAGAAAACCAGTACATACTATTATGTGAGACGAGCTTCAGCCTATGGTTTCGTCCACGTGAAATTTCGGCCCCGACCAACCACGTCGTATCTCATCGCCCGTCCGCTCTATTACTCCGTTTTCACTTACCGTACTTTCTATTTTTCATTTTGCTCGTCTCCAAAGGCTCGTAGCGTGGTGTCAAATAGCCTATAGCCTTTCTCGAGAATTGGGCTATCAGAGAAGACATAAAGATTTTTTTAAATCCGACTGGCAGTTTCAGAGATTATCGCGTTCAAACAAACTTGCCAGCTTTATTATTGGTATAGTTAGGTATAGATAACAGTGCTTTCTACAGTTCCATTTGACAGACAGTAGACTACTGACAGCCAAAAAAAAAACTACCAAATTTAACATTAGTATTCTAGTGTTGATTAGTATTTCTATATTTATGTCTGTAATTTATATGGTGTACATAATAAAGAGTATTCTATTCTATTCAATACTAGAATTAAGTAAAGTACTTCGCATGGGGCAGTAGTTAACGAGCAATGAAGACGTATCTTCGAAAACGAGCCGTTATTCGTAAACGATAATAACAATATATTCCAGTTGAAGATTTATTGTACGATCAGGACCGATTGCAGTAGTTTGGTGATTACTTAGAGTATGTTGCGTACCTATTGAAAAATAATATATGTAGATACTTATTAGTGCAAACGATAAGCTATGTTAGGGACATTTTGAAATTAATCGTAATCATTATGACAGTTTTTCTTTACCGTTTTGAAAGCAGTGGTGATGAAATGAAATATACATCTAAGGAAACCGGCATGTCCTAGAACACAAAAAATGGAAGATATGTGACCTCCACCAGAGGGGCCCGTGGCTAAATAATAACAGCCGCACAGGACGATCGATCAGGTTAAGCTACGCTTGCCGCAGTTGGTCTGTGAATGGGTGACCATTTTTACATACCGAGATCCGTGCCTCGGAAAGCACGCTAAGCCGTTGGTCCGGGCTGTCATTCGTGGATCTGTGAAAGTCGTTACGGGTAGTCAGAAGCCCGAAAGTCTGAAAATCAGTCTTACCAAAGGGTATCGTATTACCCAGTGACTGGGTTGTGGAGGTCAGATAGGCAGTCGCTCCGTGTAAAATACTGGTATCCAGCTGCATCCGTTGAGACTGGAAGCCGACCCCAACGTTGTTGGGAAAAGGCTAGGCAGATGATGATGATGTGACATCCACCAATCAGCACTGGGTCCGCGTGGTGGATTACAGCCCACTCCCTCTCACAGAGACGAGGCCTGTGTCCCAGAAGTGGGAACATTATTGGCTGATCGTGCTTATTATGTCAGTCTCTTCTAATTGCTGAGTTACCCGGACTCATAACTTTCAATAATTTTACGTCGAATCCCATTAATAAGATCATGTAGCTATTCGCATGTTTTGAGGCACTCACTCACGCTGACGTGACAAATGCGTGAGGCCACTACCGTCACGCCATCATTTTCTCCACTACCTACCTCCACGAACACCGATAGGCTAAATTGTGTTTATTTGTTTTGGCATTAATGCCTATATGGACACGATAGATGCAATCATGAAACCATAGGAACATAAGTAAAATAGAATTTCCAGTTTGAAAGGCTTTCCGGTTTGCCGCATCATAAAGTGTGAACATCATTAATGATAATGTACATTTTCTTGTTATGTACAGACGCCAGCACATCAAGCTACTACAATCTGTCAGATTTCTTTAATAGATTTTCAACTTTATCGCTAAAATATAAGGTTCAAAGTTGATTGGGAAAATCTGACAGTTTCGGGTAGCTTGATGTGCTGGCGTCTGTACATTATCACAAATAAAGTAATTAAATTTTGGGCCATTTCCCAATGAACCAAATTGGCATTTTTATATCGAGCCCACTTTACGAGTGTCATTTAATTTCTCATCTGTTGATCTTTCTCGGCATAAAAGTAGATTATTTTCATGTTCGTACGTTTATTGTGTTTGCTGTACAATAAAGAGTGGTAGTAAAGTGTGTGGACTGGCCGAACTACGCGCGAGCGCCCGACTAATCGCAGCCGGGCCAATTAAGGCTAATGCGGTTTTTATCAGCGATTCTGCGCAGATGATCATGATCATATCTCGCGGGACTGCCGGCGCGAGTTATCGTCTAGATGGGGAATCTTACGCGATAGTTATTGGAAAGCGGAGGCGGTACAGAATAGCAATGAGCGATGTATCTTATTGTCTTAACGATGCGTAATCTCGCTTGCTGAGCAAGAATTCTTTAGACACCGTACAGTTTCAGAATAAACATAAAAATAGTCGAGAGGGGTCGTGAGACCCCCGGTTGGAAAGGAATTCCTCCTTTCGCTTTTGAAAAAGTGCAACATTTTGACCTTCACGACACTTTCTTTACGTAACAAATGTGTCGTGACAGTCAAGATGTCATGCTTTTTTCGTTCTAGCTCTCATTCGGCAAATGTGCAGAGCATAACTTTTATCATTGAAATTTAATATTTGAGCTTAATTTTTATTTTAATTTTATAAGTTTACGATTTTATTTTATTTTTATTTTAGTTTTTATGACGTGTGTAAACATTTTACCTATGGATATTTATCTGAAATAAATTATTTGATTTGATAACGTGCGATAAGGAACTTCGTTCCAGTACACAATTTGACTTCTACAAATATTCAGCTACGAATGGCAATGCGGCGATGTCATTAAAAATCAAGAAGTTTATTAAAGCTGTTATTTGATTTAAACTGTGTCAAATTGTCTGGAGACGGCACAATGGATTGTTACAATCGCGAAGTTAGTTTGTTATTGAAGTACATCGTTACAATATTTCGCTTCTACAATTTACATACGATTGACCTAAGGATTCTAAGACAGCGATTTTCATTGTGATGAAATAATTTCTATAAATTTAAATGATTAGATTCTACACACAGCTTAATGATTAAATTTCTTGTTTTAACGTAAAATATTCAATGACTCTCCGTAATACTGTAGCGTCCCACTACTGAAAGAATTTTCGGAATCGGATCAGTAGTTTCGAAGATTACTCCCTACTTACTTACAAACTGACAAAATTTTACTTCTTTATGGAATTAAAACTGTTTCAGGACCAGTCTTCTTATCCTAGAAATAAATTTTAATTCAAGCAGTTATGTATCGTAGGTACTTACAAAATAAATTTTAATGTAATGAAAATGGAAAATGGTGATGTATTTTCAGGAATAGTGTTTCTTAAGGTAAAATTAAATTAAATTACAATAACAATGTGAAGGTATTTGTGCTCAGTGGCCTTGAAGAAACTCGTAGTTGTTGAATAGGTACTCGACTGATTATTGTTTAGGTAAAACCAACTGCCATTCGAAGGATAAGATCTACGAGATATATTATTAGGAGTACCGAAAGAGCTTCTATGTATATCTATACATATTTATAAATTGAAGTTGCTTTTCGTGTCTGTCTGTGTGACCGCATTGTTCTTCTACTAAACTACGCAACGGATTTTGATGCAATTTTCACCATCATTTAAATAAATAAATAAAAAGAATTTATTCCGGAAGGTTTATGTGTACAATACCTTAAAATTTAACTTAAATATAATAAAGAAATGCCATGTTTTTTTAAGTCTTGAATACCGTGCGAAGCAGGGGCGAGTCGCTAGTTATTTATAGAGCTCTTTGTTATACTCAGTTTTTGTATGTTTACGGAACTCGTAACCTTGACGTTCACTTGATACAACCGTCGGCCGAGGTTGACGGGCCCCTTGAACGTCCTTCCCCTTTTGTTTTGGGTTCCGAAATTGACATTAGTTTTTACTATAACATCATAATATACGTAATTAGTTTTCTGACATATTTTTAAATATTCTACATAACAATTAGTTTTTTCGAACGCAATTCGCACATATTTTCAGAAAGTCTAAATCTCCCGAACAATACATTTTCAGTGTACGTGGCTTGTGTGATAACACGCCATTATATACGAAGGATCTATATTATTGCTAACAAATTACGCTACATTATTGCATCCTATAATATCTGAAAAGTTCAATTTCATGTTTATCGGGAGTACATGAACAGTCTGACAACCAGTTTTAGAAAGGGGTACCGTGTTGTGTTAGACTTGAAGCCGACCCCAAAATAGTTTCGAAAAGGCTAGACAGATTGATTGATTCAGACTTCATGAATTGAATAGTCTTCCTGTACGTTCGAATATTTGTAGGTATTCGTAGCTCGTAGCGATCTCGTAGCGGCGCAGGCGTAGCCCGTAGGCCAATGTGTACGCTTTGTGCCGCCTTGCCTGGACCATGCATTCGTAACATTGAAAATTTCTGTTTGACGTAACGGACTTACCAGTACATTCTGAAATAGCTTCATGTACTATGAAGGCATTTGGGACAAAATAAAATTATACATACGTCACAATATGTTATGATCGTTAAGTCGATTTTAAAACTCATCAAAATGTCATTTTTAGGAAAATAAAGACTTTCTTCCTAATTATGCTCATAAATTCCTTAGTATACAGAAAGCACAAAAAAATGACGGCACTAAAAATATGCATAACGACTGAATTTTAAAACGTCTTAGTCCGATATATAGTGGTTCCAGTGTTGTTCTCGGCCACTTGCTACCCCGGAATGCCCATGAGTGCAATTATGTAAATAACCCCCTTCCTCTTCCCTCTGACATCTCTCTCGGGACTTCAGCTGTCGTGATGGACGCTTGCCGTTCGGGAATGGAACTTAACAATTTTCCTATTAACGGTATTACGGAAAAGCTTGGAATACTTGAACGTTTCTCACGTTCAAGTATTCCAAGCAAAGTGAGTTGAGATGAACCCGACTACGGCAAAGACAAAGGAGGGTTATGATTTTATTTTCTTTATAAAATTGAAATACAACCCGTGACTTTCTTTACGCATATGATTTAAATGTTGTTTGCAATAATAATCCCTTGAAATGGGTGCAATTCCTGACCAATTGTCCATTTTATTGGCATAGGTATTGTATAACTCTCAGCTTGAACTGGCATGTTATCCCGGGAGTTCAAGTTGCGCCCACAAAGCCTATAACTCAGTCAAAACGCTCACAATTCTGGCAGTGTTAATCTGTTTACGTATTTACGTCGGCTAGCCCATTGGATTGCAACTTGGCTTCACCTGCCATAAGTTTGACTGCACCTATATTATGTTCAATGTGGTTAGGATTGTTTGTAAAGGCAGGGGATTTAAGGGAACCTAAATTGTCCGAATATTCAAATCACAATTGTCATTCTTGACAGTGCATAATCAGCCTATTATGTTCCCACTGTTGGGATAGAAGTCTCCTCTTTGTGGGAGGGAGTGGGCCATAATCCACCACGCGGGCCCAGTACAGGTTGGTGGATCACATGTCTTCGAATTTAGGACATGCCGGTTTCCTCTCGATGTTTTGAGGGTTTGTCTGCTTGGGTTCCAACTCACGACCACTGGGTCACCATTGCTCATTCTTGACAGTCTGTTATTATACAAAATGGTCGTATAGCCATTGCTTGCATGGTTTTGGTTTATATTTTGCCGTGTTATCACGGTACATTGACGTAGGGAGTTCATAACTAATCTCCTTGGCTGTACTCTTCAAGATTCGCGATGTTTTCCTATGCTTAAAACTTAATCTATGTTCTAAGATGGCATTTTCTATGTTACTGGGCTACACGTTTAAGCATTATTTCTTCTCTTTTCTGCCTCTTTCTGTCTACAGACTGATAAACAACTTTGTGTAAGTTTTACGGAATTTGGCTGGATGTATACAACGTGTAACGTTAAATGCGCAAAACCTCAGACACCCCAACTGATTTTTAATTCAATTGACCTATTTCAGAGAGAAAATAAGTCATAAAAAAATTGTAAAGGTTTTATGTGCTGTTTTAGTTTTACTGGCCATTCTGATCGTTTCTTGCGTCTGTGACGACGCTTTATCGAGGGAGGAGTCGTCAGCGGGCCGCTGCGCCGTGCTGACATTGGGTTGCTTGACCTATTAATAAATAGACACGGCAACGTTTAGAATGAAGATTTTTTGAAAAATGTGACCTATATTAAAAAGTGGTTCAATTAATTCTGCTCGTTATTCTGATCAAACTATTTTCTGCGCATTTAACGTTACACGTTGTATAATTTGTTTTTGCTACTCGGCTGGTCGTAATTGATTTCGTCCATTTCTTGTTACATAAATGTGCCGTATTTGCAGTTTTTCTCATGTCAATTAATTAGTTAAGAATGCATCAGTGACTTTTAAAAGCAAGTTTTACTCGACTCTACTCGTATAACCTTATAAGTCTAGTATTACGTCGAGATCAGCTAGAAGTTATAATAATCGCTAGTTAAAACGCTTGCGTATCTATTCCCACGTGCGGAAGCAAACCGCTGATTCATAACTAGCGTTGAACAATCGAAGATTGTTGCGTAACACACATTGTCACATTGTCATAGTCATTTATTGGATAGGAAGTCTTATAAGGCATTACAAGAAACATCCTCATTTCAAGCAGCTACACCTTTTCTACATCTAGTTATACTAGATTCTGGGATTCCATTTTTTCTCAGAACGACGGGGTAGTTGCACTAACAGTAGCTTTCATTTTGACAGTTCAACAATATTCATTACGTTATTAACGTTGTTGAGCAGACAATTTGTTCGAACATACGAAGCAATGTATTTGCAATATCGTTCAAAATAACTCATATTGCGATTGACAGTGTGTTACGCAATTAGAGTACTGTTTCTTTCCATTTGCTACATGCTAAGACTGATTGATTTTCATCCTTCATGCAATTATCACCGAGAAAAAACTAGCCATATGTACTGCTAAGCGGTACTGCTGAGCATGAAGTTCTGAGTTCTATTCCCAGGTCTATTAAGTTTATTAAGTTTTTCCATTAGTAGTTTCTCAATAGCAACCCGGAGACTGGATTTGTGCCCGTTTTATGGCAATAGGCTCGTCCTCTATTACGTGGCACTTAAACATTATCAGAATCAGAATGCTTTATTTGTAAACGTAGGTCAAATTACAATAGTGTGCGAGATGTTACAGGTAGGTAGATCGTAGGTCAAATTACAATAGTGTGCGAGATGTTACAGGTAGGTAGATCCTCTATGTTTTGCCACGGTAATATAGATAATATTACCGTGGTTTTGCCCAGAGGCGTACAAATATATTAAATTGATATTGTCGAATTTTTTATTTTACACATTTTTTATACAAATAGCGGCCGCAATATGGTGTACTGTAAGCACACTTCTGCCTAGCCTTTCGGGGAATACGAAAGTTCATACAGTGTGCGTTTTGCGCCTATTTTAACGTTTCTATTTAACCTGCATTCGCGATTTATTTGCCAAAAATGTAAACAAATATGAGTTTATTGAAAAATAACTTTAAATCCTACACAATAAAGTTCAGTTTACGCTACAATTTCAAACATTTTTATAACTTTTTCAATACTGCTAGTCATTCCGTAATCAACTTAATTGCCATTGCAATAAAGTTGATATTTGTTTAACTTGAAATAATATTAATTTGAAACAAGTTTGAATAGGATGGGACAGTTGTTTCTGTTCAACATAAATCTATCAACCACTATTCAACTACGTGTGTGTACGTTTAGATGTTTGTATGTTACTCAATTGCGCAAAAACGGCAGAACGGATTTGAATGAAATTTGGCACACAGATAGTTTTTAACGTGGATTAACACATAGGATACTTCTTGTCTAGGTAGTAAGTTCCCGTGGGATCATTTCTGACATGGCATAAACGCGTCCGAAGTCGCCAGCAACAGCCAGTTCCTTCCCTAAGACAGGTGACGTCATCTGATATTTTGTTATCCGGATTTGATATTCAACGTAGTGTCGGGATACACCACTTTATGTGTATACTATTGTACTGAATATGGCGGGAGGTACAGACGCCAGCACATCAAGCTACCCGAACCTGTCAAATTTTCTTAATCAACTTTGAACCTTATGTTTTAGCGATAAAGTTGAAAATCTATTAAAGAAATTTGACAGACTGTAGTAGCTTGATGTGCTGGCGTCTGTACCTCGTTACCGTTTCGTGGATTATCCCTCTATATTCGTTGTGAACATTGAATAAGTTTCTTAGATTTCAATCTAGGATATGAATCGTTACTGCTTATTGGTAGGCATCTCTAGCTAGAAATTTGTATTGGAAAAACTCCACCAGGAGTCAACTCTGTAGATTGGTAAAATGGTATTTTAGTAAATCGGTAACTCACAACAATGGTCACTTAGTTTTAGTGCAGGCGATGGTACTTACCATTAAGAGTTTCTATTTTAGCTTTTATTACAGGTAGTTTAGCGAAATTGGTTATTTTCAGTATTATTTCGGTTCGAAGTACAATTATACTAATCAACTTTGTCTGCCTGTTTTCGAAGAAATAATATACCGTTGGAGCGGTGATACGTTGGTCACACGACTGTATACCATTCTTAGAAATTAATGATGATGGAATCGCATTTTTTGTTATCTATTTCCTTGTACAGTCTTTTACGTGTAGGTATACGACTTCTTGGTATTCACAGCCTGTTCTACTAAATAAAAATAACATATTATTTAGTAGAACAATTCTGGAACTGATTGGATTTGTTTAATTCAGCAACAATTTCCCAGAAATTAGGTAGGTACACATTTTGGAAATGATTGAAGAACCATTATTTTCTTGTTAAAAAGTTAGATTTAGAAATTGAGATTATATAAGAAGACTAATTAAGTAAATCCGAATCCCAAAAGTAGTATCAAGATAATTTCAAACTTGTCATAAACGGTTCATAATCAATTTCAAACTTGACCTAAACAGTTCATTATCAATTTCAAACTCGACATAAACGGTTCATAATCAATTTCAAACTTGACATAAACGGTTCATTATCAATTTCAAACTTGACATAAACGGTTCATAATCAATTTCAAACTTGTCATAAACGGTTCACAATCAGTTTCAAACTTGACATAAACGGTTCATAATCAATTTCAAACTTGACATAAACGGTTCATTATCAATTTCAAACTTGACATACACGGTTCTTAATCAATTTCAAACTTGACATAAACGGTTCATAATCAATTTCATCATCGTCATCATCATCATTCTCTTGCCCTTATACCAATTTACTTGGAGTCTGTGCAACATTTATTTACATCTATTCGTCCATACTTGTCTTAACAATTTTCCCCCATGTGCAAATAGTTCCATAATAATTTTGTAGTATTTCAGATGTGGATAATGTCGTGAGCTACACATGTGTAATGTCTTTTTTTTCTCACTACCTGCCTATTACGATGTTTGTGTAACTGTATGTTTTCCCGAAATAAATAAACGATCACTTTATTTAATACACAGACAATACGTGTCACTTCAGCATACACTGGAAAATTCACATATTTTATGTGATAGAATCAGCCATCAGGTGAAATGACTAAGCCAGTGTACCCTTATTCAGTAAGGGTAGCAGTTAAACTGTCAACGATTTAAGCGTGTGCAAATAAACAAACGTCCAATCCGATGGTCACACCAAAAGCTTTTTAACGTGCTGCTATTTGCCATTTGACTCGAATTTAAGTTACAATTTACAGCTTGAAGAATTACGCTAGTTCCCAGCTGTAGAGAAGTTAAAATAATCAGTTTACATTGTGGTAAAGTAATTGATGTATCGTATAGTGTTACAATTATAATGCTTTCGAGGAAATAAGATAGAATCGACAACTGATATAATCAGATAATTACACGTGTGTATTTACATCTTTTTTATATACTGATTAATGTATATGATTGTGCAATAACATGAGAGGGCCAATTAAATACCGTACAGTCGGCCTTAATGAAAAATAAAAACAACACTTTTCCGCAACTCGGGGAAAAGTTACAAAGTTATCCGAACTTTTCCGGGAAAAAGCTGTGCGGTATGCACTTGTAAATTTGTTTTTGCACAAGTTTTTAATAGAAAATAAGTGAAGTCAGCGTGTACACTTCCTATAGTAAAATACGAAATAGGAGTGTGTATCCATTCACCCAGTATCATGATTCCATTGCTGTGTCCACTTATGCATGCCGGTCGATTCTGGAAAAATCTCACCGTGATAACTAAGGTGAAGTGAGCTTAGAGTGAGCTGTGAGTCATGCTGATGCTAGGAATTGACACTATTGACGACTCACTTCACGCTCACTTCACCGAAGTTTTCACAGTGAGATGGTTACAGAATCGCACGGCAGATCTCCATTCCCGTCAACACGAATCAGTGTCTTTTCCTTAATCTTAATTCTTCTTAAACTCCTAGACGTGATGAAAGTCAACAGTGTCTTGTCCAGAAGGGCTAGAACTAAATTGTACTTGATATATTTCACCGGACTATACCAAGAAGTTCTAAGCGAATTTGACATCGCTTGGGACCAGCTATCCTGACACAACCTGTGGTCTTCTTGCCGCAGACATCTTTATAAATAATACCTATTACTTTCATTGATCGCCCGTCAGAAATCACACTACATCGATATGTCTTATTTTGTTCAGCCCAATCACAATTTGGAGCATCGAAGAGCGGCCCCACGGGACTAAAGATTCGTTCTCACCGGATTTAATGGTCGCTGTTGACTGGCTAGAAATAAAAATCGCATTTGCGATAATTGGTTTCGGGCCGGCGAGCCGATCTGAGCGCGGTTTTACATGCTCGACTAGCTAAATGAGCGATCGTATCTGATTTTCTAGTCGTTAGTATTTTTATCATGGTTTCAGTTTTGACGGAAAAAAAAAATACTTCGAGGGTAATCCTGTTATCGAAAGACCTTAACCTTTACCGTTATCTCCGAGGACTTGTCAGACGCTTTATCTTCTGCAACCCTTTTATATGTTTGCTATAATACTTTGTGCATCTGCATATCTTACTTTTTAATAATTTTTTATCTATCACTCTTGATAGATATAAATTTCACACAAACAGTAGTCGGCACATAACTTGGCAAGAGTCCTCCCCTTTTCCTCTCCTTTCTTTAACTTTCTTCTAAACAGACGTGTTTAAAATAAATTATGGAAATAACCGTAGAATAATTACAAGCAATCAAACTGATAATTTTTTTGTTGCACTAAGTGTACATGCGCAAACTTATTCCCACTACGGCAAAACCTTGCCAAGTTATGTGCCGCCGACTATATCTTACTGTCTCTTCATTAAGACATGGTTGTGTTTCTTGGTATAGTCTTGCTAATGGAGACAAATCAACCATCTATTGATCTTTATCGAATGCAAGTTGCAAAGCACGATTACGACAGCAATCGAGATATGCTCAATTAACTGCAGCTCGTTTTCCAATCCTGCAGACTAACGTAGTGGGAATAATTAGAACCTACAGCTTACACGCTGTTGAGAGTCTTGAGCTAGTTCCAACGAATACCGAGCTGCATTCGATTACGACGAGCCATGCGACTCGAGTTCAGCTCCAGTTTTGGCAGAATTAACTATCGGTATTGACGACAGAAAACCTACAGTACTGCAGTTATGTCTTCGAAAATAACATAATGTTCGGTCACATTACATAAAAGTCAATATTGGCGTCGAAATTTTAATGCAAATCATTAATAACTTCACCACTAATGTTCAGATGACTAGTTACACATAAAGCACATTAACTAAAATTAATCATAACATCAATGACTGCCACAGGCAGGCACTCCATTACTCGAAAACGTCGGACCACAAAATTAGGAATATTTCACGATTCACCGAACATTAATGTGTACACAAATAACTTCACTATAACAGATTCCAATTGTATTAAATTGTGCGTCATCGTCCATCATTCCGTTCCCTTTATTGGGAATACATAGTTAAAAGCGTTCAAGTCTATTTATGTACAATATGGCTGCTCTAGCGCGAACTTATTACGAGTACTGTGTGAACCGCTATATTTAGCATGAACTTTTAGAGATATCCCAGAATATAGTGCGAGGTGACGTCATTGCACGTCGAAGCATTTTTATTTGTTTTTTTTTTTTGCAGAAACTTGAGTAGGAATCAAAAATGTATTTAGAACTTACGAAGAGTAGATTGACTGGTCACCTGCCATATATATATCAATGAACGACGGGGGCACGGGACGGTGGGACGGCACGGTTGGCGCAGTGGTTAAGCGATTGACTGTTGCGCTGCGTGTCGCGGGTTCGATTCCCGCACGGAACAAATATTTTTATGACCTACAAGTAGTTGTTCCAGGTCTGGCTGTTTGTGTATGTGAGTTTAAAAAATAGCCCGCGAAATTATAATTTTCTTACGTTTTTTAGCAATTTACAAGTCAGTGTCAGGTTATATGTTGAACAAAATATGATTTGCGAGCGTAACACGTATGTATTTACAGAATCATTAAAATCATAACCCAACCTTCTAAATTTATATAATCCTACTGATTGATATTTCATGAAACAGTCATAATACCCTAGCGTTTTCCCCTTAACCAAATAGTACAGTGTGGCAGGATATTTATGTTAAATGATAAATGATTTATTTTCTGTAAGTAGGTTTGTACAAACACTTTTACATGTCAATCATATTTTTTAAAAACTAGATGAGGTCGGCGTTTCCTATCTGACTACTCTGAGAAGAAAGGCCGAATCAAACTCAGAGGTCACAGTCTCTTTTAAAGTCCAGACATAATCTTGGTCAGATAGCTATTGCTATGCACAACATTGTCTGTTTATTCCAATGTTATTACTTTATTTGTTATACTTTACAAGGTATTTCCCCAATGCCACATTTGTTTATTAAGATACACTTACCATTACACTTATAACATACAACTTCAATGAGGCCTGATGACAGTCTTCACATTTGCTTGAGCATCTGAAAAAGAAAAGTAATACTGTTCAACTTGCTTCAAAATTTTACGGAAGTTTTTGGAAGTTCTTTAGACGAGCTATTTTTTTAATAACCTGTATTGTCCCAATGCTGGGCAAAGGTCTCCGTCTTATGTTTTCATTGTTTCTTTTGTAGACCATCTATGAGTCTCCGATGGATTTTAGAATCTGCTGTTTTACAAAACAACTCCGTTATGTAAAACAACTGAACAAAGTTCAGCTGGATTGTCTTTGCGCTACGTTTTACAACACTGGTACCGACGTGTAGACGTAATGCAGAATGGTTTATCTGCCGTCGCAATGAATGTCTTTCATAAAACGCTGATAGCTTTTAATTATTATTGTCCTTCAAATCACGGTAATTTTTACTCGTATTACTAGTTCTATTTCGGACGCCATTATTTTACATTTGTTGCGACACACACGAGGCACGAGTAACAAAATTTAGAACTAAAATCTACAATCTGACGTTTCATTTCACACTGTTTTACAAAGCCGCTAATCGTTGACCCGCTGCATTGATAAATGCAAATGTTTATTCAATTCGGCGTTTTCAAGTTCAGTAATTATGAAAAACCACGGTGACATAACGGAGCTGTTTTGTAAAACCACTTGTGGTTTTGTTAAACAGCGGATTCGACAATTCATCTGTGACATATAAATTTACTCCTTTATTTATAAACGTTACTTAATGTAAGGTACTGATTAGCGGCTGTTTAACAATACATGTTTGACGTTTAAACGTCTCTTAACTTTACAAATAAAATCACTCTCAACGTTTATAAATAAACTCCACTAAAAATTAAAATTATATTCATTTTTCGCGAAGTTCTTCTAAACTGCGCAACGGATTTTGATGCGGTTTTCACAATAATCTAGAGAATATGTATATTCAGGAAAGTTTACGGTACAGACGCCAGCACATAAAGCTACCCGAAACTGTCAAATTTTCCCAATCAACCTTGAACCTTATGCTTTAGCGATAAAGTTGTAAACCTATTAAAGAAATTTGACAGATTGTAGTAGTTTGATGTGCTGGCGTCTGTATACAACGTGTCCCAGAAATCAACGTCAAGCCGAAAACGGGCAATAGGCCAAGTCGTGACAGCTATTAGAAAAATATAAAAAAAAATCTTGGTCATGTACTTTTCGAATTATAAGCATTCAAAAATAAATCTCAAAAAGTGACACCCTGTGATGATTTTTCAAGTCCTGTGACTACATTATTAACATTTCGGTAGTTTTTTTCTCTGTGATCTAACCATGAATAACCCTTCTGTAAATTACAGTTAAAAGTTAAAACGTAACTGCCTCAGTTTTAAATTAAATGTTAGATTTTTGCCCAATATTGAATTCAAAATAATGACATCACCCAACTTTAACCGACTGTACTGAAAAAAAAATCTACTACACTATTTTGGCAAGTAACTTTAAAAGATGGCGCGTTTAGTCAGGATTCCAAAATGGTATAACACATACTAATTGCTACTTCTTAATTGAGGAAAAAAAGTACATTGTTGGTTTTGGCATTTGAAATAAAATTCAGTCGTTGGATTTCTTTTATTATAATTTTTATTAAATCAGATTTACGAAGTTTTATAACAAATGTTCAAACTGTTTTCCTTCAGCTGCAATGCAAGTTCTACATCTCTTTAAAAATGATCGCGTAATAAGACGGGCGTATCTTCTTGAGTTGATGTATTCAGCGGCTTCTGCAATTCTTTGGCGCAGCTCGTCTAAATCTTGAATTGGTTTAGAGTACACTTTATCCTTTATCGTACCCCAGTAAAAAAAATCTATGGGGTTTAAATCGGGTGAACGGGCAGGCCACGAAATTGTACCACCCCGCCCAATCCACCTATCGGGGTATTCTCGATTGAGAAACTCTCGTACAGTGAGAGCATAATGCGCTGGGCAGCCATCTTGTTGATACCACATGCTGCCGTAAATGTTCAGTGGCACTTCTTCCAATAATTCTGGTAATTGGTTCTGTAAGAAGTTCAAATAACCCTGGGCATTTAAATTCTCCGGCAGCTCGATTGGACCAATAACTTTACCATTCAAAATTCCCGTCCACATATTTACTTTAAACTGGTACTGAGATCTATCTTCCCGCATCAAATTTGGATTTTCCACGTGCCATTCGTGCAAATTGTGGAGGTTCATGTAACCGTCCTTTTTAAATGTTGATTCATCGGACCATAGAATTTTTTCAAAGAATCGCGGGTCCTCTCGGTGCCTCTGCAACATCGTTCGACAAAATCGTACTCTCTCTGGGTAGTCTCGGGGTAGCAGACTTTGTACTCGTCGTACATGGTATGGGTGAAACTCGTTCTTTTTTAAAATACGATGTGCAGTACTTTTGGGGACTCCTATGCTCTGTTCAATTCCACGTACTGAGATACTTCTGTCTTCTTCAACTGCTTGCAAGACTTCGGCTTCGTAGGGCATAACGGGTCTTCCCTCGCTAACCATTTGGCTAGGAAATCGACCCTCTGATAATGACCGATGCACATTAATAAATACTCGATGATCGGGATGACGCTCAGCATTCGGGTATCTCTCACGATACACTCTTGCTGCGGCATTGGCGTTGCATAAGCATTCTCCATAAATGAGATGCATGTTGGCGTATTCCTGTGCGGTGTATCGAGATGGCATGATAAAACACTACACAAACACGGGGTTGCGATTAAAACAAGTCCGGGGTTGTCAGAAACGGTGCAGATAAATCCAAATTACAATGCAAATCAAGTCCAATAAACAAAGCCACAGTTGTAAGTACGAAGTCAATACGAATACAAAAAGATGTGCAGTCAACGAAAGAGCGTAACGTACTGCAGTATTGCACAATTTGCCGACGCATCCCTGTTTAGCCAGAGTAGCGTCTCTATCTGTTTCACTCACACATATGAAATGATGTGTCAATCCGTCTCCCTCTTAGTTAGATAAAAGTAGCGTCACTATCTATCTCGCTCCCACTTATCAAAGTAGCGTCACCTCACATTAGCTAAAATGAATCTTTCTCGCTCACACTAGTCAAAATAACGTCACTCTTCGTCTCAATCGAACTTTTATGAAATACGGCTTCATAAAAAAAAAATGTTTTTTCTCAATTAAGAAGTAGCAATTAGTATGTGTTATACCATTTTGGAATCCTGACTAAACGCGCCATCTTTTAAAGTTACTTACCAAAATAGTGTAGTAGATTTTTTTTTCAGTACAGTCGGTTAAAGTTGGGTGATGTCATTATTTTGAATTCAATATTGGGCAAAAATCTAACATTTAATTTAGAACTGAGGCAGTTACGTTTTACTTTTAACTGTAATTTACAGAAGGGTTATTCATGGTTACATCACAGAGAAAAAAACTACCGAAATGTTAATAATGTAGTCACAGGACTTGAAAAACCATCACAGGGTGTCACTTTTTGAGATTTATTTTTGAATGCTTATAATTCGAAAAGTACATGACCAAGATTTTTTTTTATATTTTACTAATAGCTGTCACGACTTGGCCTATTGCCCGTTTTCGGCTTGACGTTGATTTCTGGGACACGTTGTATAAGTATTAAACTTACATAATTATGTGTAATAAAAAAAAAACAATTTAATTATGAAGTCGTAAAAACCGTGCGAAGCAGGGGAGGGTCGCTAATTTTTAGGGTTCCGTAGTCAACAAGGAACCCTTATAGTTTCGCTATGTCAGCCTGTTCGTCCGTTCGCAGCTTAGCTCAGAGAAACTTAGTACTAGAAAGCTATAATTTGGCATGGATATACATATTAATCACGCCGACAAAGTGGTAAAATAATATCCAGAAAAAAAATTTAGGGAGCCTTCTCTTCACGTAGTGGGGACGGTTCTTTTTTGTCGTCTACCCCATGGTGTAGGGTATTATTGGATAGGTCTTTAAAAAAAAATTTATATAAAAAAAAACAACCGACTTCCAAAAAACACTACAAAGTGAAAAATAATTTTTATTTTGGAAGTCGGTGTCGTTGGTTCCGCATTTTGGTTTTTTGACACCGACTTCCGAAATTAAAATTATTTTTCACTTTGTAGTGTTTTTTTGGAAGTCGGTTGTTTTTTTTTATTTTAAATTTTTTATTTTTCACTTTTGTTATATCTACCCCAATCAAATTCATATAAACACTACTTGCTATGTAAATATCAGTGACAGGAAGCTACATCTGCGTTTATAGGGTACAGACGTGATGTTATTTTGTGCGATTGCGTAAACAGTGCATACATATGCGATAGCAGCAATCGCGGTTGTTTTACTGGTATTAATTATTATTATAATAAAAAAAAATATATAACCTTTGTAGTGAGTACAGGCGTGATATTATGTTGTGTGATGGTGTAAACAATGCTTAGATATGCTATTGCAACAATCGCGGTTAATCTGCTGTTATTTATTGAAGAGTTCCCCCAATTTCTACAAGATCCCATCATCAGATATTGAAATGGTGACAATGGGACCACACGGGAAGCACCAGCTTTCAAATAAAAAAAAGAATCATGAAAATCGGTTCACCCAGTCGGTTATTATGAGGTAACAAACATAAAAAAAAAAATACAGTCGAATTGATAACCTCCTCCTTTTTTTGAAGTCGGTTAAAAATATTGCGGGTTTGTGAAAACCATTTTTCGATTCCGGGATCTGTCTTAAAAATGTCGTTTTCTTGACGGCTGTAGACGTCGGTGGCGTGTTTGGCACGTTTTCGTTTGTCGGCTATAGCCGTCCGTGGCGGTCAAAAGGTTAAAGTGCTAACAAGAAAAGCCTTCGCTGCTATAAAACTATTTAACCTCCACAAAAATAAGAAGTAACTTTCAACATATCGATTCGTCTAGACGCGCGCTATTTAAAACCGTATAGGGCTAAAAACAAACTGTGATAAAGGGCCGCGAAATCGTTAAAGCTGTCCTCTACGGAAGAGTAGACAAAATGGCAAGTTGTAGACGGATTTTTAAAGAAATCTGTCATTTTGTCTACTCTTCGTCGACAAAACCCGTATCTATGGTGGTCATTCTACGCGTGCTGCATATGTGGGACAAAAGTAAAGAAAACACCATCTGGTATTAGAAAATAATTTCCCCGTTGCCATAGTAACGCTACGGCGTTGGTATGAAAACAAAAGTGTTTCCACTATAGTAACTATGTCGGTAAACTTACGACTTGTTGTGTTGCCCACAGGCATTCAATTAGCTTAACAATAATTGTTTTAGGGCTTCAAACCTTGGATTTTGATAACGTTATTAATTTCCATGTTTATGTCCTTAAAGTAAACTAGAACTTACATAGTCTTCTTGTGACTGAGTTCTCGTAATTTTTAAAATTTTATGGAACTAGATATTTCATTTCTGTAGTGTATTTTCCGTTTTGAAAACTAAAAGGAAACCGTCCTATAGTCAACTGGCTGAATGGATGCTTTGAATTGGACAGATCCATACGGTGCAATTGGGAGCAGCGGTGGCTAATTGGTAACAACCGCGATTTACGAGTTGTGGGTCGTAGGTTCGAACCCAGACAGGCGCCTTGCTTTGTATAAATTATTTCATCACCACTGCTCTCAAAACGGTGAAAGAAAATATCGTGAGGAAACTGGCATGTCCTAAAACCACAAAAATCGAAGACATGTGACATCTACCAACCTGCAGTGGGCCCGCGTGGTGGATTACGGCCCACTCCCTCTCACCGAGAGGGGGCGTGTGTCCCAGCAGTAAGAACATTATATAGGCTTATTATGATACGATGCAATTCGCAATAACTATGATGAAATTGGTCGCATCAGCAGGTATCGCTTTGTTTGTAACGTAACTTAAAATTAACTGGATTATTAACGAAGTTAATTGATAGCCTTTGTCACCATTCACCATAAATAAATAATTAATGAATGAGTTTATTCCGGGTTGCTGGCACGAACAAGGTTGAGGTTTAGTTATTTGGAAATTAGGTCAGCATTGTTTTGATATCTTTATTTAGGAGTCATGAATTATTTAGTTTCCAAAAATAGTCAGCCATGCCAATAACCTACCTTGTTGCAATAAAAAAAAAAATACTGTGCGTGCAACACCGTACATGCCATAGAAGTGAAACTTCTTAAAAAATAATTAATAAGAGAAGTTTACTGTGAGAGAGAGACAGAGAAAGTCATATCTTTCTTTTCTCTCATGTAACGAAATGTGCCTAAATGTGACGCGTCCTTGAATTTTCACTCTCAATTTTCGTCCAATCATTTAATCGCTGCCTACATAATGACCCTTTAAAACAGTGTTTATTTTTTGTAATTATTAACTATGTGCGTAACTATTAAATTCCTAGGTACCTTAGAGCTAGCCACTAGTTACTGATTTCTCCAAGTCTTTACCCGGAATTGGAGGTTTATTCCCACACTAAGCACGTTATCCGTATTTCTGCGGAAGTTACGTGCGTTCCCTACTCCGTAATACCCACGGACATAAGATTAGTTCGCAGCCCGAGCTAAAAATGAATAACAACACAATTTGACAGTTGTGCCTACTCACGATGTGTGTCACGCCTGAAAAATTTACACTAGTTTTGACGGATCAACTATATTTGGACGGGCCCGTATTATCGTTGACGGACTTACCCCCTGCTTTAGTATCAGCTAGCATTACCAAACCATAGTCAATCTTGTTCTTTAATCGCTTTTTCTTATCTTATGCAGGAGCATGAGGAGATACCAGGACCACCGCCAGCCTACGAGACAGTTGTTGAAGGGCCTCCGAATATTAAGGACTGTCAATCACTAGAGGTGAGTTGAACTTCGATGTAAATAAACGGTTTATTTTTAAACGTATACGTAAGTTTAAAAAAAAATTTAAACGTCACAAATGTATCGTTATGCAGCCGGCTTAACCATAAATTTAGAGATCATTACGTCACTTTAATCAACGTTTAAAAATAAATCCCTAAATGTCAAACTTTTGTACTGTCAGTCACGTTATCTACAGTCAGCTATAAAAAGATTCCACGTGTAACTGAAAGTAGAACAAATAAAATGCATTCGATCAATCCATGTAAAATAGTAGAAAGCGCGCCAAAACCTGTAATGTCAGTCCATCAACCCGAAATAGACGAAGACAGTGGAATAGAGCTGAAAATGGCAACTTTGTGCGGGTTTCCGATCGATGTTTTATTTTTAGTATTTTTTCTATTTACAAATCGTTCCGAATCGGGGTTTCACATGACAGAAGGGGTGTTAGAACTCTGACGTCCGACTTTAAGTGGATATTGGAGGTCAAACGTCGTTCTAAAACGGATTTGTGCTGGTCACGGAAAAGCCGGTCCTACTTATAATATTATGTGGTATTTTCATTTGGTGTAGTTTTTTATTCGCGGCACAACCTTGAACCAATTTTTGATCACGATATCTTCCACCGGTTCACTTGCAAACTATAACTTTTAGTTCTTGCCGTCAAAATATTATTGTTTGTTCTTTTTATAAACGATCTTACGAAGGGATTGAGTTACTGTGACCTATATGCGCTCGGTCGAGTTCAGATGTCGATGTCTTGGCACCATTAATTTAGTCTTCATTGAAACTGTGTACAGTTTTAGATGATGATATAATAATGAAGTAGCGTTGTGCCCATTCTGCATTGCTGGCAAGTATGAATGGGCATGACAATAATGGACATTGTCACGATATGCATAATGTTGTATATGATAATTTGTGTTTATCATATTAATTGTATTAGTCACACAAGCCTTAGAGAGCAAGGACATGGTGTTACTTTTTTACAACTAGTTCACAACTCAATGCGTTTTATAACTTTCTTATACAGCGGATGCCTTTTATACCTTTTCATCTTCCTAGGCTTTTTGTATGTTCTAAAAGACTTGTTCATCTTTGATTATTTTATTATCGCGGTTGATAGGTTAAATGTTAATTGTTCTGTTCTTAATAGGTACTGGCTTTATGTAATTTTATTTGTAGTAATTTATTTGCAGCATGCCTTTCTTCCATACATCTTGATCAGCCGTCAGTTATACCCATTTCTGTCAGCCATGTCACATTACCTACACACAATCCATCAATCCTTTTTGGTCTTCCTTTTTTAGAGTTCCGTACCTCAAAAGGAAAAACGGAACCCTTATAAGATCGCTTCGTTGTGCGTATGTCAAGAACCTTTTTCTCAGGAACGCGTGGAGTTATCCAGTTGAAATTAATATCAAATACTTAGGGCTGCAATCCCTTGAAGTAGCGAAAAAATCAGACTTTTAAGTCAACGCAATCAAAAGATGCGGAGTTTATGTTCCGTTTATGCCGCATATTTTGACACTCGCAAGGGAATCAAAACCTATAGGATACTTCTCGTTGACTCAGAATCATTGTTATCTAGCAAAAGTAAAGGAAAACATCTGAAAACCGTAAATTTGTAGTTGCATACCTACAAATGTGTACGGAACCCTCGATACGCGAGTCCGATTCGCACTTAACCGGGTTTTTTTTCTTATTATTATAGGAGTGAGGCTATAAGAAAAACTTTTCCATCAACATGTCCTTTATCTCTCCCCATGTGTTGTTCTTATTCTGCAAAACCAAATGACCTTCTGAGACTACGTAAATTCGTGGCCTGAATGAATAATATAATTTTTCCAGGAGGTGGTGATGGAGCCGTGCGCCCGATGCCAGAATGACCCGCGCTGCAACGGCGGCCTGCCGTCGTACGAGGCAGCCGTCCTCCTACGAGACACCAAGTTATAATGCCTTGAGGAAGTACCGAGGCACCAACTTATATGGCCTTTAAGAAGCACCAAGTTAAGCCTTGAGGATCTTGTAGGCCGTGCGCGGTTAAGATCTCTTATTTGTTATTTTATTATCCCATCGAAAACATTACTTTTAAGGAATTTAGTGAAGCTGAAGTCTCCTATTGACGCCAGATGACTCCAATGGTTACCATTGGAGTCACCTGGCGTCAGCGTTAACTTTACGGAGTATTTTTGAAGCTGCTGTGAGCATTTCAGAGACACTATCAGTACAGTCTGACGCGACGTACGGTACGGTGTATGTGGCCGATGACGTTGATGGGAGACTTCATCCTCGGCACCAACAAGGGTTACGAATTTAGGTTATCTACTGAATTATGTTACATCGCACCATTTGCACGCTTATACATATAAAGTTATTGATTAAAGATTAAAATGTTTAATCCAGAAGCGTCAGTTGGTATCCAACCGTGTCATAGCAATTAACCTAATTAATTTCGAAATGAAAATTAGTTTTTGATTGTTATCGTAATATTTGATTACCTATGTTCTGTTTAATCGAACTCTATTTGTTATTAGGGAAGCTTTTAATGTCCTGAACAATTCATTATTATGATGTACAGACACATCAAGCTACCCGAAACTGTAAAATGTTCTCAATCAACTTTGAACCTTATGCTTTAGAGATAAAGTTGACAATCTATTAAAGAAATTTGACAGATTGTACTAGCTTTATGTGCTGGCGTCTGTACCTAATGATGAGACTTTTAAAAGGCCTAGAGATATTTTCAAGAATAGTTATGAAAACGAATATTACAACATTCAATTACAATGTTAAATCTACATGTTGAACTTCAGTTTATCAACATATTACTGTTATTAAAAACTTATCATAATTGTATTTCCTGCGGAATTTTTCACTAAATGTTTTGTCACAAAATGGCATTAGAATCTAGCTAGTTAGCACTGTAGTAAAATGAAAGACGTTCTTAGCTCAAAGAATGCTCTCACAGCTTCGTCAACTCATTGTCCTACGTGAACAACGACCGAAGAGTCTTCTATACAGGACGCAGGGACATCGACACGCAAACTAAAACCATGAATCCAGCCAGACCCCCTAGCGTAGAAATTTCTCGTCGGTTATCAAAATCATGCACTGAATGTATGGTAACAGGTTGCGCGCGTCCCTGCCACCCTATACTAATGAAACATCTGTCACATTCACATATTAATAATAATAATAAAACCATTTATTTTCAGATAACAAAGACCCATAGATAAATACCTTAACTTAAGTATACATATAACAATATAATGATTGTGTTAATAAATAAATCTTAAAAACTATGTTAGTATCACTTGGTTGCACTAAGTCTTTGTGCGCTCCGGCACTTGTCGGCGAAAGCGGCGGAATACCCTGTGGCCAAAAGCTTTCTTCTAAATTACCATCTACTTACTTTGAAGACAATGTAGACCACGATTGTAATTTTGCATGAGGTCCTACTTAATTCATAACGAATCTTTCAACAGATGATTCTAAAGGTGAAACTGAACAAGTCTCCGAAGAAACTCAAAGCAAATTACGAAAAATATTTCATTTCCCATAACTAAAAATGGAGCGATGTTCCTACGAGTCAGGTCAAAATATTTTTAGGTCTGTTATAACACCGATTTTGACCGTATGTTATAACATCGCATCACGTTTTCACGCAGGACGAAAAGCATTTTTTCAATGTCAGTCTTATCCTTCTTTGTCAGGCACTGAAGGCTATTCAACAAGTGTAGGATTGTATTCCTTCACTAATCTTCTTTTCTTGACAAATGGCTTATATACAATGACCATGTCTAAGTGTATATCAATGACTAAAAGATGTAAATTTAAAAAAAATGTTACCTTTTTAGATTCTCAAAGTTGTAAATGGAAGCTGCAATAATAATAATGAAAATGTTAGTACCTACCAAAGATTAACTAGGTATGTAAAGATGTCGATGAGCTTAAATTTCGTCATTGGCGTCACACCCATTCGAAAAAAGAACACATTTTTTGTTAATTGGCGATAGGGACATACTTAAAAACAATACCATTTTAATAATTGAACTCAACTTAATTATTTTTAATATTTTTCTTCTCAAAACGGGAAAATAAAATTCATATAAAATTAATAAGGTAAATATAAAAGGCAATATTTGTAACCATATCATGTGTTGCATAAATAAACACATGCTGTAGTTAAAGGCCGATCTGCATGGATGCTCGATACAGTCACGATTAAAACTGATTTGCTTTTGACGTTTCAAGGATATTTTTCGCGATTGTACGGTACGTAGTTAAGTATTTTTTTTGCATTTTTAGAGTTAAGATGGCCGATTAGAATCGTGTCTACTGTAAGAACACGGTCTAAATGTAAGCCTTATTGTACCAGTATGTGTCATGTTCAGATGGGGTCTTATGAATAGGATAAGCATGTATACAGAATATAGTAAATAAGAAAATTATTGTATAGTTAGTCGTTTTATGCTTTTCGAGTATTTAAATCAAAATTAGTCGGCCGTTTTAAGGATCGATAGACGAAAAATTAGGCGTGGATATAATAGCTATAAACTGTTTTTAGTTTTTTACGAAAACTCTCCGAACAAACAACTTCAGCTCTACGACTTCGGGACTTGCACAACACTATAGGTTTTTCTTTTTTATATAAAAATGAATTCTTGCAATAAAACACAGTGTATATTTACTTCAGTAGTATTATTATATGTAATTTTTGTTATTATTTAATATATACGCTATGTGCAGTAGATATAAATCTATTACATACTTTTATGTTTCTAGATTATAGATTCTATAATAGGTGACCCTACAAAAGAAAATACCTATTGTAACGCTTTTTTAACGCTATTTTATTACAATACACCGAGTTAGAAAGAGGCCTAAAGATAGACCAATATAAGAACTTTATGTAACACGGTGGTGCAAATATACAATGTGGACACGACAATACAACAATAAGTGAAAAGTTAATACTGATGTATTTTGGAACTATCAAATAAACTAACAACGGAATTATAAAAGTGATTTGTTAAACATACTAGTCAAAGACAAATCATTCATTTCAAATATCAATTCAATATTACAAAACAAATTGAATTGATTCTAGTCGCTCAGTAGTGATACTTGTGTATTATGATATAGCTTATGGCCTACGGATTTTGAAATTTTGACTGGCTAACTAGGTATAGTGACTAAACTATTGGATACAGTGTTATTTTTCAAAACCCAGCCTAATCTAAGGATGTGGTACAGACCATCAAACTGAACAACTTTATCCATGGGACTAATATCGTATTCGCGAAAAATTTATTAATTGTCCCTTAGAAAACTTCAATACCTACTCGACTTAACCGTATGGGACGGCTGAATTTTTATTCGCGAATACGATGTTGGTCCCATGGAAAAAATTGTTCAGTTTGATGGTCTGTACCACATCCTTAGATTTGGCTGGTCTTTGAAAAATAACCCTGTGTTTGATTGAATTTTCGTATGCAGACTGGGAACGGCATTAAATATACGGAGTTTAATTTATTGTCGTCTCCACCTTGTAGAGTGTTGTTATTGTTATAGGATCATTAATAACGGCATTATTGTGTTTACGCCTTTAATTTTATACCCTCTTCTTAATTTTATTCACATTATATCTTTAACGCTTCTATACAAGGTGTAACTTAAATAACGCACAACCTCTTGAGGGGTCATTGTACTCATCATTATGAACAACTTTTACTATGGGACCAAACCTGAAATCGCGAAAAAAAAATCAGCTGTTCCCTACATTTATGTTCGCATAACTCGTCAAAATGTAGGGAACAGCTGGTTTGGTGCCATAGTAAAAGTTGTTCATAATGATGAGTACAATGACCCCTTAAGAGGTTGTGCGTTATTTAAGTTACACCTTGTATATTACGTAAATGAAGAATATTTTATACAGCACGTAATTGTAAAGAATAAATTAACTTTAAAAGTAAGAACACGAATTTTGTAGTTGAAGTAACGCAATCATAAAAGTAGTTAGGAATTACCTGTTTAATAAGAACACGCTGTATTACATACTTATTTTACTTATATATTTACTGTCTACCCGTGTCTACGTGAGAGCAGTGGTGGCCCAGTGGTAACAGCCGCGACTTACGAGTTGTAGGTTCGAACCCGGACAGGCGCTTTACTTTGTGTAAATTATTTCATCATTACTGCTCTCAAAGACGGTGAAGGAAAACATCGTGAAGAAACCGGCATGTCCTCGAACCAAAGAATTCGAAGACATGTGACATCTACCAACCCGCACTGGGCCCGCGTGGTAGATTACGGCCCACTCTCTCTCACCGAGAGGAGGCCTGTGTCCCAGCAGTGGGAACATTGTAGGCTGATAATGCATGTCTACCTGTTCAGAGTGGCAGGACACAATCGACTGACAACCTGTAACCATGGATTCAGTACCTACATGATTCTGAACCTGCGTTGAAATTTATCGTCGCTTATTAAAACTTGTGCTGAATGAAACTGATTCAGGGTTACAGTTTTCGCGTCCATGTCTCTGCCACTATTTATATTTATTTGTTTATTATATACTTTATTGAACACCACAAAAATACATAACAAAAAAAAAATTATCGAACACTAAAAATACTAGGTGTCCGAAAAGTCATGGATTACCTTTTACCTGCTGATGGGCCACATTGGGATCTACCAATAAAAAAAATGACCATAGTATAGTAGTCTTATGGTTTCCGAGTTTTTTGATGTTTAATGAAATTTTGGAAAATCTCTACTTTTGATCAGTTTTTTCCATGCTATTTCTACGAATGAAAACTTTTTCGAGTACAGGTTTTTTTATTTTCTTCTTGAATCATCGTACTATCGATTGAATACAAGAAAGTTACAGATATCATCTTTTAAATACCTAAAATTTAGGTTCAAACTCAAAATTTCCACAAAAAAAATACCTTATTTTTGATCGGCCCTGGTGAAAAAAAATTTTATTGGTAGGTCATTTTTTTTATTGTTATATCCCAATGTCGCCCATCAGTAGGTGAAAGGTAATCCATAACTTTTCGGACACCCAGTATACAATGGGCGGCCTTATCGCTTTCGGCGATCTCTTCCAGGCAACCTTGATATTACACTATGATATTACTTATCTTGATATTATTTACAGTCAATTTTATTATTTACACACCCTTAAATTTGATTTATTTAGGCCTGATTTTTCAATAGTCAGATAATTCTTATCTGAGGAATAAATATTGCGGTTTGACAGCTTTTGTATAGCAATTATGTCAAACTGTCATATTTATTCTTTAGATATAAGTTATCTGACTATTGAAAAATAAGCCCTTAGTCGTTTAAGTATTTTGTGTCAAGTTTTTTTAAAAGCAAGTTTGTGTTTCTAGTCTTTTTCACTCGATTAATTAATCATTACATGTTATTTCTTAAAAACGCTATGTTACCTATATATTGAATAAATAAATGAGAAATAAATAAGTTAGTTTTTAATTTCGTCGCAGAATTCATGAGTTTTCTTTTCCTGCTCAAAGAAAAGAGTGTTTTTGCTTGATTAAAAACTACTAACTGTGAATATCTTTGTGTGTCAAGGAAAAGCCTTTATAAAAATAAATAAGTAATCGCTATTGGTTGACAAGCGTAGTAATTAAAGAGGTACAGCACGCCTGTAATCCCCAAAGGGATGAGCAGAGGTGTACCATTAGTACAACCACATTTCGCCTGTCAAATCCCATGTACAAGGGGGAGAGCCTATTGTCATCAACTATGGTTCAAATGCAGACTCCAAGCTGGTACTGAGAAATTCCAGATAAAAAAAAACCAGTCAAATGCAGACTCCAGGCTGGTACTGAGAAATTTCAGATAAAAAACCCAATAACTCTTAAGAGATAATAATCTGTAAGTATGGCGAGTACTTAATACGGCGTTATTCCGCGGTATTTAGTTGCTTACGCATGGTTCGGCAATTATCCTTGAGAATCTAACTATGTAGATAATTACATATGTACTAATTATGTACCTATTGTATATCATATAATACCTTCAGCTTCAATAAGCGGGTTATGCATTGTTAACAATAGTAACATATATTATAAAGACTTACTCGACTATGAAGGTAAGTATCTACATCATGTGCCAGAATTAACGCAGAACCTCTTAAGGGGTCCTGCCTGAAATCGCGAAAAAAAATCAGCTGTTCCCTACATTTGTTTGCATAACTCGTCAAAATGTAGGGAACAGCTGTTTTTTTTTTTGCGATTTCTGTTTTGGTCCCATAGTAAAAGTTGTTCATAATGAGTACAATGACCCCATATGAGTTTGTGCGTTATTTAAGTTACAACTTGTATATTATAATTGTATATGCTTAATTAATGCTTATTCTAATGCTTTTATTTGATACTTCATCATTATTTTCTTTTTTTTTATATACACATAAAACATACGTAGTCAGGCTGGTTTCAAATTATACAGTATACTTCTGTCCGCGGCTTCGCCCACGTGAAATTTCTTGTTGTAACATAAAATATCCTATGAAACTCGAGAGTACTGTAGCTTTAGTAGCTGTAGTGGAAGAATTTTATGAATCGGATCAGTAGATCCGAAGATTAATACAAACTCACAAATTTTACCTATTTATAATACAAAAATACAAAAAGTTTTACTAGCAAAAAAAAAGGCGATGACAGACAGTAATTTTTCATAAACACAGCTGAGATCATTGATGTATTCAAAGATCAATGGTTGAGATGATAATATTAGTATAGACTCTATAGACTTATACAAAACTCTGCAAAACACTATTATTTTCGAACTGTGAAGGTAAATGTGCAAGTCTGCCTGCGTTTCCTTCAGGGATTACAGACGCGGCTTTAGGCTGCCTGTCCATTGACGCGGAGCGAGGCTGCGGAGCAGAGAAACGGAGAAATATTAACCAATAGCATTGCATAAAATCTCAATGTCATTTTTCTATTGGATAATATATTTTTCCCCAGCCTCGCTCCGCGTCAATGGACAGGCAGCCTTACAGTGAAACTGCGCTACGATTTGTATATAATTGTTTAGACGAGCACACTTCGATGCTAGCACAGTATTGAGTGAGCTGCGTTTAATTTACTAATGCGCTCCCTTATGTGGTCCGATGCGGTTAGCGTTTGTTCACCACTCTAGCCACCCGATGCACTCACTTTTTTCAATTATTTCAGTATTATATTTTTACACTATTTTAGTGAAGAAAAAATAAGCAATGGTCCTGATTCGCTTGTTCACAAACTAAACTAAAACGTTCAGTGCATCTTTTTCTTTCTATTTCAAACAATGTGTTCATTGTTGGTGGTTCATTGTTTGTTCAAGGGGTGTTCATTGTTTGAAATAGAAAGAAAATATAATATCAACCTGTATCAATCTGCCTAGCCTTTCCCAACTATGTTGGGGTCGATGCAGTTGAATATTTATATATATATATATTATTTTACATGTTGCGACTGCTGATCTGACCTTCCACAACACAGTTACTAGGTAACACGATGATACAACTTGCTAAGACTAGTTGTCAGACTTTTGGGCTTCTGACAACCCGTAACGATTATCAAAGATCTACGAAGAACAGCCGGGAACAGCCGATTAACGTGACGCACGTGCACGGAGGGGTCGCTAATGTCGTGATACGAGTATGTAATGGATCGTCACTAAGCCACAAACCCACCGCGTCAAGGGAGCTTAACCTTCGATCGAGTCGTGCGGCTGCTATCATTTAGCCACGAGTCCATCAATATCAACCTGTATATTGAATGTCCTTTCATTGGTATTGTTCGTCGAATCGTAAGGCTCCTCAAGTTCTGAGTTGAGCTACACAATTTTTGACAAATGCGTGCACTGACTGGACAGGTCCGCTCAATCTGTGTGGTTCTTTACTCAAAAGACCATTTCAGACACCAATCTGCATGGTCTTCACATGATCTGACCAAGATTATGTCTGGACTTTAAAAGAGACTGTGACCTCTGAGTTTGTTTCGGCCTTTCTTCTCAGAGTAGTCAGATAGGAAACGCCGACCTCATCTAGTTTAAAAAATATGATTGACATGTAAAAGTGTTTGTACAAACCTACTTACAGAAAATAAATCATTTATCATTTATCATTTATTATCATTTATTCCAATTAATAGTATCGATAACAATTTTAATTGTCCCACATGTGGCCGCCAGTCGTAACTTTTCACGAGCGTATAGTTACAAACTTAAAAAAAAATGTTTTATGAAAACGTATAGCAATTTGTAAATTGAATATTTTAAAGCCGCTATTTCGAATTTCAATGCTTTTATGTACATACTGAATAGAGTATTGACGGGCTGGAAAATATTCGATGTATTCGCTCATATCCTTCGAATTGTATAATAAAATCGTCTATACATTTATATTTCCACAGCAACTGTAAGGTACCGAGAGTTTAGAACGTTATCAAATAATTGAAATAATGTAATTTGCTTCCAATAATTGTTTGCCTCTACTAGATTTATATAACTACTGGAGAAGTGATTTTCCTTGGCTTATAAGGACACGTTAACGGGTCAACATTCTTGGATATCTGACCTTATCCTTACTGACTCTATGCTTCATCTGGGGCTCTTTGCAGTTAGCATTTTTATTGTTTTATGAAACAGAAAATTTTACGGCATTTGTAAAATATTAAAGCACAAACACAAAAAGCCACATTTCTTTTTTATTATAACAACATTTAACCATTTATAAACCTTTTATATTAAAACATGCTTGAAGAATAAGCATTCGATAGTTTATATGCATCGAGGCAATCGCTCCATCTAAAATACTTGTATTTAGCTGCATCTGCTTAGACTGGAAGCCGACCCCAACATCATCTGTCTAGCCTTTTCCCAACTATGTTGGGGTCAGCTTCCAGTCTAACCGGACGCAGCTGAATACCAGTATTTTACATGGAGCGACTGCCTATCTGACCTCCACAACCCAGTTTCTGGGTAATACGATACCTCTTGGTAAGACTGGTAATCAGACTTTCGGGCTTCTGACTACCCGTAACGACTGTCAAAGATCCACGAATGACAGCCGGGACCAACGGCTTAACGTGCTTTCCGAGGCACGGAGGGGTCTCGGTATGTAAAGATGGTCACCCATCCACAGACCAACCGCGGCAAGCGTAGCTTAACCTGATCGATCGACCTGTGCGGCTGTTATTATTTAGCCACGGGCCTCCCCTAGCCGACTCCAACATAGTTGGGAAATGAGTTGGGGTTGAGTCTGTATCCTTCCAAGCACGCTGCTACAGGACAAGAATTAAAGACTAGAAATAAAACTATTCAGAAAGTGTGCCACGCACGTGCCAATCCCGTAGAATGGACCACTTTAGGAATGTACCATGAATACAAATCAGCTGTTGTCGGTTACGATATTATTAATGGGTGAAAACTGCTCTTACAAATTGTTTCATTTGAGTCCAGAATAGGTTACAGTTAAAATTAATTATACTATATTATTACGTTTATTATTATATTATTAAAGTTTCGTTAAAAAAAAACACAACCATGATTTATGAAATAGTATACTCGTAGAAGTAACCAACCGCCCATTGTGTCACCCTTTGTAAAATTTCTATATTTATATCTGTAATTTATATGGTGTATACAGCGTGTAACGGAAGGGGGGTATCAACCCTGAAGGAGGTGAATGTGCTCATGAAACTCAACAACTTTCCCCAAAGAACATAGGTCGAAATATGAAAAAAAAATTTGGCCCTCCCTTACAAAACTGACTACCAGCTGATTGATTTACTATGGGAGGGCCAAATTTTTTTTTCATATTTCGACCTATGTTCTTTGGGGAAAGTTGTTGAGTTTCATGAGCCCATTCACCTCCTTCAGGGTTGATACCCCCCTTCCGTTACACGCTGTATAATAAAGAGTATTCTATCCTAATTCCTATGGGTTCGTTCTCAATAACATTATTACAAAAATATTGAAAATCATCTCAAGTTTTGTTACACGTTTACAGTTTTTTCTCGATCTATGTAGGTATAAATGTATGAAGGTAATATGGTGTAGGTATATAATAAAGAGTATTCTATCCTATGGGTTCGTTCTCAATAACATTATTATAAAAATATTGAAAATAATCTCAAGTTTTGTTACACGTTTACAGTTTTTTCTCGATCTATGTAGGTATAAATGTATGAAGGTAGGTCGTGCAAGTGAGCGGCAGACCTCGATCCCTCTCGATCCACTCCAGCGTCAAGCACGCGCCAACAATGGGAGGTATCCGACACTTGGCGTATGAGACAAGTTGTAGAGCGTCTTCACTTTTAAAACTACCTATACAGGGTCAAATTAAATTAGCTAGTGAAACTCCACAGACGTGATGGTATCGATATCTAAACACGATTAAACAAAGAAATTAAATAAGTGAATAAATTTATTGTTTTTTCTTGTGGGGCCACTGACCAAAATCAAAAAGTCATTTATTCAAACTAGGCTGAGAATCAGCACTTTTCGAACGTCAAAATTACAAAAGACAGTCCCCCAAAACGCCCGCCCTTCACCACTTCCTAGTGCTTTCGCTGGGAAGAAGAAGTGGCGCAACAAACTCCCCAGCAGCACAGCTGTCTGTTCAGTTAGAAAATACTTGACTGAATACAATACAAGGTATGCAAAGCAATTAACATTACAAGACACAGGACACTAAATTCAATTATCTGCCATATGTCAGCTAGCAACGCCAATATACCAAGAAATACAATAAAAAACTATACGTAGGTACTCAAGCAAAAATTAATAAATGAAAATTAAATAAAAGCCTCCAGGTATGAAGGGCGTGACCGCTAACATATTTATGCAATGCTGGGTTCTGTTTACATAGCTGTCGCTTGAAGTCACAAATGATAAACTAGGACCATCGAAGGAAACTAAATAAACAAGTTATTACTAATTATAACAATAATAAAACCATGGTCAGCAAGACGACCAGTCACCACAAGCAGCACCCGTTCACGAGCATAACGCAAAGATCAGCCATTACCCCCCTCGCCATATTTGAGGGAAGGAGGCAACCCGACCCCCGACGCTACCGCAAGCAGTGACATCTGAGGGAGCATGACGAACTTGCTGCCGGTTGCTCAGGTAAGAATAATATGATCAATCGTCGAGGTCACTAGCTAACCACATATTGCAATCAACTCATTAGAAAACATTTAAATGGGTTGATTATGTCAATAATATAATAAAAATAAAACTAAACTGATTTGACTTATACAGCCCAATAAAAACAATTGTATAATTAGCTCATAGTATAATAACCTATCAGTAATCTAATTCTGGAGAAAGAACATAAACATTGTCTTGAGTTAATCAGGGCGACCAACTGTTCTTATCGTTTAAGTAGTCGTTGATGGAGTAGTATGCCTTTGAACAAAGGTTGGATTTTACTTGAGCTTTAAATGCATTAAAAGGCAAATCTAGCAAAGAAGAGGGTAGCTTGTTATAAAAGGCTATACCAAGCCCAACAAATGAGTTATGAACCTTATGGCTCAGTTATATATTCAATACACTGATGCCATAGAAGCCCGGGATAGGCTCCAGGTTGTTGTGGACGGGTTCAGCCAGTGTAGCATAGAGTATGAACAAGCTCTTAGCCAGAAACACTTATTACAACAGCAGCTACATGAGGCTCAAAGTCAGATTACACAACTTGAGACTAAAAATCATAACATCACCGCCTCGCTGAATCAAAGTCTGTTCAATGAGCTGGTGTCTACTGCCCCGTCAATGGTTTCTGCCATAAACCCCTCTTACACTATTGATTTGACAGGTGACGATGAATCAAAATCATGTAATTCAGTGAGGGTAGTCACTAGTAAAAATAAACTTAAAAAATACATAAAAATTAATAAATACATTGTTAAAACGCAAAAAATGGTAAAAAGACAAAAGTTCTTTATCAAAAATGTTAAACTTAACAGGGAAAGGTTAAATTTACTTAAACAGTTAGATATGTATTCCTTTAATTTGGAGCAAAGTACTAGGAAATACGACATTGACACACAGGACTTGCAATCTCAACTGGACCATCTACAGGAGAAACTAAGATCAATGACTATCAAATATAATACCTCTGAAGATCTGATGAGGGAATATGTGTTGGCAATGAATGAGCTGGTGAACTCACAAACTAACAGCTGTGATCGCTGTCAAATACCATCCCATGGGCCTACACCGGAGCATTCATTGTCTACATGCAATACCACATTACCGGATCCCTGTGTTGATTTGCCGATTCCTTCAATTCCTTCTGTTAATAGCTCCTTCATACCGTGTAAACAAATTGTAAACAATGATATTGTAATATTTTGTGATGAGATTGGAAAGGACTTAGGTCACTTGTTGACAGATGAATATCCAGGACACTCTGTAATAAATTACTGTATGCCTGGTTGTTCTTTATTTGATATTATGAAAGAAATTATTAAATGTAACTTTAAGCCGGAAACAACTTTATTAATTTTTATGGGAAATAGGGGAAATTTAAATAAAGGAGAATTGCTCCAATATCATAGAACATTGTGCAACCTTAGTTTACGAAAAATTGTGTTATTTACATTCCCTTATAGTAACAGTTTGCCACAGGAAGAAAATAGGTTAAGATATGATATAAACATGACATTGCATAATTTAACTTACAATGATAAGCTAATCCATTTAATTGACACGAACTATTATATTAATAGTAATTTATATTTGACAAAAGATAGATACAATCGTGTTATGTACTATCTTTCTACCTATCTCAAAAGACAGATAGCTATGTCGCTATCATATTTTTGTTCTATTTCAGCCAAAAATTTGGCTAATCAAATTGCTCCTTTTGAGCAATGCAAAGACATTTTAAACTGTTCTGTCAATAATTTGCTCAAAATTAATGACATTAATCATCATTTAAATTAGAAATTAGGACAATAGAGGCAACCTCTAGCAAAAATGGAACTAAGGCAATTAATAACTCAAATGAAAGTGTAAAAAAATTAAACAGTATCAATCTGGTGCATCAGAACATTCAAGGTTTTTTAAACAAAGACTTAGAAGTAGAATTATTCCTGAATTGTTATAATGTAGATATTCTTTGTATGACAGAACATTGGCTTAAAAGCCACCAGTTCATGTTCAATTTTAGTAATCACCAGGTTGGTAGTTCATTCAGCAGAGTAAATGCTATACATGGTGGCTCATTAATTTTAGTACATAACCAGCTAAAATTTAAGGACCGAAAGGACATTGTGAGCCTCTCTGTTGAGCGGACAATTGAAATAGCCTGTATAGAATTGGAGCAGTTCATTATATTAAGTGTATACAGACCTCCTTCAGGATTGTATGATTGTTTTGAAAAGGTTATGGATGAAGTGTTGCACAAAATCTGTAATACAAACAAGTCCATCATCACTTGCGGTGATTTCAATGTTAATTTGTTAGAAAATTCTGGGTTAAGTACTAAAATCATAAGTTTGTTTCAGTCATACAATCTTGTTAACCTATTTTTGGAGCCCTCTAGAATAACTCCTACTAGTGCCACATGCCTAGATAACATTTATACAGATATTATACCAAACCACAAAGAAATGATTAATTTAATAGACTCAGATCATTGCGGACAGCTGATCACTATTACAAATCAAAACAAAAAAGTTATTAAAAAAGATATCACTGTTAACCCAAAAACAACTAAACGCTTAGAAACATTTAAAACTAAACTCTTAAGTAAATTACCACTTCTGTTGACTAATGATGACCCTAACAAACAATATAATGATTTTTTTAATATGTATTGCACACAATTTGATAAAACATTCATTCCAAAGACATTATCAGTCAATAGTAACGCTTCCTTCAGTGACTGGGCCACCATTGGTATACATAAAAGTAGAAAAAGACTTTATGAATTATATGATGAACGAATTTGTATAAACACTGCTGAATTTAATTTATATGTTAAAAATTATTCTAAAATATTTAAAACAGTCTGTAGTATGGCCAAGTCACGTTATTTGAGTTCAAAAATTAAAAATAGTAATAACATTATTAAAATGACTTGGAATGTCATTAATAGCGAAACAGGAAGGTCATGCAACCGAAGTAGTGACTACAGCCTTGCTATTGATGGCAATGTAATTAGATCAGATTCCCAGGTTGCCGCGGCCTTTGAAAATTTCTTTGCAGAGATTCCTGTGTCAACCACTAAATCTCTAAGCTCCTCACCCACTGCTGCAGAGTCTTTACTTAAGGAAAACGTTCCAGTTTGTGATTCGGAATTTCACTTCGAATTTGTCACTTGTACAGATATAATTAAAACTTTTCACATGTTAAATGTAAAAAAGACTGCAGATCTATGGGGTAATTCTGTGGATGTTGCTAAGACAATTATAAACATTGTAGCACCTACTTTAGCTGTTATATTTAATAATTGTATTCAATGTGGTGAGTTTCCTGATCTTATGAAACACAGTAAAATAATACCGTTGTTTAAATCAGCCCTACTAATTATAGACCTATTTCCGTACTACCCACCTTTAGTAAAATTTATGAAAAACTTATTTTAAATCAATTGCAAAGATTTTTCAATAACAATAAATTACTGAACAATAAACAGTTCGGTTTTACAAGGGGTCGTTCAACTACCGATGCCGGAGTTGAACTTTTAGGACATATTTATAATGCATGGGAGGACAAATGCGATGCTTTGGGCATCTTTTGTGATTTGTCCAAGGCATTCGATTGTGTTCTTCATGAAACCTTAATCAGGAAACTTCACCACTACGGAATCCGGAACGCCTCTCTGGATCTTCTCACTTCTTACTTAAGTGATAGGATTCAGAGAGTTGATGTTAACGGGAAAAGGTCACCCGGATCTGTAGTAAGAATGGGGGTCCCACAGGGCTCAATACTTGGACCATTTTTATTTATTGTTTATATCAATGACTTGCCTTACCTCATAAAGGATGAACATGATATAGTTTTGTTTGCAGATGACACTTCACTTTTATTTAAACTCAAACGTCAACAGCTGGTTACTGACAGTATAAATAGTGCCCTCGCAAAAGTAGTTAACTGGTTTAATGTTAATAATTTACTTCTTAACGAAAAAAAAACCAAATGTATTAAGTTTACGATACCAAATGTTAGACAAGTAGAAACTAGTGTTCTCATAAAGGGTGAAGAGTTAAAACCCGAAAATACCACAGTATTCTTAGGCATAACTTTGGATGCCAAGCTTCAATGGGGCCCCCATATAGATAAATTGTCAAAAAAGCTTAGCTCTGCAGCATACGCCGTTAGGAAAATTCGTGACTTAACTGATTTAGAGACAGCCCGTTTAGTTTACTTTAGTTATTTTCATAGTGTGATGTCATACGGTATTCTGTTGTGGGGAAATGCCGCCGAAATTCAGATAATTTTTATTTTACAAAAAAGGGCAATTCGTTCCATTTATAAATTAAGTCCCAGACACTCCCTCAGAGACAAATTTAAAGAGATTAATATAATGACTGTGCCTTCTCAGTACATTTATGATAATCTTTTGTATGCACATAAAAATATTAATCTGTTTAAGAAATATAGTGATATCCATAACATAAATACTAGGAACAAACATAAATTTGTTGTTCCTACAACAAGGCTCAAGAAAATAGGTGGCTCGTTTAGATGCCAATGTATACGTTTTTATAATAAACTTCCTAGCCACATTCAAGAACTAAGCATTAATAAATTCAAATCTTTTATAAAGCTAAAACTATGCCAGAAAGCCTATTATACTGTAAAAGACTATATTGAGGACAAAAACGCTTGGGATTGAGCTGCTCCAATAGGTCTAGACAGTGAATGTTGTTTATTTTTTATTTTGCTGATTTACACTTTTGTTATTTTTTTTCTTTCTAAATATCTATTTATGACATGACATGAACATTTACTGTTTAAAGTCTTATATTATTTTAATTATTGTGAATGTGAGGACTATGTGGGTCATTGTTTCCGTTTTAATCATGGTCTGGCAGTTTGAGTGGTTTATGCGGTCTACACAAATGTTCTGTCCTTGGTATTGCTCGTCGAATCGTTGAGCTCCTTAAGTTCTGAGTTGAGCTGCACGGTTACTGACGAATGCGTGCACTGACTGCACAGGTCCACTCAATCTGTGTGGTTCTTCCCTCAAAATACCACTTCAGACACCAATCTACATGGTCCTCAAAGATCAAAGATGATGTCCGGATTTTTATATACACATTGACATTGATGAATTTTATATAAACAATGACATGGATATTTACTTTGTATAGTATCTTATTTTTTATTATTATTATTGTGAGTGTGAAGACTATGTGGGTCATTTCTTTTTTCTTTTTTCCTTCTTAGTTAGTTTTAATCATGGTCTGGCAGTTTGAGTAATTTATGCGGCCTACCCAAATGTCCTTTCATTGGTATTGTTCGTCGAATCGTAAGGCTCCTCAAGTTCTGAGTTGAGCTACACAATTTTTGACAAATGCGTGCACTGTCTGGACAGGTCCGCTCAATCTGTGTGGTTCTTTACTCAAAAGACCATTTCAGACACCAATCTGCATGGTCTTCACATGATCTGACCAAGATTATGTCTGGACTTTAAAAGAGACTGTGACCTCTGAGTTTGTTTCGGCCTTTCTTCTCAGAGTAGTCAGATAGGAAACGCCGACCTCATCTAGTTTAAAAAATATGATTGACATGTAAAAGTGTTTGTACAAACCTACTTACAGAAATAAATCATTTATCATTTATCATTTATCATTTATGAAGACCGCAGTTAGTGTAGGTAGTAGAGATGAAACGGACATCTGGTAACTACCCGGTATCCGGCCTATCCGGCGGCCAAATTACTATCCGGCCGGTTACCGGATACAAACGCCTATCCGGCCGACCGGATACCGGATTAAAAAATAAAAATACGAAATATCAAATTTAGGTAATTACTATATTTACATCACTTACAAACAGTGATCACAAAATTTTCATCCTACAACTTAGAAAATTAATTAGTACTCATACTGCACTAAAGACTGAATGAATAATAATCTCTCTGTATTAAGAGCAAGCAACAGCAACAAGATACAAGCAGTTTCGCTTGCCTTCATAAAGAAGGCCAGCTTCAGAAAGTCTTTCGTTGTACATACTGCTGCAGGGTGCTGAACGATAGTTTGGCAGATTTTCGCTTCTTTTGAAGCACCAAACGGCAATATTCCGCCGGATATTCCGCTATCCGGCTACAAAGTTGGCCGAATATCCGGTATCCGGTCAAACAGCCGGTCGATTCTGTAAAAATCTCACCGTGAAATCATAAGTAAAGTAAGCACTTAATAGTGTTAATCCCTAGCGGATGACAGCTCAATCCACGCTCACTTCACCCAAGCTTTCACGGTGAGATGGTTACAGAATCGCACGGCTGTTATTTATTTACATTAGGTAGTTAAAAGGATAGGCAGTTAACTGAACGACTAATTAAGCTAGTTGGTGGCGACACATATAAGGTAACAAAAGAGTATGCGGATTACTTGCGATCAACGCTAATTATGAACATCCGCCAACTCCAAAAGAGTCACGGATACCTTGCTAGCTTTTTCTTCATAGCCGTTCCCAGAATGTGTGAAGGCTTCCGCTATATGCGGAAGAGTTGATAGATTATGTATTAAGCCTTAAAATATTCTCACTATATACACATTCCCAACTTGTAAGCTTGGTTCTCACATCAGTCCTTTCCGTGGTGACTTCTGAGTACTCTATCGTTGTTCTTATTACCCGCTGTAGGAGCCGACCACTTGACGACTTTCTTTGCACCACTGATTATAATATGTGGGATAGCCTATGCTTTTCAGGATATTGGGTTTGAAAACATATTTATTTCAGACTTTATGGACTTACCCACTGAAAGTTACAGTTGGAAGGTTTTCGCTACCTCGGTAAACAAATAGACAACCAAACCACTAATAAGGAAAGTTGAAAATAAAAGTCTCTCTCTAGGGCTAGCGTACGGTGTACCAATCCGTCAAATAACTGACTTTTCTAGTAACACCAAAATGGCTTCAAATAAAAATCGAAAGAAAAGCAAATAGAGGACGCGTTCCCATTGGGCAGTACATGGGTACTAATCCGAATGGAGCCTGTGAGTTTGCAACGCTGTTAGGAGCTACACAATACCGGACACCGGCTATAGAGCTGATCCGCTCGGCACGGTATCGTGGCCGGGGAGACAACCGGCTCGATACACACAACATGGTTTACGAAGGCATGGGCCATTCGGTTGTGTTTAACTGATATGATAAAGGCTTTAAAACGTTGTTGGCTGTAAAATTGTGAACAGGAAGGTAATTTGTTACGCAAGCGATTCGATTTTCCCTGCTTTCTTATTTTCGACTTGATCTTTTCTTAGGTGGCCAGTTAGGATCATAGAAACTATATGTTTTAACCTTCAAGCGGGCGCGCGGACATTTGTAACGCCAGCGGTCGCGCGTAACCTAAAAGACCTATAGGATATTTCAGGGATTTAAAACACTAATTATTTAATATTTTTTGTATTTATCACATTATCATTATGTTAGGACGTAAACAAAATTATAAAATCAAAATAATATTCTAATTTTCTTTGGATTTGTAAGCAATTTGGCATCATAAATGTGTCGAGAATCGATCGAATCGCGGTCGATTCGACGCCGCGCGACTGCTTGAAGGTTAATAAGGCCTTAAAGGTTTTACCTACTTTTTGGTCCTTATTTCAGTGTATTTCCGTGGTTTATCTCGCGGTTATTATTGCCCCTTGGCAATAAAATGTAAAATGGGTTCGAACCGAACATTCTTATGTTCGGTTCGAACCCATTTAAATAATTTTAAATAATTATATTAGTATGTCATCACTGTATATACCTAGTGCCTAATTATACGACTTGTTTGCACATCTATTAAAATATTATACATAAATTAACCAGCAAACATTACATTTTCAATTGCGGTTATTTAACTCCATAACTGAAATATTGGACCGGGATAGTATTCTGTATTACGTCAGTTTAATACATATTTAAGTGTATAATATTAAATTAAATACTATAACGTGCGGCTTCCGTCCACATATTGTGTTACAAGCTATATCAGTGTAGCTAGTGAATGTGGTAATTTGGTTAATAATCTAAGTGATATCAAAATACACCAAATGGTAATGATGCTACCAACTGCATTAAGTAATTATCTGGTATTATATTTCAGTATCATATTATTTTATTGCCTAATACTGAACATATTGCCAAATGTTCGCAGTCATTTAACCCAAGGTCCTGGGTAACTGTGTTTAGTAGCCCTAATAGTTCTAAAAGTGAAACTATCGGCACAGCCTATCGGCCGCCTATAGTAATAAGTGGGGTCACGCACTAAGAGGCCTCCAAGATTTAAGGGGCGTGAAGTTGTGAATAATATGATTATGTAGAAAGGTACTAAACACAGCAACTGTATAGCGAACCATGTCTCTTAATATTTTTCCAACTAGCCAGACATACGTCGAATCTACAACGTGTAACGTTAAATGCGCAAAACCTCAGACATCCCAACTGATTTTTAATTAAATTGACCTATTTCAGAGAGAAAATAAGTCATTTAAAAAAATTTTAAAGGTTTTATGTGCTATTTTAGTTTTACTGGCCATTCTGATCGTTTTTTGCGTCTGCGACGACGCTTTATCGAGGGAGGCGTCGTCATCGTATTAATAAATAGACAGCGCAACGTTTTTAATGAAGATTTTTTGAAAAATGTGACCTATATTAAAAAGTGGTTCAATTAATTCTGCTCGTTATTCTGATCAAACTATTTTCAGGTTTTGCGCATTTAACGTTACACGTTGTATATTGTACATAAAAATCGCAGATATAGGTACTAAAATGGCTCGACCGATTATGATGAAACTTTCGTAAGTTGCTGCGTGAGCAAATCAAATCAAAAGTTTATTATTATATTTATTCAGATTAGGCTGAGAATCAGCGCTTTTCGGACGTCAAAATTACATAGTCTCCCAAAACGCCCGACCTTCACCACTTCCTAAGTACTTTCGTTCGTAAGTGGCGCAACAAACTCCCCAGCAGTCTGTTCAGTTAAAAAGCTGGCTTGGCTATGTATGAAAAGTAATTATTAACGCTACGAGTCCTAGAACATTAAATTAAGATATTTGCCATATGCCAGCTAGCCACGCCAATATACCAGTAAACACAATGAAATATACACTCATTTATAAAAAGAATGTTAGCAAAATTTAATACCTAAATTAAAGCCTCCAGGCATAAAGGGCGTGACAGTTTACATATCTATGTAATGCTGGGTTATGGTGCCGGAGAAAGCTCCAAAAAAAATAATGAAAAAGACATTGTAACGCATTAGCTATTGTATAACAAAAATACTAGTTCCTCGTCAAAATGTTTCGGATTTGTTGAAATTCACATCTTTGCCAACACCTGACTCGATACATATTTAAGAGGCTCTCGACTATATCAGAGTATCGATTGGATTGGTTGGCTACACTGCATTCCACTCGGATTGGCGCAAAGTGCTCAAAAATCGCCAAACCTTGCGAAACATTCAAGGGTTACCTGATGGATACATCTTTTATGCAGGGTCAAATTAATTTAGCTAGCAAAACTCTACAGACGTGATGGGAATCAATATGTAAACACGATAAGATAAAAAAATTAAATTGTTTGATGGTTTTTTTGCGCTGTCCGCTGGTAATTTTGTTACATGAGGTTTGATTTGAGAAAATCTCTTTTCGTTTGTTTTATAGTGCTTAGATATCGAAGCCCATCACGTCTGTGAAGTTTACACAGTCAAAAACCAGATTTTTAAAACTGATATTTCAAGTGACTTTAGTTCGCGGTTAGTTTACCAACTGCATTATTTGTAATTACCAAAACTTTTTTTTTTTTGTAATGTTGCTACAAATTTACGGTTTTCGGATTTTTTTCTTTTTTTACTAGTGCTACATGACATTGCTCCTTGCCAAATTTCATGATTCTAGGTCAAAGGGAAGTACCCGGTTTTGATTCCCTTGCGAGTGTCAAAATATGCGGCATAAACGGAACATAAACGCCCGTATCTTTTGATTGCATTGACTTAGAAGTTTGATTTTTTTCACTGCTTCAAGACATTGCAGCCCTGAGTATTTGATATTAATTTCAACTTGATAACTCGAAAAAGGGTCTTGACAGACGGACAACGAAGTGATCTTATAAGGGTTCCGTTTTCCATTTGAGGTAAGGAACCCTAAAAACTATCAAATCACTACATAGTATAAAACAAAGTCGCTTCCCTGTCTGTCTGTCCCTATATATGCTTAGATCTTTAAAACTCCGCAACGGATTTTGATGCGGTTTTTTTTAATAGATAGAGTAATTCAAGAGAAAGGTTTATATGTATAATACATGCATAATATACTAGAGAAACACTGATAATTTTAGAGGTTTCTAATGTGATGTCGTAAATAAACACATTTTTTGCGTTTACATTGCAAACGCTGGCTGAATCCTACGAGATAGATCAAAATAATGTACTACAGTATTGTACACCTTAAAAAGGTCTACAAAAAATCCACGATGGTATATGTCTATCTCTTAGGGATAACTGACAATAACGATTTTTTATCCTATACTTTTACGAGAAATAATGGCACTAAAATTATCAGTGTTTCTCTACTATATTATGCATGTATTATACATATAAACCTTCCTCTTGAATCACTTTTATCTATTAAAAAAAACCGCATCAAAATCCGTAGCGTAGTTTTCAAGATCTAAGCATACATAGAGACAGACAGACAGCGGGAAGCGACTTTGTTTTATACTATGTAGTGATCAGCATTGCACCCGTGCGAAGCCGGGGCGGGTCGCTAGTTTATTATAATTTTTTGTTTTATCGTGTTTAGATATCGATACCTATCACGTGTGCGGAGTTTCGCTACCTAATTTAATTGGACCTTTTATTATCCCCAAAACGACTTCATATAAGGCAGTTTGGGTTTAATTCGGTCCGTCACTTCGCTCAGTATCACTGTTATTTTTAATGCAATAATTTTAAGCGTAGTTTTCCTGCCTGTGTTTTTAAAATAAACTAGTCCTAACAGAGACTAGTTTAACTAATGATAATACCTAATTTATATTATCAAAACAGAATTTTCCACACAAAAAAATAAATTTCCTGTTTTTCAACTTTGCTATTTATTCATGTCATCGGGAAAAACTAAACTTAGTGTTTCTAAATTAATATTAATAGTTAGCTCTTATGTTGTACTGATAGTAGTAGGAAACTAGGTACAGTCACGAGCATACATATATTACTATGGACAGCTCGGCAATAATGTCTATCTGATTTTATGATTCATCCATTAAAGAAAATTCTGTCGTCAAGATGACATAATACATTATTATTATTATATTTGATCATTTGTGGAAGGTATACACAAGGCTATGTGACAGTACAAATACGTGAAATCGAAGGAACACCAAGTCTCTGACGAGACAAGCGACGCTAAAATATAGGAAGCAGCATCGGCTCCAAAAACCTGTGTCTCCTCTTAGAATGCAATAATATCGTACATTTTGCGATATATTAATACATTACACATTGTACATACATTGGCAATTTCATTGAAATATTCTTTCCAATTGTCGAAACACACATTCTTAAACGTGGAGAAATATTAGTAATTTCTCATAATACAGGGTGAAATTGAAAACATGCGACAAATCGAAATGGGAGATTGTACTCATCATTATGAACAACTTTTACCATGGGACCAAACCTGAAATTGCGAAAAAAAAAATCAGCTGTTCCCTACATTTTGACGAGTTATGCAAACATAAATGTAGGGAACAGCTGATTTTTTTTTCGCGATTTCAGGTTTTATCTCATAGTAAAAGTTGTTCACAATGATGAGTACAATCTCTCATTTCGATTTGTCGCATGTTTTCAATTTCAACCTGTTTACTCCTTAAAAGGTATTTTCATATAAATAACTAATTTCTGCTCGCAACTTCGTCCGCGTCTTTCTTGTTCGCCCGTCCCTCTCCGTCACATCGCATCACTCGCCCGCGCTATTACATCGTATCGCTTAGCGTTCTTTCTGACTCTTTATCTATTTGCTCGGCTCCTAAGAGTCCTAGCGTGATGATTAAGTAGCCTATACCCTTTCTCAAGAATTGGGCTGCCAAATGCGAAAATAATTTTTCAAATCCGACTGGTAGTTCCAAAGAATGGCGAGTTCAAACAAACAAACTCTTCAGATTTATTAGTATATGTATGAAAAATTTTCAGTCTATAAAACATTGTAAAACAAAGACACCCATCTCCTGCGAGGAAAGAAAAAGCTCAAGTATCTCGGACATAAAGAGTAGTTAGCATTTTGAGCATGTCTAGTGTCGAGGACTTTCCGCCGGTTCTAATTAGCCACAGTGAAGGATAACGATGGGTTACAAACGACTTTTATGAATATTCATCTCCTAGTGATCGATTTTAGGAACATTTTTGGCTTTCGGCCTTCATTTTGAAGATGCCTTGTGTTTCCTACCTTTGTTATTAGGCATAGAGTTGATTTCGTATGCATGTGATTAACGTTTCTCATAAATTTTATCTTTACAAGACAAAATAACTTTGTGTAGAAGACATATCTACTATGCTAATTACCCTCTGGCAATAAATTACCACATTATAATTATTTCATATTTTAGCAGCTGTTTAAATAGAGGGGCGGACTATGTTATATTCACTGAAAGGACGCTCTTATTTTACAACTGCGTGCACGGCGAAAAAGAAATTGGATTTCATGGGTTTTTTTTCTCGGAACGCTAATTCTTTTTTTTTTTTTAATAAAAGTAGGTTACCTACTCCTTATATCATCACTTTTATGCCAGTGAAAGTCCCGTCAAAATAACCGGCTGGATTTTGACGGAGATTAGCAGGAACAAACAGACAGACAGACAAAAATGTTAAACATTTTTTGTTTTTGTCATAAGCACCGTGTATACTTTCATATACAACGTGTAACGTTAAATGCGCAAAACCTCAGACACGCTAACTGATTTTTAATTCAATTGACCTATTTCAGAGAGAAAATAAGTCATAAAAAAATTGTAAAGGTTTTGTGTGCTGTTTTAGTTTTACTGGCCATTCTGATCGTTTCTTGCGTCTGCGACGACGCTTTATCGAGGGAGGAGTCGTCACCGGGCCGTTGCGCCGCGCTGACATTGGCTTGCTTGACCTATTAATAAATAGACACGGCCATTTTTTTAATGAAGATTTTTTGAAAAATGTGACCTATATTAAAAAGTGGTTCAATTAATTTTGCTCGTTATTCTGATCAAACTATTTTCAGGTTTTGCGCATTTAACGTTACACGTTGTATATTTAGTAAAAAACTGTTATTTCGACATTACCAACAGATATTTCAATTTTATTTATTTGTATACTCGTAGATACCCGAATCCCGATGGTTCTATAGGTAGATAGATAGAATACTCTTTATCATATTATATATAGTTACATCATAAACATTACAGATATAAATGTAGACATTTTATCAGGCATGACACAATGGGCGGTCTTATCGCTAAAACCGATATTTTAAAGACAACCTTTGGATAGATTATGGGGGAAAGGAGAGACAATACTGCAGGTAGTCTGTGGTGTACCAATAAAACACGATCCATGCCGTCTTATTACAAAACGAAAGAGCCAGTATTTGTATTTCGAACTACCAACATGACAACTTAGCACTAGCACCGAACTAAGTTGTCATTTTTGTATAAAGAACTACATTTCTATAACAGTTAGGTTCTTAATTCAATAACTGGCTCGGTGGTTTAAGCCTGATCTAAAGAAAAACCTTGTTTTGTAATAAGGGGGTAAGTGTCTAAAGTTGAGATATATTGACATGTGTAATTTTAATAGACAGACTATTCTTTGTAACAGGAATAGGGAACAAAGTTTTCCTAGTTATGTTAAAAATATGTAAATTAAGCTGCTTAAAAAGTAGCGCAGTTTTGGGCCTTTCGTTGGGCCGAGCTTGAAGTGGACTTCAAACTTCGAACTACTAGCGGCTAAGGGTGGTGTTAATTTGCATCTGAGCGGATTATAAAAATACATATACTACGTATATCTGCATGTTACTCTTTTCGTACGCAAAATACGCGCATTGACGTGGAGTTGCGGACACCAGCCCGTGTTACCTATTACCTATTACCTACTTCAGGTTTTTTTAATAAGGCTGTCAAACACAGCTGTGGTGAACTTTTTGACTTCTTGTAAAAAGAGCAAGGCTTTACTTAAGAATATTCCTAGTATTTCGTAGGAATACAAGTTACAACCTTAGCCCATATTATACAGGGTGACAGGAACATCAACGCACAAACTGTAACCAGGAATTCAGGACATGATTCCCCTTAGCGTAGAAATATTTCGATGGGTATAAAAAAAAATGTGCTGTTTCATATAAAAGTATCTATGCAGTCGAAATGTATGGAACAGCTTTATTTTTAACTTGCTTTTGCCAGCGGCTTTGCTTGCGTTAATTTTGAATTTGACAATCAATTCGGGTTATACTCTGCTTGTTGTTTGGACTCATGGGCTCAGAACGGAACATTATTCTAGGACTCTCTTATACACAATGTTGTATATTCTTCTATTTGGCGCTAATACGTACAAATTCTGGGAATTGGGCACACGCGAACATGCTACATATAGCTGGCCATGGGAAAAACGTGGCTTTTCCAAATGCACCCCTGCTACCTGCAATGTTTGCCCTTTTCTATAATATTACAGTTAGGAGGATGAAAAACCGGTTTATCGACTCTAGACTCACAAAATGTATTAGGCCTAAAATAAAAAAATAATAATAAACTAAACTCTTGCTTTTCTCGGGAATAGCACTTTTTTGCACTACGGAATAAAAAGAACCCTATCTCCGTTTCTGTACACCTGACAACGTATATTAAAAATTTCAGGATGATCGGTTCAGTGGTTTAGGCGTGAAAATTTAACAAACTTACTTTCGCATTTATATTAGTTAGGATAATCGACGAAAATTTTCAACGCTAGGGGTTCAGAATCATGTACTGAGTCCATGGTGCCGATTGCGCGTCGACGTCCAGGACACCCTGTATATGGTCATTATAAATTAAATGTCTTGTACTTACTATCTTAAATTGTGTAACAGAAATTGCCTTTCGATGTTCATCTCAAAGATATACCTGAAATAAAAGAAAACATTCCTGTAGAAATTACAAATCTATCTTCAATTTAAAAATAACAAAGTTTACTGCTACCGTCTACTGCATATTAATAGAATGTTAAAGGAAAAGTGATAAAACGATACAATAAGACTATAAGAGTATTCTTTATAAATTGCATCTTGTTCCTCTCATAAAGTAGACTGCATCATTCAAATTGTATGCTATTCTTGGTGGAAGAGATATAGGTACAGTCACAAGCATAAATATATTACTATGAACAGCTAGACAATAATATGTGATTTCATGATTCATCCATTAGTATCTGCCATCAAGATCACGGCAAATATTATGTGATCGTTTGTGGAAAGCAGCACATATATGTGACATCTAAGGAACACCAAAACTATCTGACGAGACAAGCGATGCCAAAATATAGGATGCATCGGCTTCAAAAACATGTGCCGCCTCTTGTACAACTTGGTTTTAATAATAAATATCTCATGTTTCAGTCGAATTTAGAAGTTATGTGTGGCCTTAAACATTCGTTGAGAACAGAGAAGAACAGTGTTCATCATGTATGATACGTTGTCTGTAAAATTTCTAAGAAAGCGCTAGTGGAATGTTGGCGAATAGTCAATTGCGCTTTAACGATTTCTAACGCGACTATTATCGTGGACGTCCACGTCATAAAATGTATGGAAATACGTTCACGTTATAAGGTCAACGTGGACGGAAAAGAAGCGTCTTCAAATCATATATTTCCATATATTTTGCCGTGACACGTTACTCGATGCCGACGTTAGAAATTATAAAAACGCCCAATGGATGCGAAACAGAACCAAATATTTTGATACTCTATTATAGTCTCGGAGACGTCATTATTCGAGTAATTCTTTTGATACTTTATTGCGTTATTATTAAGAAGAAAAAAATAACGCCAAAAAAATTGCAATCATTTATATTCTTGACAATGCAAACAAAAGAAGACTTTTGGGCGGGCGAATAAGAATGCGAAGAATAAAAATTATTAAGATTCTTTTCAAGAAATTTTTGGTCAAACTCGTTCAAAGGTAGGTAGGTAGTATTGAATAAGGTAATTTTAAAACAGAATCTTGACAAATTACAAAAAATAAACAACTTTTGTGAAATAGATTTGATATATCTAAGAATAGCGCTGAGTATGTAAGGCAGATAATTAGGAATCTTTAGAAATACTTAAAAGATTAAAAGAAAAATATTGGCGAAGTGTGAGTGTACTATAAATACACATCTGCTTAACCCTCCAGGGATTACATGCGTGATGTTCTTGCGGCCCGCCCCAGCTTCGCAGGGGTGCAATGTTTATTCGAATTTCCGAAATTTTCTTTCATACAAACCTTATCCTAGCAATACCGAACACAACAAAAAAAGAATTATCCAATTTGGTGCAGTCATTCGGAAATTATGTGTGTACAGACATTTCGGCGACTTTGTTTTATAATATGTAAGGATTTATTTAAGGTAGCCAGAATTACTTCTAAAGAGCATCTTCTAATTATTTTAAATAAAAAATATCTTTAGACGCGCGCTACTCACGTAGTCATGCAGCAAAGTGTCTGAAACATCCAGCTCACGGAAGCTTAGCGATGCTGCTTCAAGAATTCGTTTGGCATCAAAGCCTTAAAGGCAAATAACCGGTACGAGTTGGTATAAACCGGTTAACAAGTTGATGGACGAAGATTTCTAAGTAAAGGTCGACTGGGAGGGTTGATTTGGGAATATTTCGAGAGCCTAAGATAATATGCCGTCTGTCCGAATTTGTACAGACAATGTGTGTGAAAATTTTGCAAGGTTGACATGCCAGCCGGTCTATTCTGTAAAATATCTCTGTGTTAGCTTAGGTGAAGCTTGTGAGCGTGAGGTGAGTTGTCATGTCACCTGACACTATTGACCGCTCAGTTCACCTAAGTTTCCACAGTGAGATTTTTACAGAATAGATCGCCAGTTAATTAGGATTGCGATTGCGCGTGTTGAGAAAATGATTCATCATTACAATATATTTAAACTAATATTATAAAGCTAAACTTTTTTGTTTGAACGCGCTAATATCCGATACTACCAGTCGGATTAAAAAAAATCTTTTTGCATTTGGTCGATAACATCCCGCTACGACCCTTACGAGGCGAGCAAAAAGTTATGCCTCGGACAGGTAATGCGATTTAATTTTCAAAAACTACCTTTTAAAGTGGGTGCAGGTTTTTTTTTTAAATCTGGGGAACGCGGGCAGAAGCTAGTCTGCTTTGAAATTAAGACCAAACCAAAGCGCAAAATAATTAAAGCCAAATGACAAGCGTACAAATAAAAATGCGAAAATGAATACCTACCACAGGCATTATTTTTGCATTTTCTTTGAAAGTCGAATAAAACCAACGGGGTTCGTCGACTTCCATGCCGCGCCAGTGCTATTTGTGTTAGCTAATCAGTCAAGTTTGACTGTTTGTCCTGATATGAATTGTCTAAATATTCTGCACGTGGAGTATTATCTACGTCTGTTAACAAATGTAAAACATTACCCGCAGCTTGTCGCATTTAGCAGGATAAACTATTATTGTAAATGTTAACGATTTTTAGTGTCGATACTCACTTGTTTTTTTTGTCCGGGTTTTTCAGACTTTTACCGAAGCTGTACACATCGGGAAGTCGCGAGACTAACTGTATACTTAGTTGGTAATAACGTGTACTTATTAAAAAAAAAAGCGGCCAAGTGCGAGACGGACTCGCACACGAAGGGTTCCGTACGACCGTACGATATTTACACTAGAGAAAAAAAAAACAAATTTCTCATATGGTATTTTTTTTCTTTAAAACGCGGAGAAAATTTCAAATGTCCACCTATTACGGTTCAAAATACACAGTCTTGTGACGTACGTAGGGAATGAGGGACGGACGGCCGGACAGCGGACCCTAGTAATAGGGTCCCGTTGGTACCATTTGGGTACGGAACCCTAAAAAGAACCGGGTAAGCCATTCTTATCGAAACATACATAATTGAACGTTTTCTATAATGTAGTAGCTTGATAACACGTATTTAATATTCACCCGATCGTGTTTGTCGTAGAAGGTTATTTTATAAATATACAAGGTTTCCTCAATTTCGCGAGCTCCCCTGGAAGCGATTCCGGAGACCGGAAACTATGAGGATATAAGTAATTTGCAAGTTTATCAAATAAACGTAAACTCAATTTAATGTTATCTGGATTCTCGTAATTGAATCTATTCGAAATTCTGTCTTGTTGGGATATCTACTGAAATTAAATTAAATCAATTTATTTATTTATTTAGTAAATAGGATTTCAGAATAACTTTTACACGTCACATTATTAAAAAAAAAAAGCTAGATGAGTTCGGCGTTTCCTGACTACTCTGAGAAGAAAGGCCGAAACAAACTCAGAGGTCACAGTCTCTTTTAAAGTCCAGACATAATCTTGGTCAGATCATGTGAAGACCATGTAGATTGATGTCTGAGATGGTTTTTACTGACATATTATGATAAATAATACTAGGTACTTATTTGAACTAAAATTCATGAATTTAGTTGTAGTTAAATAAATCCATATAATATTATTACATATATTAACTATACGTGTGTTCGATTATTCCACAGTAAATGATCTATTTCACGAAAACAAACGTTTACTACATTTTGTTTCGATTTATGAAACGTTAACCGATCACCTTATCAAAACATGGAACAATTCAAACTACTTATAAGCTGTACAACGCTAGACATAACTTCGGAGAAGAAAAAAACCAAATATAAACACATAACATCACGCCTGAAATCCCCGAAGGGTTAGACAGAGCTGCACCCTAATTGCGTAACACACTATTACTCTCAATTTGAATTATTTTGAAGCATATTGCTAATCCATTGCTCCATGTGTTGGAAAAATGTGTCTGCTCAACAACGTAAATAACGCAATGAATGTTGTTGAACTGTCAAAATGAAACCCATTGCTACTGATAGTGTGTTACGCAATTACCCTGCTGTACCAATAGTAGGGCCATAATTTGCCAGTCATGATTAAGTCCCATGTAATAGGGGGCGACCCTATTGCCATCACCCTGCCATCCAACCGGACACAAGTCCAGAACCAGGGCTGCTACTAAGAAATTCCTGATGGAAATACCCAATAACACTTTGACCAACATGGGATTCGAACCCAGGACCAGCTCAGCAGTAGCGCACGTAGTTTGTATCAAACGATAAATAAACATACTTTCGTCGAACATAACAAATATCTGAGATCAGCCGGTCGATTCTGTAAAAATCTCACCGTGAAATCATAAGTGAAGTGAGCACTTAATAGTGTTAATCCCTAGCGAATGACAGCTCACTCCACGCTCACTTCACCCAAGCTTTCACGGTGAGATGGTTACAGAATCGCACGGCAGCTCATCAGTAGCGCACGTAATTTGTATCAAACGATAAATAAACATACTTTCATCGAACATAACAAATATCTGAGATCATTACTTCATTACGCTTAGATTATCTCAGCGTTAGAAAACAATATGATGTCACAATGTTCATCGGCTCCTTGTAGCCAAACATTACAACAGACATTATTACATCGTATTATTATTATTATTATAGCTAGCCTGTAGTGTCTGACTGTTGGGCACAGGCCTAGGCCATCATATTATTTTTAATTTCAACCTGTATTGTCCCACAGCTGGGCAAAATCTCCCCACAGCATTCCACTCTTTCTTGTGTGTTGCCTTCTCCAGCCAATCTCGTATAAGTAGATAATAAGTCTTCACGCCAGCGTTTCCTCGGCCTCCCACGGCGTCGACACCCGTCTTCTGGCTCTTACTGCGTGACGACTTTGGCCCATAGTATTATTTTATAAAAAAAAAACTTTATCATTCCGAAAATAGCATAGGTAATAGTTTTTGTTTACACAATATAAAAGCTGTTCTCAATTTTCGATCCAATGTCCGTTGTCCGTTATCTCCGGTGCATCGGTATAGAAAATTGCCAATAAGCGTCTGAACCAAGACTAGTGCATACAAGAACGGACTTACGAATTTCGACATTTAAAAAAATTACGTATAATTATTTATACATACCTACGAGTTTCGAAATTAAAAAAAAAAACAGGCAAATAAAAAGACAAAATAATGGCGGTTGAATTTTGAATGTGACTGGCGTAGTTTATGAGTTCGGCAGTGTACGAATGACTGCTAACGATGGCGGTCATGATTAACGAGGTTTTCTTGAATCGGATCGATACGCAATTAAAAGTCTAGATTAATCTCGTTCATCATAGCACTTTCCGTAGAATAGTTGCAGTTTCAGAAATAATAGAACGCGAAAAGTATTAAATAACAGTTTTTTTTTTATGTCCTATTAATTCTTGAGTAAGTATTTCATAGAAAACAGCACACAATAGAGAGATTGTTAGCTCATTGTTCATTATTTGATGAAGGCTATTATTTCCGTTAGATGACATTCACTGGCGCGAGTAGGTCAGTAACTGATACTGAATTTTCATCTTTCGCCAGAAATTACTAAAGAGATAATGAAAATATAAAGTTTCATCGATAAAATCGGGGAATTTTGTTGGTGCAACATTGTGCCCCAATCTGAAAAGCAAACTAACTGGATCTTCGTGCGGGTAATGCCTGTACTGCCTTGGGCCTGCCCTCGGGTATGGCATTATGTGTTTTAAGCGTCCTTATTTACAGGCAGACGCGACTGCTTTCCCTCGGAACATAAGTACCGCTTTTCATGCCATACACGTGTTGTTTTTATGTTAAGCTGCATTTCATTTTACTCCGTTTATTTGCTTATGTTTAATGTTATCCGGTAGCAGAAGTTTAGCAGGCCAGCCGTGCGATTCTGTAACCATCTCACCGTGAAAGCTTGGGTGTAGTGAGCGTGGAGTGAGCTGTCATTCGCTAGGGATTATATTGAGTGCTCACTTCACTTATGAATTCACGGTGAGATTTTTACAGAATCGACCGGCAGTTCAGCATTTGGCGTTATTACTTAAATGAAGTCAAAACAAGTCGTTTGGCTTGATATGGGTATGTGATGTGGAGGGAGGAAACGCATGTGACTAAAAGCGTGATGAATATAAATGTTGATGGATTGAGGGGGAGAGGAAGGCCAAAGAAAAGATAAGATGGATTGTGTTTGGCATGATATGAAAGAGAAGGGAGTCAATGCAGCGTGGCGGTTGACAGGGGAAAATGGGAGAAGAAAACTTGTTGCGCAGACCCCAAAGTATCATGGGATAGGGCAGGAAGGAAGATGATGATGAATTGAAAACAATCTCATGAATATGTATTTAAACTTATCACCGTCACTTAGTTAAAATGCATTATTAAATCTTTTATTCAGATGTATCTTTTACATCAGAATAAATGATTTAATAATGCATTTTAACTGTGTGAACCTAACTTGTCTGAGAATTATTTGGGATACAATAGAATAACCGGCCAAAGAACTTCCGTACTAGTCAAATGCATGGCGCATCTGATTAGTACACACTACACATCCAGCTATAGGATCCAGTTGTAGGTGACCTCGCATTGTATAGACTTTTAGTACAATGAGAAGTCAGCTTAGTTAGCTTAGTCAGCCTTGCCTCGGAAAGCACGTTAAGCCGTTGGTCCCGGCTGTCATTCGTAGATCTTTGACAGTCGTTACGGGTGTCAGAAGCCCGAAAATTTGACAACCAGTCTTACCTAGGAGTATCGTATTACCCAGTAACTGGGTTGTGGAGGTCAGATAGGCAGTCACTCCATGTAAAATACTGGTATTCAGCTGCATCCGGTTAGACTGGAAGCCGACCCCAACATAGTTGGGAACCATCTGCCTTGCCTTTTCCCAACTATGTTGGGGTCGGCTTCCAGTCTAACCGGATGCATCTGAATACCAGTATTTTACATGGAGCGACTGCCTATCTGACCTCCACAACCCAGTTACTGGGTAATACGATACCCCTTGGTAAGACTGGTTGTCAGACTTTCGGGCTTCTGACGACGCGTAACGACTGTCAAAGATCTACGAATGACAGCCGGGACTAACGGCTTAACGTGCTTTCCAAGGAAGGTTGATATTTCGTTCAATTACTACAGGAACAATCGAAGGTATTTCTTTTGGGAAACATTGCTTTACGCAATGTTATTAATTATTGTTTGCTCATCTCGGGGTTACAGGAATGGGAATGCATTCAAATGAGAAGTTATTCCAAACCAAATCTTGATACAGACAACAAAAGCGTGTAAATGGCATACTTTTTGTATATCCTACAATCGGTCAGTTTATTTCGCCCTACGTTATTTAGTTATGTTATTAGTTATACAGGGTTATTTGTAAAACTCCAACAACCTCTTAAGAGCTCATTGTACTCATCATTATGAACAACTTTTACTATGGGACCAAACCTGAAATCGCGATAAAAAAATCAGCTGTTCCCTACATTTATGTTCGTACGAGTCGTCAAAATGTAGGGAACAGCAGATTTTTTTTTCACGATTTCAGGTTTGGTCCCATAGTAAAAGTTGTTCATAATGATGCGTACAATGACCTCTTAAGAGGTTGTTGGTGTTTTACAAATAACCCTGTATATTTAGTTTTTTTACGTTTTGCAGGCCATGGGAGTGTGATACATTTGATCTCTACTGTTTCATTTATCTCCTACAAAAATCGGCCACCGATTGTATTACCATAATCAGCTTATAATGTTCCCACTGCTGGGACACAGTACTCCTCTCTGGGACAGGGAGTGGGCCGTAATCTACCACGCGGGCCCAGTACGGGTTCTAGGACAATTTTTGGTTCTAGGACAAGCCGGTTTCCTTCACCGTTTTAAGAGCATTGGTGATGAAATAATTTACACAAAGTAAAGCGCCTGTCTAGGTTCGAACCTACGACCTACTACTCGTAAGTCGCGGTCGTTACCATTGGGCCACCACTGCTCACCGATTGTATGCCGTCTGCGAACGCTCTAAAACATGTACAGACGCCAGCACATCAAGCTAGTACAATTTGTCAAATTTCTTTAATAGATTTTCAACTTTATTGCCAAAGCTTAAGGTTCAAAGTTGATTGGGAAAATTTGACAGTTTCGGGTAGCTTGATGTGCTGGTGTCTGTACAAATTATCCCATTATGCTAGATCCTTGTTACGCTCCGTCCACCTGAGCGTATCCTCGTAATGACCTCTTAATTATGTAATGGAGCTACGATGCAAAGCTAGTTTGGTTAGATGGAATGCATTCCGAATACTAAGTTACTAATGTCGTTGGTAAGAATAACCGACGCAACGTATTGCATTGCATATTTAATTAAGCTAATACTAAAAAAAACGGCCAAGCGCGAGTCGGAATCGCACAAGAAGGGTTCCGTACCATTATCTATGAAAACGGCAAAAAAAAATCATGTCTGTTGTATGGGAGGCCCCTTAAATATTTATTTTATTCTGTTTTTTAGTATTTGTTGTTATAGCGGCAACAGAAATACATCATCTGTGAAAATTTTAACTGTCTAACTATCACGGTTCATGAGATACGGCCTGGTGACAGACGGACGGACGGAGAGCCGAGCGGGAGTAATAGGGTCCCTTTTTACCCTTTGGGTACGGAACCCTAAAAAAACTGCAACAAGCTAAAGTGGCAAATGAGCCGTTCATATTAGCCGTAGAAGCGATGATCGTTGGACTAGACGTGTTCTTCAGTCGAGACCGCGAATCGGTAAACGTAAGGAAGGTAGGACGTCTTCAGACTAGATGGAGCAACGACCTTCGCAGGGTGGATGGTAGCAGCTGGATGAGAGTTGCCGAGAATCGAAGTTGGATAGCGTGCAGTTGGAGAGGCCTATGTCCAGCAGTGGACTGCTGTAGGCTGATGAAGAAAAAAAAAACATCTCAATCTTTTGAAGATGTTTTTTTTTTCCGTTCGTTTTCAGGACCCGCAAAAAATACATAATTGATTATTGAAACCTACCAAAAAGAAGGTAATAAGCAAAAAGCCATAGCAACAAAGCAATTGTATATAAATACTTGATTGGGCTTACAATCGTGATGTTGATGAACTCAACTACAAAGATTACAGTTAATATAGTTAAGTGAAATCCAATTTCAATTATTTATATTAGACTAAGAATATTTATTTATTCCTTTATTTCAGGCAACTAAGGCCCATAGAAAAAAAAAAACAATACATACTACTATAAACATACTATATAAACTAATACATACAAAATTATCACAAATCCAATACTATAATAATAACTTAAAAATACTATAAATAAATACAACATAACAAACTTATACTACTGCACACGAATATTAATACATATTATGAATATTAGTACATAATGAGTCTACAATGTTCTCACTGCTGGGACACAGGCCTCCTCTCTTCGAGAGGGAGTGGGGTGTAATCTATCACGCGGGATCAGAATAACGAGCAGAATTAATTGAACCACTTTTTAATATAGGTCACATTTTTCAAAAAATCTTCATTACAAACGTTGCCGTGTATATTTATTAATAGGTCAAGCAAGCCAATATCAGCGCGGCGCAGGGGCCCGGTGACGACTCCTGCCTCGGTAAAGCGTCGTCGCAGACGCAAGAAACGATCAGAATGGCCAGTAAAACTAAAACAGCACATAAAACCTTTACATTTTTTTATGACTTATTTTCTCTCTGAAATAGGTCAATTGAATTAAAAATTAGTTGGGGTGTCTGAGGTTTTGCGCATTTAACGTTACACGTTGTATATGTTCCGGATTGGCGCACAAACGGCTGAACGGATTTGGATTTTGGCACACAGACAGTTTATAACTTGGATTAACACATAGGGTTTTAATTCCTGGTAGGACGTTCCCGTAGGATATTTTCCTAAATCAACGCGGACGATCCCGCAGACAAAAGCTAGTTCTGAATAAAACCCACTACTTTTCCAACTTTATTGCGTTTTAATCATTACCTTGCGAGTTTTGTGACAGATAAAAACACAATCAGACAATTTCCCGGCAGCAGCATTATTTTCCACTCGCAGTTTCTTTGCTGCAGAGCATGAAAAAACGACACTGATGTTAATTACAAGGCAGCACAAATAACAATTCTGGGAATAATTTAATGAATCGTATGTTTTTGTTCGTCATAAGGTTACTGTGTTACTTGCGCAAGTTCACACAAAAAACGCCTTTGAGAGAACTCCCATTTTTTGGCGGCTTGTTAACAAAACATACATAATAACGTACGATAATGGTTTAGATTGCCTTTTAGTTAACTTTATAGCTTGTTAGGTAATAAAACAGCGATGACTACAAATTGGTTAAAGATTGCACGAGAAACAAGAGAGATAACAGAAAATTGAAAATACGGTGGCCCACGTTTACTAGAGCCCAAATTTTTACACCTTAAAATACAGTAAGTATAGAAAGAACTGTGAAAAACAGTGGTGGCCCAGTGGTTACGGCCGTGACGTACAAGTTGTAAGTCGTAGGTTCGACCCTAGGCAGGCGTATTACTTTATGTAAATAATATCATCACCACTGCTCTCAAAACAATGAAGGAAAACATCGTGAGAAAATCAGCATGTACAGACGCCAGCACATCAAGCTACTACAATCTATTAAATTTCTTTAATAGATTTTCAACTTTATCGCTAATAGGTTCAAAGTTGATTGGGAAAATTTGACAGTTTCAAGTAGCTTCATGTGCTGGCGTCTGTACTAGAACCAAAAGTTTTAAGACATGTCACATGTACAAACTCGTACTGGGCCCGCGAGGTAGATTACATCCCACTCCCTCTCGAAGAGAGGAGGCCTGTGTCCCAGCAGTGGGAACAATAAAAGCTGAATATGCTTCATTTGTTTTTTTTTTTTATTTGGTTGTAAGCTCGACTCATGAGATCATTTTACACGGAACGCCCTCATTATTATGTTTGTTTGGTGCTGTACATATTAGGAAGTGCCAACGCCCAACTTCGGTCAGACAGGAACTGGAGTTGAGTAGATAGACAAGTACAATTATCTACAGCAAACAACGAGTTTTATTGGTTTGTTTACTCACAAATGTGCACTAACAGGGAATAGCCACAGGAAGTTACTATTCCTCATGCTGGCTTATTTAAGCCAATCAAGAAACCCAGACCTACGTTATGTTGTTGCAGATACAATATAAAGAATTCCCAAACACTAGACGCTCGAATATTTTGTAGGTTGCCTTATAATATATTCTGTTATGGATACTCATGATCCTAACTAACTTCATATATGAGGCACCTACTAAGTACTGATATGTGTGAGATTTCAGCGCAAAATAACTACAGTATGTTTTAAAACTAGCTCCCACGTCTCGAATACTTATCTACATCATATTACAAAGTTACCGAGACGACGCCATCATACTTTTAAAAGTATCTGAATTTAAAAAAAAGTATCAGTCCCGCCTCCGAGTTCGATACGATGGAAGATGGTGAACTTGTAGGTTTAATCTGATAAGCAATTCATTGAGCGAGGTTGGGAACTTCTGACTTGAGACTCGGGCACTCGGCTCTTGTGAGCGTAGTACTGAAGTAGGTATCTGCTTTGCAGAAGATTTTTTATATGAATACTAGCTTCTGCCCGAAGGCCCGCGTGGATGGCGGAAATTATACCACGGGATCGTGCTACCGGAACAAAAAGTCAAAAAGTAGCGTATATCCTTCTCCGGGATGCGATCTATCTCCTTGCTATGCATTTTATCGAAATCACAAAAAGAAGTACGTAACATACAGACGGAGTTATTTTGGAATTTAAAATATTACAGTCTGTAACATAATCATAGACGCAATAGTTTTTCTTTATTTTGTTAAATAATATATACTGTTTATACAGCGTAACAAGACAAAACTAATCTTTGCTGGGTATTTAAACATTAGAGTGGAATAAAATGGTACTTGAAAAAAAAATACACTGAAATATTGAAAATCTTTGTATTAAACATGTAACTTAATTATAGACGCACTAAGAGAAATGCCGATGTATTTTTTAGTTTAATAGTCGATTGACTTGCCATGCTTCAAAATGAGTTTGAATAGTCGATTTGGCATCGAATCTACAAGAGCTCGAAGTTCTTTTTGAGTTACAGCATTCCAAACATCGACTAAAGCTGATTTCAGTTCTACAACACTGTAAAGCTGACGATTATTTTCATATAATCTGCGTGTTATGTAACCCCATAAATTTTCCATGGGATTTAAATCTGCGCTTAAAGCTGGCCAATCTAATAAATTAACCAGATTGATCTGAAACCACTCCTTCATATCTTTGGAAGTGTGAACACTCGCGTTATCTTGCTGAAATTTCCAGTTGTTACCACTGATTTTTGATGCTTGTGGCAAAAGATAATTCTGAAGGATATAACGAGACTTCTTAGAGTTTATTGAACCAGAAATGAAAGCTATATCTGTTTTTCCACTATATCCGGAACCCTGCCCAGACCATTACACTACCCCACCGTAAACACGTTTTGATAAAATTTTAGCCTCTTTACGTAAATCATGCCAATAATAATTGTAACCATCCGGTCCATCTAAATTAAATTTATTTTCATCACTGAACACCACATCTCTCCATTCCCGTTTCCAGTGCATGTATTTTTTCGCCCAATCCAATCGAACTTTAATATGTTGTTTTTTTAATGAGGGTTTACTTTTGAGTTTTTGTCTCTTCAAGTGTGATGCTCCTCTTATCACTCTCCAGATAGTTTGTCTATGCACGTTTAAACCTAAATCTCGTTTTATTTTTTCAGCGGATTGATTTGTTTCCGATACAAGTCTTTAAAATATTTCTTTTCTCTCTCGCTGTCAATTTTGATTTTCTACCACATGACTTTTTTGTACCGTAGTTTTCTTTATTGTTAGCATAATTACGCACAACGTGATCTGATCTTCCAATCAATCGAGAAATTTCACGGTAATTTCTATTTTCAGAGAGTAATACATCGATTTTACCCCCCTCATAATCTGTTAGCTTTCGACCTCGCGGCATTTTGAAAATGACAATACTGCACTATCAAAAAATAACTCAAGTTAAAGAGACTATATACTACAAATTTTCTTACTTTAATCAGTAAGTATAAAGTTACTTGTCAAGTTAGAAAACACTGATGCGTCTATTATTTTGTTACATATTGAGCACACTCTTTGCCAAAATAGTTGCACAATATTTTGTAAGTGATGGCGTCTAACTTTTTTGTATGCTATATGAGATTTGTAACGCGCGACATTTAAAATTAATTAATTGGAATTCGAAAATATTTATTAAAAAAAAAGTGATGCATATAATTCATAGTGCGTCTATGATTACGTTACAGACTGTAGTGTGGATTGAAAATTGAGAAAAAATAGTAGATTTTTATACAAGGGTCGAAAGGAATTGATGACTTTCACCCGTGTTAAACACTCTACTTTTCATTTCGAATATAAGGAAGGTAAAAAATAGTAGTTTCTCTAAAATATTTATCGATAATAATAACATGAATAGTATCTACCTATTTAATAGTCTTTTTTAAGTTTTAAATATGGAACATACCGTGTCACCGCCGCGGGCGATCCCGTTTAATAAGTTTTTTTTAATTCACACTGGCTGTATATACACTCACAGGACCGCAGCATTTTTCTTAATTATGTAAAAAAAATCGTAACTGACTGATTACCTAACCAAATTTAGTTCTATTTTTTAAATTCATTCCCGCCCTAGAGAGGGCAGCAATTACTGTGAGTCTTTCCCGCCCAAAGGTGGGACGCAGCGTCTTCCACCCACTATTCGTATCAAACAAACACTACTTTCCGAGTATGAGAAATGAAAAGTATGTTGCTCGGAGGCCTTTCAATACTCTATGTATTTAATAGATGGCATAAGAAAATCTGTTTCTAAACAGACCACAAATGCCAATGGAAAATAAATGTGGAAGGTTGTATGAATAAATAGCTATAGAGAGGCTCAGGGCATCCGGCCGTGGCTCTTCACAGCCCATTCGCAAATCAAGCGGCAGAACGCTGAAGGACCATTGCTATGAGTATCGAAAAAAAAAAAAATATTCAATTCAAGTGCGGCACTCGCCGACGAGCCCAACCGAAGTAAATTGTAAATTAAGCAAATATTCCTGCTGTTTGAGAACGATTCATTAAGGGTTTTTGAACGGATAATAAATAGTCTATTTTCATTGTATGATATAAGTAAATGTCTGATGTTAATCAAGGTTTACTTGTTCTTTTTAGGATTCCGTACCCATAGGGTGCCAACGGTACTCTATTATTAAGCCTCCGCTGTCATTCCGTCTGTCTGTCAGCGGGCTGTATCTCATGAACCGAAATAGGTTGACAGTTGAAATTTTCTATTCCTGCTTTAACAACAAATAATGAAAAGTAAAAAATACAAGAAACGTGTTTTTTTGCTTTGTGATACGGAAACTTTCGCGAGTCCGACTCGTACTTTGTCACTTTTTTTAAAAAAGAGCAAACCGTCAGGATATTTGCATGAACGTTTAGGATCGTCTCAGTCTAATGTATGAGTTATTCATGAGAAAAATTGATATTCACTTGAAGTCGGTCCCGTTTTTGTTTGATGTTAATGTTTTATCATAACGAAGTTGGATAAAGGTAAAAAGTGTGTTTCGATCCATACTTATGAAAACATTTGAAAAACCTGGCATAAGGGGAATTCAGGTCCAGCTTTTTGAGAGTTACCTAACTGGACGTTATCAGCGTGTTAGTGTGGGCAGCCACTACAGTGAGGAACTTGCCGTATCGTATGGAGTTCCACTGGGCAGCACCCTGGGACCCACTTTATTTCTCGTATATATCAACGATTTTAGAAACCGCTATGTATACCAAGAGGCGAAATAATCTCATTTGCGGATGATACTGCTCTTCTCTCCTCTGCCGATGATTGGAACAGTTCTACGAATGACAGCAGGGACCAACGGCTTAACGTCCTTTCCGAGGCACGGAGGGGTGATATGTAAAGGTGGTCACCCATCGACGGACCAACCGCGGCAAGCGTAGCTTAACCTGATCTATCGACCCGTTCGGCTGTTATTACCTAGCCACCAGCCCATAATTGTCACATAATTATGTGCAATGTAGGAAGATATACAACGTATAACGTTAAATACGCAAAACCTCAGACACCACAACTGATTTTTAATTCAATTGACCTATTTCAGAGAGAAAACAAATCATTAAAAAAATTATAAAGGTTTTATGTGCTGTTTTAGTTTTACTGCCCATTCTGATCGTTTCTTGCGTCTGCGACGACGCTTTACCGAGGGAGGAGTCGTCACCGGGCCGCTGCGCCGCGCTGACATTGGCTTGCTTGACCTATTAATAAATAGACACGGCAACGTTTTTAATGAAGATTTTTTGAAAAATGTGACCTATGTTAAAAAGTGGTTCAATTAATTCTGCTCGTTATTCTGATCAAACTATTTTCAGGTTTTGCGCATTTAACGTTACACGTTGTATAGGTACACAGTAAGCCTGGGGCGAATTCTCGTAATTTTAAGAGCATCACAGTTCACAGCTTAATCTCAGTCTCAGTCTATCAAAAATACCTCTAATATCCCTACAATGACATTGATTGTCGCTGTAATGAGATTGCGACAAGATTTTGAACGTTTTTAATTACGGGATACGGCCTTCTGATAAATGGCAGAAAATTCTAGTAAAAAGAATTTCTAGATTAATTTTCGCCACAAACCTAGGCTGTGTTTATAGTAAACACAACTTTGTTAAATATGGCGTCTCCGCCCAGAAAAGTTACGTTTTCAAGCTTCGCGCAGTTTATCATTAAGCAGTAAAATATCGTGAAAAATAGGAAATGGGATGTCACGCTTGGTACGTAGAGCGCTGATAGCTGGTTAGTTATCCAGTTAATTAGCCATTAAAAGTTTTAACCGTCGTTCACAGTTCCCGGGCCTGATTGCTGCCGACGCGACGGCACCCTAATAAATGTTCGTCGTAATAATTTCCCTTAGCAATCACGTTAGTAGAGCCTGCATGGTAATTAGTTCATAGGTAATTAGATATCGTTTGCTCTATTATATCTATGCATTCAAATACGCAAAATACGCGCATTGACGTGGAGTTGCGGACACCAGCCCGTGTTACCTATTACCTATGCATTCAAATAAATAAAATTGAAGTGTCTGTTTGTAATGTCAAAATAACAGCCATAGATAAAATACTAAATGTACAAATAACCGCTTTGTACTAAATGCATATGAATGTACGAGGGTCGTTCAATGTATTCTTGGTATCAGGGTGATTTACTAATGATGTGGGTAATTTTACTAATAAATTAATGAAATTATTTAAGGATAAAAAGATAAAATTTCATATAGTTGTGCATTACTTTGCTAGTTATCCTTAGTCAACGACAACTGGAATGGCTAACGCGACAATGTTCTAAGATCTCTTTAATTCTAAAATACTAAAATTAAAAAAAAAATAAAAAAACTTAACACTGTAGTGGAAAATAATGTTCACATTGCAACTGCAAATTTAAGTTGGTCGATTATTACTCGTAAACTTGTAAAGCCTACTTAGCTGAGAGTTTTCCTTTTAACTTCGTTATATATACTACTACCGTCAATTTTTTCTACATATCCAAAAACTACCATTTAGCTGGCAGGGGGGACACTTGACTCTGACTAACAAAAATTTGCACTTTAAAGCTTAATATTTCACAAATGGATCCCTGAATCGAAAAATTATTTACACAAACCCACATTATAACGTAAACTAACAATTATAACGTAACAATATTTTTGAAAGACCTATCCAACGATACCCCACACCATGGGGAAGACGAGAAAAACAAAAACATCACCACTTTCCGTGTACTGGACTACCAATACACGTAAAGCGGGGATGTTTTTTTTTCATGATACCACTTTGTCGGCATGATTAATACGTATATCCATGCCAAATCATAGCTTTTTAGAACTAAGAGTCTCTGAGGTAAGCTGCGGACGGACGGACATGGCGAAACTATAAAGGTTCCTTGCTGACTACGGTACCCTAAAAATAAAGCGGTCTTATTAGCCGACGCCGTGAGCTGGAAGGGTCAGTCTGTATGAAATATTGCGCGAACCAGACTACCGTGCGAGGAGACATCTCATTTATCTCCCGCAATGTGACAGATATTTATAAAAATAGAAACATGCGTGACTTCTTACCCGAAGACCTAAAATACTAACAAAAATCAAAATAATTAATAAGAGATTTAGTTCACTATTTATTCATTCTATTTTTTTGTGTGAAAGAATAGACAGAGGGTTATATCTTTCTTCTCTCTCATGTAACAAAATGAGCCTAAACGTGACGCGTCCTTGAAATTTCACCGATAATTCTTGCCATTGTCGAATTGCCACCTAAGAAGTTTCACTTAAAAAATCTTTTATTCAAAGTAGGCTAAGAATCAGTATTTTCTTGAACGTCAATACGAAAGACAGCTCCTAAAAACGTCCGTCATCACTTCGTAATGTTTTAGCTGGGAATAAATGACAAGGATAGTTTGCGTTAAACTACCATAACACTGATAAGATAACACACACCTTCATATTATTGAATTATCCTTGTAAAGTCTAGCATTGACTTGAGCTTTTGAGATTTACTTTAAGACTTGACGGATAAGCGATCAATGATATCTGTCATCTGGCCATCTGTGTTTAATCGTCATTGTATCATATCGGCGGAAACAACAGGAAATTACTTCAATAACATTTGTTTTTCTTGAGTGGACGTTAACCCTGATTTCTGACTTTCCCAGTACTATCTAATGTACAGACGCCAGCACATGAAGCTACCCGAAACTGTCAGATTTTCCCAATCAACTTTGAACCTTATGCTTTAACAATAAAGTTGAAAATCTATTAAAGAAATCTGACAGATTGTAGTAGCCTGAAGTGCTGGCGTCTGTACAAACGTTCAACACCTCATTGTACCCTCTTTAGGCTGCCTCATCACCAGAGATGTGCTAGGCTACGTCGCGAGGGATGTGTAGACTAGGAATAGTGTTTCGCTTGATTTTCATAGCGTAGCTTTGCACGCTGCTAGCTCTGGTGGAAAAAGATTCACGGAAGGTACGTTTTTTACATACGCGCCGCTGCGTTACCCCGGTTGTAAATGGACACACATCGTTTCGTAGCTTAGGTTTGCCACTTAGCTTCCTTGCACCACACAAATAAACATCGCTAGTGGTGCATGCACATCCAATGTACCTACCGTGTTTCTGGCAAATAAATTACTTTGACTTCGGAAAGTCAGCCTCAAGTGCTTACGTCTTTCGTCATGGTTCAAGCTATCTTCATATACAACGTGTAACGTCAAATGCGCAAAACCTGAAAATAGTTTGATCAAAATAACGAGCAGAATTAATTGAACCACTTTTTAATATAGGTCACATTAAAAAAAAAATCTTCATTAAAAACGTTGCCGTGTCTATCTATTAATAGGTCAAGCAAGCCAATGTCAGCGCGGCGCAGCGGCCCGGTGACGACTCCTCCCTCGATAAAGCGTCGTCGCAGACGCAAGAAACGATCAGAATGGCCAGTAAAACTAAAACAGCACATAAAACCTTTACAATTTTTTTAATGACTTATTTTCTATCTGAAATAGGTCAATTGAATTAAAAATCAGTGTCTGAGGTTTTGCGCATTTAACGTTACATGTTGTATTATCCCAAACGTCATCAAACATACTTCGCATTTTATAATATTGGTATTGCTATAGATTTTCCCTTTTAATACACTTGGGTTATTGCTAAGGCTGATATTATTTAGTGACGTGTACGTCACGCTGAGCAGATGGCATATTTTATTATATTTGAAGGTCGTATTTGCTATCGAGAGCAACCGGATATTACGAGCAGTCATAAAAGGGACAAATTAATCTTCTTATGTCTTTCATTCATAGGGTTTGATCAATACTTACGTTGTTATGGGGAGTGAAAAGTTAAATTACTTATTGGGAAAATATATACATTTTACAGACATGTTAGTAATTACTTTTTTTTTCATTTTAAAGTAATCTATATACTAATAATAATGCTGAAGAGTTTGTTTGTTTGTTTGAACGCGCTAATCTCTGGAACTACCAGTCGGATTTGAAATACTTTTTTGCATTTGACAGCCCAATCTTTGAAGAAGGCTAGAGGGTATTAGTCACGCGAGGACTCTTCGGAGCTAACCAAAAATAAATAAGTAATAAAGAACGCTAAGTGAAAATGAAGGAATAGTGCGCGATGCGAAGCGATGCGATGCGGCGGGAGAGCAAGAAATTTTATGCGAACGAAGTCGGAGGCAGAAGCTTATTAATAGTGTTTCTACCAGCCCTGCAGGTTTATCTCTCTTTTCTGCAGTAAACGTAAACAAAAACAAATAACGCCAACTCGTTGACTTTATAAAGTCTGGATAATAGTCATACTCGTCGTCGTTCCTTCCTAGAAGTTGCTCTAACATTTTAAATAGCTGACAAGACTTCAGTGTATAATTTAACTTTCATAATCATAATAAAGATTTACCTATGCTCGCTCTTAGGTAGTACTAAAAGTTACCATGGATCTTGCTTAGCTGCGACAGTGCATTTTAATATGAAGAATTATCATCTCAGGTAGCCATTTCCCTACTATGTTGGGGTCGGCTTCCAGTCTAACCGGATGCAGCTGAATACCAGCGTTTTACATGGAGCGACTGCCTATCTGACCTCCACACACATTACTGTGACAGAAAGTTACTCGCTAACACGATACATGGTAAGGCTAGTTGTGAAATTTTCGAGCTTCTAGCGTCGAGCGTCTACCAGTAACGACTGACAAAGTTCCACGAATGACAGCCGGGACCAACGGATTACCGTGCTTTCCTTGGCACGGAGGGGTTTCGGTGTAGGTCACCTATCCACTGATCGAGCGCGGCTAGCGTAGCTTAACCTGGTCGATGGACTCGTGTAGCTATTATTACTTAGCCACGAGCAATTTTTATTGTAATTATGAAGAAATTGTCTCACAATATTACGCCCGCATGCACCACAAATCACTATGCCGTAAGTTTTTAGCGCTATACTACCTAATTTAAATCATCGTTCAAAATCTGGCAATCGTGTGAATGTAAGAGACTGACAAACTGATTTTTTTAAGTATGTTTAGCACTGAATACATTTAATGGTTTGGTGAATCCATTTCAGAAACACAGAATTACCGATTAGAGTTACTGTATTTTTTTATGTTGTATATTTTTGTGGTGTACAATAAAGTATAAATAAATAAAAGCTAGATAAATAATTACATATCTCATTAAAAAAACAGCACACGCGCTCTATTATTATTATTATGTTAAAATTATTTTTACTATTATGTTGCCGTGCCCTAACCGGGTTTTTTGTTGGAACTTGCCTATATTGTAACGACTAAAATGTACACATGAATGCAATAAAGAATTTGAATTTGAATTTATTCCATATTTAATATCCATGTCCTAAAATTAAATTCCGGAAACCTGTGTACGTGACCAAGATACATTTGATAGTATTTGTCTAGACTCTAGGCGATACTGATAGACTATATGTACCTACGGATATGCACATTGCTGATAATCAAAAATATATTTAAACGGAGTGAAACCTTAATGCAATGAAAATACCTTATGGAAATTATTTGGTCGCTTTTGCTTTAAGCGTGGACCAAGTTTTGAATAATCATGACGTGGTTAAGTGTTGAACGACGTATTTAATATAAGCTGCGGCCGGGCAAAGGAAAATGAATATTAGTACCTATACATACCTACTACATGAAGTGTTCTCTAAAACTGTTTACTAAGCAAATGTGAAATTGCGAATTTTGATGCAGAATTCTGTTTAGCATCATGTTAAGCGCTAGACATACTTAAGTACGTGTTTTATTACCTGCTATGAATAATTATTATTAGGTATTTCTATTGCGCCAACTCGTACCTAAATTAATTTATTCCTTTCAGCTGAAAGACGTCCGCTGCTGGACACCGGCCTCCCCCAAGCACCGCCACTACGACCGGCACCCTAATTGCGTAACACACTATTACTCTCACTTTGAATCATTTTGAAGCATATTGCTAAACCATTGCTCCATATATGTTTGAAAAAATTATCTGCTCAACAACGTAAATAACGCAATGAATGTGGTTGAACTGTCAAAATGAAACCCATTGCTACTGATAGTGTGTTACGCAATTACCCTGCAGTTCTATGCTTCCCGCATCCAGCGGATTCATGCGGCCTTCACAGCCAACCTTGTGGGAGGCCTTCCAACGCTACGGCTTCCGGTACGCGGTCGGCAGAACCTTTCGGCCCCATCGGTCATCTGTTTTGCGAGTACCCAAATGCATCAAGATAAGCTACAAGTATGCGTAAGAAAATTTTAAATCAATTTCAAAAGCCAATTATATACAACGTGTAACGTTAAATGCGCAAAACCTGAAAATAGTTTGATCAGAATAACGAGCAGAAATAATTGAACCACTTTTTGATATAGGTCACATTTTTTAAAAAATCTTCATTAAAAACGTTGCCGTGTCTATTTATTAATAGGTCAAGCAAGCCAAGGTCAGCGCGGCGCAGCGGCCCGGTGACGACTCCTCCCTCGGTAAAGCGTCGTCGCAGACGCAAGAAACGATCAGAATGGCCAGTAAAACTAAAACAGCACATAAAACCTTTACAATTTTTTTAATGACTTATTTTCTCTCTGAAATAGGTCAATTGCATTAAAAATCAGTTGGGGTGTCTGAGGTTTTGCGCATTTAACGTTACACGTTGTATATAAATTAGGCTGCGAATCAGCACTTTTTGAACGTCAAATTCCGTAAGACAGTCCGCCAAAACGGTCACCCTTCACCACTTCCTAGTGCTATTGCAAGGAAGAAGTGGCGCAACAAACTCCCCAGCAGCACAGCTGTCTGGAACTTGTTACTACAACAAAAGATTACATACATCTTAACTTTGAATCCGATTCCGAAGTAAACTTGAACTCATTCCCTGCAAGTGGCGCCTCTTTAATTAAAATTCAATGCAGCCTTCTAGTTGACAATGGTCACTTTCCATTTGATACTGAACCGCAGAGGATTGTCGAAACTGCGCTCAAAACAAGTTTTATAATTTGCGGTCGCATCGCGGCACTACTTTTAGTTTAGGCACGCTAGATGGCAACATTGGCAACTGTCCGCAGTTCTCATTAAACGCCACAACAACATGGGAACGCTGTTAAAGTTAAATTAGAAAATGGGGACATAGTTAACGCTATATAAAGAACATAATAAATAGATTAATTTGGTCGCTTCTAACAAGTTTGGGTTGTCGCTCTTTATATTGACATGTCAAAGTGTTTGTATGTACAAACCTACTTACAGAAAAGAAAACATTTATCATTTATCATACTGAACAAATTTTAATTTTAAAGTAATACACAGGCTGATCCCTTATTCTAGGTATTCTGCTCCATCCGGTTAGACTAGAAGCCGACCCCAACATAGTTGGCAAAAGGCGCGGCAGGCAAATGATGCAGAAGCTGACACAGGCTCATCCCTTGAGGTAGGTCAGTAACAGTATGCTAGTATACCTACTATGATCTGACTACAAATGTTGCGGACCTGCAGGGCGATTCTGTAACCATCTCACCGTGAAAACTTAGGTGAAGTGAGCGTGGAGGGAGCTGTTAGTGTCATCCCACCTGATACTAGGGATTGACCAAGCATACATTTACAATCATAATCGATATTTTAATAATATTTTTATGCTAATTCTATTGATCATTTTATATATGTAATTTCAAAGCTAGTATTTTAGTTGTCAAAATATTACTTTTTGGTGGGGTTTTAAAATAAAATAGCAAAACAGAAACTCAGTCACAATCTCAATGTTGTTTCTTTTTTCTTTTTCTTTCCTAGACCAGTTCTGACGAGTCGGCGTGAGCACTTCACCCGATTCACGACATTTTGTGAATCGGGTGAAGTGATCACGCCATACAAACTACGTGGGATTAAACGTGAGTTTCGGCAACTAAAATACTAGCTTTGAAATTGTATAAAATGATCAATAGAATCAGCATATTTTTTTTTAATCTCGATTATGATTGTAAATGATTGCTTGCTCAATCCCAGACAAAAGACACTGACAGCTCACTCCACGCAAGTTTTCACGGTGAGGTTTTTACAGAATCGACCGGCTGTTTAAATTGGCAACATCGTCTACGGCCAAGTCTACAAACTACTTTTTAAATACTTATATATGAAGTAGTTCAGGATTCAGTATTCAAGAAGACCGTCAAAGAAAATGGGGTTCTGATATACTTTCAACCAAAAATTAAATAATATACAAGGTGTTATCTTTTCTCAGTATCAAAGAGTGAACAGGTAGCGCCATCCAGTGACGTCACCCACAAGCTTTTCGTTGTTGAACAAAACTAGCGTTGAAGCTTTGGCGGGTTTTTCAGCGCTACCCGGCTCCTGTCCGCCCTTAAGAGGTTCTTGTGAGTCGCGCACAGATGGCGCTGTAGAAAAATACTGATAAACGGTTCCCCTTGGGTTTAACATTTTTATTCATTAAATCTATTAGATAGGTTTTTTAGGATTTATATTGTAGAATATATTAAGTATGGTGTTTAGTATTTTAATTTTAACTTGTTACTAAAATCGAGCGCAGAAATCTAGAAGAAACCAGACTCCCATGAATTCAGAAACAAGGGTTTCGTAGAGTCCAAATTATTATTACTTAACTAGCGGTAGCCGGCCCACCCCTGCTTCGCAAGGTTTTTACGACTTAACAAAACATAGAGGTTTCATAATTATATGTAAGTTTAATATTAGGTCTTTACCTATGAAATTGCCGTTCTGCAGTACTGGCCATTTCAAATCAAAATAATTTTTGTTTGGCTAAGAATCCTAATTTCAAATTAATTTTATTTTAAAAACATGGAATTTTGTTTCCAAAAGTAGTCATTTGTTTATTGATTAGTGTTACATTTTCATCGCATTTCAATCTTTTTCGTCATCATGGATACGTTAAAAATTCGAGTAATTATGGAATATGAGTACCGTCGTGGCAGCAACGCGGCACAAGCGGCACGCAACATCAACGACGTTTACGGAGCTAACACTACAAACCAACGCACCACCTGTTATTGGTTTGCTCGCTTCCGTTCTGGAAATTTCGACCTAAAAAATGAACCTCGCGGTCGTCCGAAGACTTTGGTCGACAGTGACGAATTAAAGGCGATTGTGGAAGCTGATGATACACAATCTACGGCTGAATTAGCAGCAGCTTTCGACGTTAGCGTCAAAACAATATTGGTCCATTTGCGTCAAATTGGCAAGGTAAAAAAGCTTGACAAATGGGTGCCCCACGAACTCAATGATCGCCAGCGCGAAATACGCGTCGAGACCTGCCTTGCACTGCTCAACAGACACACAAATGAAGGAATTTTGAACCGCATTGTTACTTGCGATGAAAAATGGGATTCTGTTTGATAACCGCAAGCGCTCAGCAAGTTGGTTGGATTCTGGTTCAGCACCTAAACAATGTCCTAAACCCCCCTAGAAAAGTGATGGTCACTGTTTGGTGGTCTAGCGCCGGTGTGATTCATCACAGCTTCTTACCAAACGGGGTGAGCATTACTGCAGATGTGTACTGTGAAGAACTGAACACAATGATGGAGAAGCTGGCACATCTCCAACCAGCATTGGTCAATCGCTCGTCTCCGCTGCTCCTGCACGACAACGCGCGACCTCATACTGCACAGCAGACGGTCTCCAAGTTGCAAGAACTGGGGTTGGAAGCTCTCCGTCATCCGCCCTACTCACCAGACCTTGCGCCTACAGACTACTACTTTTTCCAGAATTTGGATAACTTCTTGGCGGGAAAAAAATTCAATACCCGAGAGGCAGTACAAAATGCCTTTGAAGAATTTGTTGCCTCCCGTCCAGCTGATTTCTTTAAGAAGGGCATCAATAAACTGCCACTGCGTTGGCAAAGATGCATTGATTGCATGGGTGATTACTTCGATTAATACAAATAAAAAATACATGAAAAAAATTCGTTTAATTTTTTTCATACAAAACGGCAATTTCATAGGTAAAGACCTATTATTATTTTTTAACGTTCCGGAATAAGTTCTCTAAATGATGTTGAAAACCGCATCAGAATTCGTTACGAAGTTTTGAAGAACAACGCGGTTCCACAGACAGACACAAAAAGCGACTTTAATTATTAATATGATTGTATAGATATCTATAAGTCCTATAAAAATAGCAGTCTCCTAATTAAAAGTTTCAATGTCAAAGTGCAAACGTTTATTGAGAACTAAGTGTAGGTACAATGTTGGTGTTATGTTACGAGGGCGGGTCAATAAGTCCGTGACTTTTTGAATTTCTGACCTCTTTACTGAAAAAGCAACACTACTCCTGTCAACAGGCATCTGTCAGTTGACTCCTATCAAAATTTGAACTTACTGCGTCAGTTAGTTTGTGTTTGACAGCTATCTTTATCAGACTACCCAGTAATTTGAGGAAAAAATGGAAAAAAGTGAATTTCGTGTGCTTATTAAGCATTATTTTTTGCGAAAAAAAACCATTACCGAGACCAAGGCTAAGCTTGATAAATATTATGGGGACTCTGCACCATCGATTTCAATGGTAAAAAAGTGGTTTACTGAATTTCGTTGTGGCCGTACAAGCACTGAAGATGCCGAACGTCCTGGACGCCCAGTTGAGGTCTCTATACCCGAAACAATCGAAAAAATTCACGATATGGTGTTGGCCGACCGAAGATTGAAAGTGCAAGAGATTGTGGAAGCCGTAGGGATCTCGCATGGCTCAGTCGTTTCAATTTTGAATGATCACTTGGGCATGAGAAAGCTTTCCGCAAGATGGGTGCCGCGTTTGCTCACAGTCGACCACAAACGCAATCGTGTAACAACTTCACAGGAAGGTTTGGCGTTGTTTAGTCGCAATATGGAGGAGTTTTTGCGCCGTTTTGTAACCGTGGACGAAACATGGATCCATCACAACACACCAGAGACCAAACAACAGTCAAAACAGTGGGTTTCTAAGGGTGAATCGGCGCCAAAGAAGGCCAAGGTGGGTTTGTCAGCCAATAAAGTTATGGCGACTGTTTTTTGGGATGCACGTGGGATAATCCACATTGACTACCTTCAAAAGGGAAGAACAATCAATGGGGAATATTATGCCAACTTATTGGACCGCTTCAATGACGATTTGAAAAAAAACCGACCTCATTTGGCCAAGAAAAAAGTTCTTTTCCACCAAGACAATGCAAGGGTGCACACATGTGCAGTTGCCATGGCAAAAATCCATGAATTGGGCTATGAATTGCTCCCTCATCCACCCTATTCTCCAGATTTGGCTCCGAGTGACTACTTCTTGTTCCCAAACCTGAAGAAATGGCTTGGTGGAAAAAGATTTGACTCCAATGATGAAGTCATCTCGCAAACAAAGGCCTATTTTGAGGACCTCGACAAATCATATTTTTTGGAAGGGATAAAAAAATTGGAGAAGCGTTGGACAAAGTGTATAGAGCTCAAGGGAGACTACGTTGAAAAATAAAATTATTTATTTATCAAAAAATCTGTGTTTTATTCCAAAAGTCACGGACTTATTGACCCGCCCTCGTATGTTAGTTAGTACTGACTTGACAGCGTTTTACAAGCATTGCAATTATCATTCGCCTGCGCTTATCATCCTAAGTTAACATGCATAATCATTATTATTTCTTAATTATTTTCTTCTAAATTAGTACATAATACATACGCAAATGTCAAGTATGTATATTGACGGCAGAGTTAGAATTTGTATTATTCTAATATTTTATCTGCTTTTTGACCTAATTTCTGGACCGTTTTCGGTCACCTTTTAGGGTTCCGTACCTTAAAAGGAAAACTAAACTTATAAAATCACTTCGTTGTCCGTCTGTCAAGACCCTTTCTTTTCAGGAACGCGTGGAGTTATCAAGTTATAAAAAAGTTGTAGGTTGTAGGTGTTTAAAAGTGGTGTGTGTGTGTGTGTGTGTGTGTGTGTGTGTAGTTATATATCATCAGGAAAGACTATAACAAGTATGTGGGTTTATTTATTGCATCTTTGTGGTTTACATATTCTATATAGCTAGGTAGTATAAACATGACTCTAAGAAATCTTAACCCTACAGTGCATGATTTTTCTTATCGGCTTAAAAAAAATAAATTAGCCTGCAAATATGATGCCATTTCTCAAAAAAATATTTAGAAAAATCATAACTCAATAGAATCGTATGTTTTTGTCCATGGCACATCATGCATTATAATGTTAATATGAAATTGTTGTTTGATGTTATATGGGTAGTATCAATGAAATTACAAGATTACACATAAAATGACAAATATGAACATGAACTTACCTCTACTAATTATTTCGACCCTGAAAATTCTATCATTTTAATTTTTTCATTTTTTTGCGATTATTATACGCCACTCATTAATCGTATTCAAAGTACCTACCGATTTGAAGAAAACATAAATAAATGTTTATCTACAGATCTATCCAAAATATATGGTACTAAATTCGAAACTCAAATACATAATAGGTTAATCTTGTCAACACTAGATCACGCTACTTGGATCGATTTTTAAAATATAAGACATTTTTCGGTATGTCCCATATGTGGGACACTATGCACTGTAGGGTTAGGTAACTGGTAATAGGTAACACGGGCTGGTGTCCGCAACTCCACGTCAATGCGCGTATTTTGCGTACAAAATTATTATTATTTTTATTTTACTGTAGGGTTAAGCATAATATTGGAGAGCGTCATTGACAAAATGTGGGTAAACAATCATACTCCTTGTCATAGTGGTTTAGATATCAATAAAATACTTCACTTATCTCGTCTGGTATTTTACGTTTTTTTTTTAAACTATAGATGTTCACTGGCCAATAAGATAACGATAATTTATTAACTAAAGATATAGCGACAAGAACAGCTAGTCTTGCAAAATCTCGTGCGTGCCCAAGTGACGTGCTATTCTTAGATAAACGCGACACTGTATCTGCATGAGAGTCACTCGTGTGACGGCCACGGGGGGTTAATCACAACGTAAATGATACCCGCCAATTAACGACCGTGCGTGCATTCAATTGCGGATAATTATCAGTAGAACTCGGTGTTCAGATGACCCACGTTGCTACTGCGCTGATAAAATACGCTGATTTGCCTTACTTAAATAACGGTAACCATGTATTTTCAAATGGGTATGAGTTGGTTTGGCTGCGGATTTCGGATGAGATCATTTATAATTTTATATTTCCGACATCAAATTGTTTCGATCCAGTTAACCGTGTTAGGTCAAAAATGCGATTTAGTTTGTACACGCTGATTCTGACCGTTCACTTTTGATGGCAAAACTTGCATTTTGCATGCATTTTAAAACAGTGAAGGACCCCAAAAGAGCGAACTAGTAGTAGTATGTATCCGTATTTTGTAAATAATTATATTAGAACGGTAATGGAACTTTATACGATAAAGGTGTCTAGACCTAGATATTAGTTTCAGATTAAACTTGATCATACCCGCAATAACGAGAACAGCAGTGCTATTCTGTAAAAATCTCACCGTGAGAACTTAGGTGAAGTGAGCGCGAAGTGAGCTGTCATTAGGGATTAACACTATTGACACTGCTCACTTCAAGCTCACTTTACTTATGATTTCACGGTGAGATTTTTACAGAATCGACCGGCAGTAGTGCCATTCTGTAAAAATCTCACCGTGACAACTCGGGTGAAGTGAGCTTAAAGTGAGCAGTCACTAGGGTCAATCTCTAGCATCCGATGGAATGACAGCTAACTTCACCTAACTTCTCACGGTGAGATTCTAACAGAATCGACCGATAAAGATCGCACTGGCGTACCTATCGATCGATGAACAACCACCGGGAGACACATTTATCAACCTTGAGTCACACCTAATGAAGTGTTGCTTAACACGCAACTAAAAGTACCATTAACTGACGTTTAATGACAAAGTACTTACACAATTTTTGGTATATTGGAAATTGAAGTCGATGGATGTGATAGGTTTTAAAAACGAAGACTATCATAATAAAAAGTATAAATGGCATGATGTTTATTTATTTATTACTTTATGCACGAATAAAATTGCAAAAACACGAACATAATGCAATAGACATTTTCTACTAGTCTGCCTTAGTGTGAGGCAATGAAAAAACTTGGTATGGTTTATTTTATCATCAATGCTTCTTAACCCTATAGTGCATAGTGTCCCACATATGGGACATACCGAAAAATGTCTTATATTTAAAAAATCGATCCAAGCGTGATCTAGTGTTGACAAGATTAACTATTATGTATTTGAGTTTTGAATTTATTTTTATTTTGGATAGATCTGTAGATAAACATTTATTTATGTTTTCTTCAAATCGGTAAATACTTTGAATACGATTAACGAGCGGCGTATAATAATCGCAAAAAAATGATAAAATTAAAATGATAGAATTTTCAAGGTCGAAATAATTAGTAGAGGTAAGTTCATGTTCATATTTGTCATTTTACGTGTAATCTTGTAATTTCATTGTAACTACGTAACACATATTAACATTACAATGCATGATGTGCCATGCACAAAAACATACGTTTCTATTGAGTTATGATTTTTCTAAATATTTTTTCGAGAAATGACATCATATTTGCAGGCTAATAATGTATTTTTTTTAAGCCGATAAGAAAAATCATGTACTGTAGGGTTAAGCAGTAAATTGAACTAAGTTTCCACGACACCGATGCGTTCAAGTCGATGCAGCGATGGGTTCTTTAGCTAAAAGCTCTAGATGGTATTAGGGATATCGGGAAAACCGCACTTGGGGATTTAAGCTCAGGGGGTCTACTCCCTAAGCATTTAAGGCTTTCCCACGTACACTACCAAACGGGATCCTGCAAAAAACCGTACCTGCAAAAAACGAGATCTTGCCGTGGGAAAGAGCTTAGGGCTCTTTCCCACGGCAAGATCTCGTTTTTCAAGAGATCGTAGTTTCAGCCGAAGTCACGAGCGCTTTCTTCTCCGTATTATGTACGGACATATTATGATTAGTTAGGAAACGCTACTAAGAATGAATGACGACACGATTTGACAGTCAACCTACACCCGACATGTTTTTTACCCGTCCGGAAAAGTTAATTAATCGGGTGTAGGGTTCACTCAAGTTTCGAGCTAGGTACTTTCAGACGGGTCCGTATATTCTTTGTCGATTCTGTAAAAATCTCACCGTGAAATCATAAGTGAAGTGAGCACTTAATAGTGTTAATCCCTAGCGAATGACAGCTCACTCCACGCTCACTTCACCCAAGCTTTCACGGTGAGATGGTTACAGAATCGCACGGCTGTTGTTTTTTACATAGTTTCCCGTCTTCGGGTATCCTACCTTTCTTGTTAGCAAAACCGCAAGCGAAACAGGCGATGTTTTGCGATTGCTCGCTCATACTCTTTACATCTGAGGGCAAAGGAGGACCTTATCACATCGCGCACACGACCATTTAAGTGCTTCATGGTCATCATCATCATTATATCATTAACTAATTGCCATGACAATGACCCAGTTATTCCTCAATTTAGTTCCAGTTCCAATTGGGTATCGCTACATGAAGTAGGTACAAAGGGTTGACTCGATGACCAAATCAACATAAGATCACATCCATTTTACTTTATTTTTGCACCGTTAATACAGGTTAGGTTTTTGAGACGGGCAGTAAGGGTACTGGGTAGATAGAGGTACCTTCTTAACTATAATAGCTGCAGGAAAACGTATTTAGATGACTGTCCTGAACTTTTTGACTGAAGTAATCATTAACTGCATTCACAGGGTTTTGAAAAGTGGCACAGTCAGCTAGAAAAACGCCAATACTCTTGCTTGATTTTGATGATACCAATCGAAACAGTTTCGTATAAGGATTAAAATATTCTTCTACTACTCTAACCTCAGTTGCTGTTGAAGAATCTTTAGAAAAAGTTCCTAATCTCAAAAAACATTTCCCGTGCATTTCGTAAGAAATGAACGAGACTAAATTAAATTAAACTTGGGCTTCAAGTTAATCGGTTTCAAACAATACATTACATAGGGACCTAGATTTTCTCATGAAAGTTAATGACTCATCAATGTAATTAATCTGTGTGTATTTAACACGGCGGTATCGAATTTGGCGTCGTATAACTTCAACAAATGGAGTTGCGTGCGTGTGAAGCAGGAAGCGGGTCGCTTCGCGCGTATCACTACACTATGCGTTGCTCGACTAGCCTGGTACACACGAGATATCAGACATCCTGCGAGGACCACGGAAACACATTAACAAATAACTGTAAAAATAGTTTAAACTACAGTTTCATTTCAAAATCAGTCAATGTTTCAGTTCCAGCTCTTCGTTTGTTTGACCCTTGAGTTTGTTTCGCCATTTCTTCTCAGGGGTAGTCTTATAGGAAATGTCGACTCCATCTAGCTTATTTTTTTAACAATATGACGTGTAAAAATGATTCCGATATGCTTTTTAAAGAATAAACAATTTCATTTCATTTGTTTAACCTTTTGAACGCCAATCACTTGTGTAATACGAACTTGTATACAAGTGATTGGCGTTCAAAAGGTTAAATATTTTGCAATATTTTAATACTGTTCACTTGTTCAGTAGAAAATTTTCTTCGGTTAAAAGCGACTAAGTACAAAATTACGTAATTTATCAAATAATGGCGCCGATTCCCTTCGTCGTAAACTAAACTAAATTTAAGTTCAGTGCATCTTTATCTTTCTATTTCATTAAGAAAAGCACAGAAGATAAATGAGGAGCGTCGGAACAAAAACCGATGTCTTAATTAAGACATTTTTTTTTTTTTCTGTTACAAAATGTGTAATTATACACCCTTCAGGAAAGAAATCAATTAAAAAACAGTTACATCCATCTTAACCCGGCGAGCATGAGCCAGGGTATCTCACACCCTGGTAAAATTTAAAAGTAGCGTATTTTTTAAAATCCTCGTCTGGCGGCACTAGCTCGCTCAGTAGCTGAAGGCAGAGGTGTGCAGGACGGGGTAGTGGCGTAATCGCAGTGTGGCGCGAGGCACCGGCCGGGGTATATGTGCGCAAACTTGTCTCGGGTATGTTATACCCTGCCTCATTTCTGACGTATTTTTTTTACGTAATGATGTAATCATAAATTTTAGTTTAGTTTTTTATTTTTTTAGAGTAAATAAACTGTAAACATGTCAAACCATAGGTATATGGTTTCCTATGCGGTAAAGGGTTTAAGTCACATACACAAACAGCCACACTTGTTTCCTATGCTCCAAAGAAAAACAAGGTGGTTCTTGTTATGTCCACCATGCACCATGACAATTCAATAGATGAATTTACAGGCGAGAAACAAAAACCTGAAATTATAACATTTTATAATTCGACTAAAGCTGGCGTTGACGTGGTTGATGAATTGAGTGCCAGTTACAACGTTAGTCGCAACAGGAAACGGTGGCCTATGACTTTGTTCTATGGTATCTTGAACATGTCAGCTATCAATGCTTGCATTATATATCGAGCAAATTACGTTACGATCAAGAGAACACAATTCATTCGTAGTTTGGGCTTATCAATGATTTACGAATACCTACATTCAATAAAATAAAAAAATAAAATATTCCAAGTTTCATCCGCCAGCGAATCGAAAAACAGCTCGGTGAGCCCTCACCTAGACATGCAAATGTATCCGGACGGTATGTCAGATGCCAGGATTGTCCAATTATAAGAAGGATAGAAAAACCAAACATTCTTGCAATGCTTGTGCCAAGCCCATATGTTAGGAGCATGCAAATTTTATTTGCGAAAATTGTGCTGATCTCAACAGTACTGACTAATCCTATTTTCAATTTAAAAAAAAAATAATAAGTTAAATTACGAGGAGGATCTCATTATCTTTTAGTTTTAAGTTGATTTACATTCCAAAGATAAATATTTTTGTTTAATTCTTGATTTTTGTAAAACCCTAAATTTTGTGCCTATAATTATTAGAGTATAAGAAAAACGCGAATGGATAAATAATTATTATTTTATATGGAACTTCTTTCATTTAAATCCATTAATTAATTCATTATAATACAAAATAAATCAACAAAATTAAAAAAAAATATAATAAGAATTATATTACGGTACATTAAGATAAGGGTATGTCCCACCCTGCCACATTCTTGAAGTAACTTTTTTTCACCTCATGCTCGCCGGGTTAAAAAAAATATCAAAATACTGTGGTCAAATCAAACCCGACACATACATTTTTAAATTCAACATGTTCTTGTTGTTGGATTAAAAACCGATAATTCTTATTAAGTTTTACACAATTCAACAATGGTCGGTTCAAATTCAATTCAGTTCAATACCGACATATCCATTTTGGTTTCGTCAAAAACCGATATGTCCAAATGATCGCGTCAAAAACCGATATATCCATACTTGTCCGCTAAGTATCTCCCTAAATTAAGTATGTACCCTTCGTCAAGTTTCACACATCAATCGATGTCACTTTAACTGCAAATTGACATGCTATAATTTTTCACTTTTGTAACATTAAAAAACTTACAAGCTTATTTTTAATTTGTGAAAAATATGGTAAATTCGATATATCGGTTTTCGTTCCGACGCTCCTCAAATATTAGTTTAGTCATGTCAAATTAAGATACTCCATAAACAATTTAGGACGTGATTAAAAAATTAGCTACTAAAATTACGACAATTTACGTCAGGCGCAGAATAATTTGACAGGACTAAACTAATGTTTATCTTCTGTCCTTATGTTAATGAAATAGAAAGAAAGAGATGCACTGACCTTAAATTTAGTTTAGGCGAACAAGAGAATCGGCGCTAATATTTCACAATTGTTTAACTAGGAAAGGAAACCTAAAGAAATTTTAATTAGCTACCATTCTGATTAGTAAACACACACTATAATAATATGTATAGGCGTAACGCCGCCCGAAGCAGTTACCGGGTTTCAAGGCAAGGTCGCTATCAAAGTATTTTATCGTTTGTGTTCAGCAATTTATAATAAAAGTTATTGTTGCTCATACATAATAGGTTTACAATTAAAGGATATTTTAATAACTGATTTTTTTTAAACTTAATTTTGAAATACTTTTTCGTGATAATGGGTACAAGGCGCTCCCTTTCCCCGACGACCTTAACCCGTGACCTAGCAGTGTTACTTCTACCTATTTAATGATATTTTTTTTATTTTAATTATTTTTCTGTTACATTAGAGGGGCCCGTGGCTAAATAATAACAGCCGCACAGGTCGATCGATCAGGTTAAGCTACGCTTGCCGCGGTTGGTCTGTGGATGGGTGACCATCTTTACATACCGAGACCCCTCCGTGCCTCGGAAAGCACGTTAAGCCGTTGGTCCCGGCTGTCATTCGTAGATCTGTGACAGTCGTTACGGGTAGTCAGAAGCCCGAAAGTCTGACAACCAGTCTTACCTAGGGGTATCGTATTACCCAGTAACTGGGTTGTGGAGGTCAGATAGGCAGTCGCTCCATGTAAAATACTGGTATTCAGCTGCATCCGGTTAGACTGGAAGCCGACCCCAACATAGTTGGGAAAAGGCTAGGCAGATGGTGATTTTTTTGTTACATTACTCGTGAGAGAGCGCCTTAGACTAAATTAAAATTAATTATACGAATAGTGCTTAATGACCTTTTATAACTACTAATAATTATATATTTTACGTCATATTTTTAGCCGATCAGAGGTTTTGGTCAAGTGTGAACTTTACAAATAATTTAATTTTATACCTATTTTGGGGATGTTGGGAAAGAATGTATGAAAAAATCATTTTGGAGAACTTGGAACTTGGAAAGATAGGGCATGCTTTTCGCGGTTTACCATTAAGTACTATTCGTATTAGATACCTATCGCGCCATTATAATAATGCATGATGGTTAGGTATGGTAATGGTATGGTGGTAAAGATTTCAAAACCGTACAAGTTAATTTGTAAATTGTTGCCTCTTTGGCCTTGATCTTGCTAAAGGGGCCATTGTCTTGAATGTACAAGCAGTAGTCGCCATGTAAATATTATAAGTAGGATGTAAAAATATGTATACCGATAAGGTTGTCACCTGGTTCACATCTTTGTTTTAGGAGGCTGTTTTTTTTTAAATATTTTTTTTTAAGGGCTTTATCGCTGATCAATAACATTGCCCTGTAATAACTAAATAACATACTATTTTGTGATTGAGTTTGCAGGAAATAATAATTAATGCAACATTTAAAGTAGGTAGTCTGATTAAATTCGTTCTTGCTGGACTGCAGCTTCGTTATTGCAGTTTTCCAAAATATTTTGTCACAAACTGTGAAAAGTGCAAATGTTCAATTTAGAGCTCTTACCCACAGCAAGATCCCGTTTTTTGCAGGCAGGGTTTATTGTAGAATCCCGTTTAGTAGTGTACGTGTTTAAATATCCATATTTACACAAGCATCCTGTTTGCAGTATCCGGAAAACAGGATGAATGTGTGAATATGTATATTTAAACACATACACTACTAAACAGGATCCTGCAAAAAACCATACGTGCAAAAAATGGGATCTTGCCGTAGGAAAGAGCCATAAGTCAGAAGTCCATTAGGTATCTTACAATGTTTTACTGTTGTAAAGTAGAAGTTTATAATTTATTAATAAAGTATTTTCATTGTGCTTAGTGTTGAACATTAGGTATAGTTATAATCTTCGGTTCCCTGACACTGCCTAAAACTTGACGATACCACCCTTAGTTGTGTCAACAAGTGCTCTGATGCAACATTTGACTTGGAAAAGAATTTCAGTTTAAATAACAATACTGTCTCAAGTTAAAAAACCATTACCAAAACAGTGTTTAATATTTTATTCAGTAGCCAAAGTTAGAATGTTTATCTATGCAGGATTTTTATAGGTCTCTTACTTACCTCTAGACTTTAAAAGAGACCTTTGTTCTTGTCACAGTTTGTTTCTCCTCGAGGTAGTCCGATAGGAAAATGGCCTAAACTATACTTAAATATGACAAGTGGCTGCAGTAAGTGCTAAAAGTAAATAAATAAATCATAAATTAACAAAATAACAATAAACTTGCATTAACAATAAGTTTTAAAAAATAACTTAAAGATACTTTTAAATAGGTGCTATTTATGTATGTAGGTACTCATACAATATAATGAATAACATTTTTCAACATGAAAAACCTAGTGGCAATGAGGCTGTAGTATCAATATGAGAAGCCAATTTTGCCTTCCTTCAGTGATTTTTTACTCAATTTTGCTCTAAAGTAGGTAATTGGATCTGTGACATCCTTAATATTGTTATTATTGTCTTTTTAACTGGTGTGGTTTAGAATCAGGAAGAACATACCTACATACATACATGAGATAACGGGAATGGGTTCTAATATTATAATAATACACATACATAAACTCACGCCTTCTTGCGCTTGCGGTAAACAGAAACTACAGAACACTGCCTGCTATGATCCTTACATACAACTTTTGCCTTGTTTATGTTCATATATCTGGTTATACAAGAATGCTGACTGAGAGTATGATGCACCTGACCTGTCTGAAGAACATTATCAACAAGGCCAGCATCATAAAACTCTACATGAATGGCCTGTCTCGCCACCTCTGCCGATGTTCCCGGATAAGTAATAGGCAGTTAATTTAAAAAAAAAATATTACATATAGGAGTTTATTTTGTACACAGTGCTTATCACTGAGAAACAGATTCTAAGTATATAGTAAGAGTTGCTCCTTACTTCCTGAGGTGATGTTTTGTTTTAATAGCATTCAAAATCATGCCTTAATTTTTATTATATAGGTGATAAGGTCACTTACAGTATGGTAAGTCTTTGTATATAGTATCATAGACCTATATGAGATATTGTATCATATTATTGTGTCTATTGCATTGCAGCGATCAACCAGTTATGTGACATTATAATTGTTATTTTCTTTTACAATACTTTTGCAGTTAATATCAGTTAATATCAATCATATAAACAAATTTTTATAACAGTTAAGGAACAATAAAAAAGCAACCCTATGATTGCAGTTCTGGGATTTACAGGTACTTACTTCCTTAATTTTTTTTTTTAACCAATCTTGTTCAGTCATCTCCAAGATAAACATAACCGTAGAAAAGCCATGGAATTTATGACAATATTACCTAATTAATAACAACACAACATTGGTGTGTGCCAAGATAATGTTGATGATAAAGGAATATGCATAAAGTAGGTTGTTGAGCGGTTGTTCAGTGTTTTGTCTACTTACATGTGTATACTCTTTGGTTTTATGTAGGATAAATTCCCCTTGCCAATTGGCAGTGTAGGATTAAACCGTATCAAACTAACATTTTAGTCTACGTTTTATTTAATAGATTCACACAGCCAGTATAATCTAAGTAAAAGTTAGGTATTAGTATCTAAATATTTTTGATAACTTACCATTTTGATACAGCTCTAATAAAATCTCTTTGCTATTCGTAGATAGAACGAATAATGATCACAGACACTTAAAGCTCCACACCTACACTTGGTGAATTGATAAATAAAAGAAACAGAAGACGACGAAACACTTGATTTTTAAAATTGCAGAATTATCTCAGAACTCAACATATCTCAGAACTCTCATATTTTAATTTTGCACCAATTTCACGTTTTTTTTTTCGTTTTGCAGTACATTATTCACTTAGCAGGTTATTCAAAATGACTATAGTACAAATAAAAATAAAAATCACGGCTGTACATGGTTGAAAACAACAAAAATAGGTTTTGACATCTGACAGAGAGGATCCTACTGTAGAATTAAACGACAAATCGCGTTGCAAAAGTGAAAGTAGCAAGTTTTATTATTTTATTATACACCAACGTCAAAGTAAAAATATAACACGAACACTTTTGCCACTTTTCTTAAAAATAAACAATTTCTAAAATGATGAAAAGAAGATTGCAAGCACTTATTACGCGCACGCGAGCGCAATCGGTTTACATATTATTTTTTGCGTAGAGTGCGAGAGCGCGAGAGACAGTAAATACGCCCGCGCGAAGCCGTCAAATGACCCGCCGCTACTGGCAGGAAAAACAATACGGATTCTTAATTTACAAATTAAATGACAATACATAAAGATAACGTGCCGTGCTATCGTTAGCGGTAAATTATTTTGCAGATTCATTTCATCATTCCTTTCTGATTTTTTATTCGCTTCCTAAGTAGGAAGCCAAACTGGCACGTGCCAGTTTCAGAATCTGTCCAGTTGGTCTCACCATGTCCTGGGCATGAATCCGTCAGGGTATATGTATATGTTCTGTGAGCATGAAATACAATGTTCTGTGGGCATGAAATACAGGTACCAGAGTAGTACCTGTACTATTGGTACAGGTACCAGAGTAGTACCTGTACTATTGGTACCGGTACCAGAGTAGTGTCGGTACTGTTGATACTGGTATCAGCTTCAAGGTTGCCAACGAAAGGAACTTCATACTCCCTTGCATAAATATGAGATTTGTAGTAAGCGCCGGGTACCTGGATTTGGTAGCGATACTTGTTAGGTGGAGTAGTTACCGGTAATTTGTGCGGTACTGGTATTTTGTAATTTCCATCAGGTAGGTACGAGGGCGGGTCAATAAGTCCGTGACTTTTTGAATTTCTGACCTCTTTACTGAAAAAGCAACACTACTCCTGTCAACAGGCATCTGTCAGTTGACTCCTATCAAAATTTGAACTTACTGCGTCAGTTAGTTTGTGTTTGACAGCTATCTTTATCAGACTACCCAGTAATTTGAGGAAAAAATGGAAAAAAGTGAATTTCGTGTGCTTATTAAGCATTATTTTTTGCGAAAAAAAACCATTACCGAGACCAAGGCTAAGCTTGATAAATATTATGGGGACTCTGCACCATCGATTTAAATGGTAAAAAAGTGGTTTACTGAATTTCGTTGTGGCCGTACAAGCACTGAAGATGCCGAACGTCCTGGACGCCCAGTTGAGGTCTCTATACCCGAAACAATCGAAAAAATTCACGATATGGTGTTGGCCGACCGAAGATTGAAAGTGCAAGAGATTGTGGAAGCCGTAGGGATCTCGCATGGCTCAGTCGTTTCAATTTTGAATGATCACTTGGGCATGAGAAAGCTTTCCGCAAGATGGGTGCCGCGTTTGCTCACAGTCGACCACAAACGCAATCGTGTAACAACTTCACAGGAAGGTTTGGCGTTGTTTAATCGCAATATGGAGGAGTTTTTGCGCCGTTTTGTAACCGTGGACGAAACATGGATCCATCACAACACACCAGAGACCAAACAACAGTCAAAACAGTGGGTTTCTAAGGGTGAATCGGCGCCAAAGAAGGCCAAGGTGGGTTTGTCAGCCAATAAAGTTATGGCGACTGTTTTTTGGGATGCACGTGGGATAATCCACATTGACTACCTTCAAAAGGGAAGAACAATCAATGGGGAATATTATGCCAACTTATTGGACCGCTTCAATGACGATTTGAAAAAAAACCGACCTCATTTGGCCAAGAAAAAAGTTCTTTTCCACCAAGACAATGCAAGGGTGCACACATGTGCAGTTGCCATGGCAAAAATCCATGAATTGGGCTATGAATTGCTCCCTCATCCACCCTATTCTCCAGATTTGGCTCCGAGTGACTACTTCTTGTTCCCAAACCTGAAGAAATGGCTTGGTGGAAAAAGATTTGACTCCAATGATGAAGTCATCTCGCAAACAAAGGCCTATTTTGAGGACCTCGACAAATCATATTTTTTGGAAGGGATAAAAAAATTGGAGAAGCGTTGGACAAAGTGTATAGAGCTCAGGGGAGACTACGTTGAAAAATAAAATTATTTATTTATCAAAAAATCTGTGTTTTATTCCAAAAGTCACGGACTTATTGACCCGCCCTCGTAAATAAGTAGTTTAGTTATTAACTAACTTTTTTCATTTTGCCTATGGAAATCCTCATGGATGTCCTGTCAGACATGGGACCATGTGGGTCTGTCAGACTCTTACTGACTAAAACCACACGATTTTCAACTACCTTAGGCCGGGTTGCCGGGGAGCCATAGATCATTTCTATGACATGCGCAGTTCCTCACGCTCACAAACTTATTTAATGTCAAGGTGTAGGTAATGTGTCCATGATTTACAATGTGTCGACATTGCAATGAAACTCGACCGGCTTATTCACTGATCTATATACAACGTGTAACGTTAAATGCGCAAAACCTGAAAACAGTTTGATCAGAATAACGAGCACAGTTAATTGAATCACTTTTTAATATAGGTCACATTTTTCAAAACGTCTTCATAAAAACGTTGCCGTGTCTATTTATTAATAGGTCAAGCAAGCCAATATCAGCGCGGCGCGGAGGCCCGGTGACGACTCCTCGCTCGACAAAGCGTCGTCGCAGACGCAAGAAACGATCAGAATGGCCAGTAAAACTAAAACAGCAAATAAAACCTTTACAATTTTTTTAATGACTTATTTTCTCTGTGAAATAGGTCAATTGAATTAAAAACCAGTTGGGGTGTCTGAGGTTTTGCGCATTTAACGTTACACGTTGTATACAAAACAAACAAAATAAATCAGCTCAATCAGATTGGTTCTTTATTTGACTGGGATCAACCGAGTTGGGGCTGACATACAGCGTCAGCCATAACTCATACATACGATAGTGTCGTGTGGTCTGAAAGTTTACATAATCCATTTTAATATACCTATGTAATAATAAAATAAAATACCTAAAATAATGTGTTAATAACATTATGCCTGACTTTTCCGAAGGGTTGAACAGAGACGTATAATAAATACATCCACAGTTCGCCAGTTAAGTGGAAGTCCCATGCACAGCACAACTGCACAGAACTATACTCCATTTGTTTAGGTAATTAAATAAAGGTAAATTAAAAAAAAACCACGTGACGTGGTTAACTGACTAAATGTAATACTTACCAGTCTATTTATTTATTTATTTAATACTTCACGCACATAAATGTACAGAGGCGGGCTAATAAGTTTAGTTGGTCAACTACGTCACGTGCTTTTTGTTAACCTGTCACCACGGCCTGTCACCAGTCCAAGTCATCAGTTTCTATAGTACTACATTTCCGTCGTAGAGTGAATAAACGGTGACCCGCTTGTTTGTATGTAACGTATAGACAATGCTGTTTCTTACAGCCGTCGCCGAGACGTCTCCGTGCTGTGGGGGAATGAGCGCACAGGCTCTCGAGGCTGCCACTGAGAAACTCTTAATGAATAAATACTTCGCCCAACCTGAGAATCGAACCCAGGAAGGACCTCACGCTCAGTAACCGCGCTTGCGACGCTGAGATGGCAGGGAACATAGAGCACGGAATTATTCTAACAACGGAATACGCTCAATTGCCCCGTATTCGGAAACTAATATTATTCATACAGGCGTCTTGTAGCTTCCAGCGCGCTGATTTTGTGCGCTGTGGCAGGGAAGATAAAAAAACGGCCCTTCATTCTAATTTGAATAAATAGTTAGCAGTCGAAAGTGTTTCTTACTTGTGTGCGCAAGCAGAATCGACCACAGTTCGTAATGCTAGGTACACACGCATCAACTTTAGTCTCCGCCAAGTTTCAAATCTCACGTCCACATACAGATTTTGACAGCAGATTTGTCCTTAGCGATTTCAAAATTTGTATGTGACCGTGAGATTTTGAAATCAACAGCGACTCACTGTCGACTAGACTTTGTCTCATAAAAGTTGATCCTAAAAAACGCGGCAAATAAAAAAATAAAACTGCATGAGGTATCACTAGGAATAAATCATTTCGATACCTGCAGGCTGCAGTGCTATTCTGTAAAAATCTCACCGTGAGAACTTAGGTAAAGTGAGCGGGAAATGAGCTCTGTCATTCCCTAATGGTAGGCATTAACACTATTAAGTGCTCACTTCACTTATGATTGCACGGTGAGATTTTTACAGAATCGACCGGCTGGCAAAAATGTTGTGCTAAATACTTAAGCAAGGGAGAAGAGGTTTTAGCTAGACATTAACCCCCTTATTTATAAGCGTTGCTTAAAGTTAAGATACGTTTAAACGTCAAAAATGTATGGTTGTTTAACCATATATTTTTGACGTCTAAACGTCAGTTTAGTCAATAATCATTACTTAACTTTAAGCAACGTTTATAAATAAGGAGGTACTCAAGGGGGGACTCAATGTTTATATTAAACAATCACGTCCTATTTACAATAATTATAATAATTCAGTCAAATTGGACATAAATCACAAGGCACTACAAATAATCAGACCAGTTTACACAACTTTTATTGCTGTACAGTCTGCACAAAAAAGAGAACCATAGCATCGCGACATGATAACTAAAGTCGTTATGTTTTTTTAATACAAAAAAAACTTGCTTTTTAACCGTCAGAGAAACAAACCATAGAAGTAGTATGTACGTACTATTTGACGTGAGCTATTAGTAGTACTTAACTTATGACACGAAACATGAAAGACCTAATAATAATATAATTATTTATTTACCATAAAAGTTAAAATTTTTTAGCGTACGCCCTCAACGAACCTTAACAATCGATTTCGATTTCAATAGCAAACCGTGTGGTTGTGAAAGGTAGCTGGTATGACGTTGACCGCAGGAACTAATAATGTTGCTTCAGTCTACCGCTGTCGTTTTCGAAGTTACCCGCCGTACCCTTAGGGTTACCTAGTAGGATAGACTGTATACCTGCATACTATGTACAGAAAAACCTAGGCAAAAAAAAAAACATTTTTTTTCGTTTATGGCAACTATGTTTTACTTGTCATTTCTTGTCACTCATTCCCATACTCATTCATTCATTCCCATTTCATTCCACTCAAAATGTCAATGTCAAGCATAGATTTCAAGATTAACGTCAATAACAACAAACTTAGCAAGCAATAAATAAATAGGTAAGTGATAACACAACCAAAAAAGGTTGGTTCCTCAGTAACAAAAAAGTATCCAAACCTGTACAATCTGTACAGATGGTAGGTCTGCAGAGAATTAAGCTGCATTATCACCCATCGACCAACGCCTATTAGCAGTGATGGGGGGCCTTCAATTTGCTGCAGGAGACAGGCTTGTTGCTGTCAATCCATTTCCATCCACAGTCAAGTAGAAGACCCAGCCTGCCCCCGGGACAGCTTGCCTGATGAAGGACTATGTTAGATCAAGACCCGCAGACATTTGCAGAGAGGCATAGGGTTGAAGCTGCCACAGCTTGGGCCTTATCTCGAGCTGTAGAACAGATGGAGGGACTCAACAGCCGTAAGAGAAGGCCCTCAAACTGTGGCAAATGCCCTCCATAACCAGTGGTGTAGCGTGCCTTGGAGGGGCCCTGTATCAAAATTAGTTGGGTGGCCCAAATGAAGGGGTTTTTTTTTCCCGATTTCTCACAAAAGAAACAAAAATGCTTGCATTAAATTAAAATAAATATTTATTGATTATAAGTTATCGCTTCCTCCTAGAAATTAAGCTAGCCAAACAATTCAAATTAAATATACACTTATCTTGCCTTTTTTTTTGGCAAATTGATTTATTAAATCATCTATAGCTGAAGACGATTTCAGTTTTTCTAAAATTTCTGCCTCTATAGACAATAGTGACATGTCTGATCAGATCTGAGTCTGAGATGAAGCCGTTCCTGCCCCATCGAAGTCCTTAGGTAATTTTTTATCAGTTTTAATTTCGAAAAACTTGTTTCAGCTGTTGCGGTTGTAACTGGAAGGGTCAAGAATAGAAAGCATGCTGTGATTACCTCCAGAAAACTGGATGCAATGCTATTGAATTTTATCAGCAATAATTCCATGAGTTCCTTAACCCGTGAGAAGGCGCGCCTAATTTTCTTACACGAGTAGGCGCGTGCGAGCAAATTGCTCACACTATCATAAAATGTTTATATTTTTAGTGTTTCTATATTTATTGGCTTATAATGTATTTAAATAAATAACACAAGGTTTAGTAAGTAAGAAAACAAGTATTTTAATCAAAACTATTGAACATAATAGCAACTTCTAACGCAAATAACAAAACAACCTAGTATTAATTAATTTTTTTGGCACGTTTCATAAAAATCACAATAAAAACTGTTCCATAACAAAAACTAAAAAGTGTTATTCATCCATTAAATCTACACTAATGTGCCTCTCGAAACACACTGAAAACATGTATTTTACATGTTCGGTGCAAAGTAATTGCTGGGCGCGTGATGAGCAAATTGCCGCACGTTGGTACACGGCCTCCACAAACGCCTTGCTGCGCGGTCGCAACGCCACTGAGCGGATCGAGAATTGCGTCAGGGGAGAGGGGGTGAATATTTAGGAAGGTACTTAAGTGCTTGAATTGGTGTGGCATGGGAAAGACAAAAAATTTTTGAATTAGATTTTTGTGTGAGCAAATTGCTCATAGCGCGCCTTCTCACGGGTTAATAGAATGAATTTTTTGAATTTCAGATTTTAAGCATGTTTTTAGAGCAATTAATTGTTCATAAAGATTAACTGAAATGTCTTTACTGTATTTAGCTGACAGTTTTCCGGAAGCATTTTTTATTACTTCGTTTGAAGAAGATAGGAGTTTCTCCGGATGTAATACTTCTAACATATTACTTAGATCACAAAGGCTCTGAAATCTTTGTTTAGTTAGAGAAATTAATATATCTAAACAGCAATAGTATACATCGACTTTGAAATATGATTCTGGGTCTGAAATTCTTTCATCTTGTGATAACTCATCAAAAAAATGCTTCGTTATCTTTCGCCTTTTATTTTTTAAAACAGTTGTTACCCCCCACTCTTTTACTAAATCTCTGGACTCATTTAGCAAACCATTGAATGAATTTTGATTTCTTATTTCGCTCAGTCTATTCAAAAGATTACTTAATAAAATACTAGCTTTCTGTAAGTTTATTTTCATGCTGTAGAGCTTTAGAAACAGGATTAATGATTTCAAATAGTGAAGAAAAAAATGTGACAAGCACTAAGAAATCATAACTCTCTAAAATATTACGAGTAATTATATTTTTACATTCTTCACATTCATCTTTTTTAGTGGAAATTAAATTTAGTTGGTACAAAGTTTTCATGATTAATAAATAATTTTTCTTTATCGCTAATAAAGCGTCGTTCTTTGAAGACCATCTAGTAGGACATACCTTTTTAAGGGTAATTTTATATTTTTGAGATGAATCGTTACTCAACATTGCCCAGCGTTTTATACTATTGCCAAAAAAAGTATATATTTTTTCTAAATTATCGAAAAAAGTCGACACTTCAATAACATGTTTCGCAGCATCGTTTAAAATTAAATTTAATGCGTGTGCAGCACAATGAACATAATCGGCATTCGGGGCCTGCCCTTTTATAAGGGCTTGTAATCCTCCATATACACCCGACATAACATTTGCTCCATCGTAACCCTGTCCTCTACATTTAACCAGTAAATAATCAGAAGAACAAGATTGTATTGTATTACAATGTAATAACGTTTGAACCGGAATAAAATAAAACGCGTAAATATTGCTCTCTGTGGTTTGTCATTGTACAGACGCCAGCACATCAAGCTACCCGAAACTGTCAGATTTTCCCAATCAATTTTGAACCTTATACTTTAGCCATAAAGTTGAAAATTTATTAAAGAAATTGACAGATTGTAGTATCTTGATGTGCTGGCGTCTGTACATCGGTTATTGCGGGATTCCCTCGTTTAAGTGAATGACTTAAACGGGGAAATCCCGCAATAACTGATATAGGATGTTGCCAACTTTTGGGCGCACGCTTAACCCGGGAAAAAAAGATTGCTCTTTTGACTTTTGTCATTTCTGAAGTGAAAACTTGGAAAACTCTATAGGCACGTATGACAGTTTTTTTTTATAAGTATGTTTTTTTCCCGGGAAGCACGAGATTAAGTGACATTGTGGATAACATTTTACTAAGTTTTGCTTACACGCGTTAGGGGCCCCTGTAGCCCAGGGGCCCCGTATCATTGACACGGCTGATACGGCGGTAGCTACGCCCCTGTAGTACAGTACGCGTCACAGAAAACGAACCCCGCCAAGACTTAAAGAATAATCGCTCAAGCGACGGCGGGCGCGTCACGTGACTGGCCCCGAGCAGCTCCCTCCCCGCCGCCCGCGCCGCACCCATCTCTGCCCGAGCATCCACCGATCCGACTCAAATATTATTTGTATGTTTTTAATAATTAGGTATTGTGGTATTTTTTTCGGCTTCTGGCCGAACCGTATACCAAGAATAACTTACAAAAAGACACTACCGTGCCGTATAGGATACGAACCCGCATCACCAGGCGCCAGACGATCATTAAGACCGTGCCTTATACCAATAGGCTATTGGCTCAGTTAGTAATCTCAACGAAAATTCGAATAGCATTACTCCTTTTATCGAACAAGTTTGATAACGGTCTAATCTTCTAGACATTAAGGTTTAAATTTCAACTTCCACCACGTGAGATACACCTACCGTCCACAACCTTGTTTTACAAAATGCAATACGTAACTCTTCAATTAACTAAAAGATAAGGTTGAAATTAGCATAGATTTCTTGTTTGGTTGAATAGATTGTGCTTGATTCCGATTGTTGCACTACCGTCATTTTACTTCAGAAACTTAACTGCTGTATGAACTGTGAGTTAAGGTTGAATTTAGAATACTTCTTCGCCCTATTTACTAAACTGTGATTGAGGGTATAATTCTTTTTCAAATCGTTTCGTTTTCGTGCCGATCAGCTTGTGTGTAATGTCTTCGTCGTAAAATTATCCAATTTACGAAGTTTTTGAACAGTTGATTCTATTAACCGATAGTATGGTGCGATTAACAACTTTTTGAAGGCTAAAATAATTGTTGTTCTCTGGGAACAGGAACAAAGCATAAAGAAAATAGCACGAGAAATGTGGGCTTAACGGTAAGATTTACGTTATACACATATATTTATTGTTACAACCATGTTGCATTATTACTTACAAGGTGGATTTTTTATGTATTTCTAATATTATTGTTTTCATTACAGAGAAAAATAGTTCGTAGATGGATACAAAGGTATCAAGCGACGGGTGATGTGAAATGCGATCTCACCCAACTGCTTACACTAATGAATCGGAGCGACACCTTGGGACACACAAAACCTGGGAACTAAATCGAAATAGTGCTGCAAGCTTCAATATGGTTTCGGGCATGAAAAGTCTTCATGACTGCCATCGTCTGCGTTATTAATAGACAATTTACTCGGCAGATTGATTGTGTAACTTATCTGATAAAATTGCATTGGAACGTTTGAGCAAGTGTTAATAATTCCCAATATTTGTGGGATCATTATCTCGTAGTTAATGAAAAATAAACAACCTTTATTATTATGAATCCAGTTACTCTTGTTTACAAGTAGTCTTGTAATGTGTCTAACGATGCACCATCTGACCTCACATACTTTTCTAATGCTGTGTTAAAAGGGTTATCAGAAATTGTGATAAAAGAGAAAGATGTATATTGCTATACTGTTATAGTTTAGCATGTTGGTTCTTCCTCTGTAATTCACAGGCACAAATGACAACATTTCATTTTTAACCAGGCTTTTTTCCCCATAAGATCATATAGAGTATAAAAAAATATATTTTTACAAGTTTGAATAAATAAATATTGTAGTTATGTTACTAGAAATATCTATAAACGAACCTTTATCTAATGTTAAACGTTCTACACCTCACCCAGGGTATATATTTTGTATTTAGTTAATATTTTAAGTAAATAACCCTAATTTAACACATATAGAAAACTGTATACTCGTAATAACTGTATAATGTGGATTCCTAGAAAAGTAATTAATTAAATAAATGAATATTGTTTATGCAACATGCCTGGCTTTTCTTACAAACCTCATACTTCACATTTGTTTTCTTAAATATGGATGTTTTCTGAAATAAAGTTACGAAAATCACCTAATCAACTATTAAAGAAACTAAAAAAAGAAAAAAATAAATCTCATCCGCGGAATTGAACTCGTGACCATCGAATTGCTAAGCCGCAGTCCAAACCACTAGACCAACACGCCATTTACGTTTCATTACGAAAAACTTAAACGTATGATATCATCATCAAAGGGGGGTCCGGTTTCTTTGAAGCTTACTGTACTTAGCAATTCATAAAATATGTTCTTCATTTGATGATCCAGGAGTACCCAACTCTGTAGAATGAACTATTTCATGACAGAATTGCTTGCATTTTGAGGGTCCAGCATCAGTTGGTTCTTTGAGCTGGCTTTTTGACATTAAAAAAAAAAATGTTGGTTGCCTCAAAGGCATGTTTCGTGTTTGGCATGGGTCAACTAATTCAGGCAATATGTGTTCCATATAAAATTCGGTAAGCTTACCAATTATTTTCTTTTCCTAAAAGTCGCAATCGCGAAATATTGTTTCAACAATCATTCTTTGATTTTCATCAGACCATCATCTGCCTAGCCTTTTCCCAACTATATTGGGGTCGGCTTCCAGTCTAACCGGATGCAGCTGAATACCAGTATTTTACATGGAGCGACTGCCTATCGGACCTCCACAACCCAGTTACTGGGTAATACGATACCCCTTGGTAAGACTGGTTGTCAGACTTTCGGACTTCTGACTACCCGTAACGACTGTCAAAGATCCACGAATGACAGCCGGGAACAACGGCTTAACGTGCTTTCTGAGGCACGGAGGGGTCTCGGTATGTAAAGATGGTCACCCATCCACAGGCCAACCGTGTCAAGCGTAGCTTAACCTGATCGATCGAACTGTGCGGCTGTTATTATTTAGCCACAGGCCCCTCACAATGTATGGATTAGTGATTTTCACCAGACCACAGTGAATTAAATTTACGGAAAGCGCGGTCCCTACGTTTCATTGCCATCTGTGTTCCTCTTGTCATCCATGGTACAAATGAGCGTTTTGACTTTAGTTTTTTGACGGGAGCATGGATAACATAAAGGGTGACCACAACGTCATAGAAGCGAAACCTTGTCGTGAACGGAAATGGCTACTTTAATTAAATGTTTGGGTACAAAATGTTTGAAACCTGAATGCCTGTTGGTTAAAAAAAAAAATTGCATTACTTATGTTAGAATAGTAATATGCTCGTGGCCCTCTCAGCCCGGGGGCCCCCCTTTGTCTGGGGACCCGTGGCATTTTACCCGTCCTGCCACCCTATTGCCACGCCACTGTCAGTAGGTGCCTACATCCTAAAAAAGTTCCACAAAATACGTACTGTTGGCGCACAACAATATTGTCATTACGCAACTCAGGCTCCGTTACGTTATTACTTCTCAAGGAAACGCTAATTTGTATTGTTAAATCTGTACTGATATTAAAAAAATACGTAAATAAATGCGCTTATTTATGTTAAATAAGTGCGTTTATTAATGTTTTTTTTTAGTTTTTATTTGCAAAAAACAGACAAAATACTTTGCACGAGGACTTGATACTAACTTGACACTGACTTGATACTGTTAATGGTTACGGTCTAAAAAAAAAATAAAGACAAAAAAAAAACAAATAATGTGACCCTTATTCTCATTACAGTAAGGTTACTGTTGGGTTCCTGCCACTGAAGAGTCTGTCAAAATCATTGTGATATTTATTCTCGTTACAATAAGGTTGCTGTCAGGTTGCTGATGTCAGAGGCAAAATAACTGTGAATGGACTGTAGGTACTTCAGAAAACAATCACTCTCTTCGTAAAAGTGTTCACAAAACTCGGCTGTAAATATAGCACACGGACTTTTAGAAAAAGCTGCTTCGCCTCTCATGCACGAGGTTGTGGGTTCAAATCCGGATCCGGGCAAGAAACGATGCGACTTTTTCAATTGCCTTTGCCTTGCTGTGAGACAGTATGATAGCATGGTATTATTATAATATTATTATTATTTCTTGAGCGTCTTCTCTGTCACTCATACCTGTATCTCTTTCTAAAGCTCGATGTGTCACGCCAACTGTACTTTCCTGTCCCCCACGAGACACTGAAGCTCGGTTGGCCCGGAGTCTTAAACCCTGATTTTTGTGGAAGCTCCTAGGCACATTCTCAACTATATTTGTAAGAGCTTATGAGAAAAAATGGCAAAGGTATTATTATTATGGCCGGCATTCTGCATTCAGATTTTGACCTCATTTTCGGTATCAGCATTCCAAGATGACTTAAATATTATGTTGTGCTTAACTGTTAAGCAATTAAAAAACAATGAGATACTATACAAATGCAAAACCCTTAAATATACAAATTTCACAATTACTACAATTCGTCTATTTCTACTTCCATTGGTTTTATTTTCAGTCTCTCGGCGAGCGCGGCGGAGGACACGATCTGCTGTTTGACGTACGTCACATATCCTCTAGCGTCGGTTTCCGTGGCAGCCTGCTTCTCTTTATCTCCTGGAGCCAATACAGGTAGCTTGGGATCCGTCTGAAAAGAGAGATTGCCATACGGTATCTGTCATTGACGAAGGCTGATCTTCGACACACGGAATCGTAAAGTCAACCGCACAATTTGTCATTGACAGCGCCTTTATGTCGTAGTATTAAGGGTGGTTTTCTTAGTTCAAGTGTTACTTACTGACCGTTCCTTAACCTCTTAACGCCCAATGTATGTACAATGTATTGAACAAAGTGACATACAGTATTACCTGTATTACACATTGCAAACATGCATTTAAATTAATTAATGTACATTGGGCGTTTAGGAGAAGGTTTTGTTTTTAGTCTGGGCCGGAATGCCGTATGTAGCTTTGTTCAATACATTATACATTGAGCGTTTAGCTCATCTTGCGAAATTTAGCTTGGGCGTTACGAGGTTAAGTAAGTGATGCATTGCACCTGCAATCATTTTTGATTCTACATCATTCGATTTATTGCGATGATTTTCTTAAACTTAACTAATACTTCCGAATCTACTGACTACAGTGAGTCTTCTTTTTGTCGATGGTACGATATTATAGGAGTTTTTGGGCTCAAAACTTACTACAAGTACTGTCAGTGATGCTCTTGTTATGAATTTACAGAATAATGTTACTCACTGGCTCCATCTGCCGCCAATGTGTGATGCAGTCAGCGAGGCGATCTCCGAAGCAAGGAGCGAAGCACTCGGGGTTGACTGCGACGAAGCAGTGGCCTAAGTTGGCTGGCCCACCCGCTCCACTGTGTGACCATGATCGCACGTTGTGGCCGTAGTTGGAGCCTGTGCGGAATTTGAGAGGGATGAGTGAAAAAAGATTGAGGTCTATAGCAGATTGCTGGTGGCAAATTACGTCGCTGCTTTCAATTCATTTGACTAAAGGACTCCCTAACTGACACTTTTCCTCCAATGAATAACATTTTTATAAGCTGTAATGTAATAGCTTGTCCACCGCAGATTTGTGTTAAACTAAGATTCTTGTTTTTCTAAAGTAGCGGTTCTTGTGAAAAATATTAGGCATCGCTGGCTCAGTGTCCTTGATGGCCCAGAACATTTAACAAGTACCGTTAAATGTTCCCTTTTCCCAACTAAGTTGGAGGCAGCTACCAGTCAAATCGGATGCAGCTTAATACCAGTATTTTACATGGAACAACTGCCTATATGACCTCCACAACCCAGTTACTGGGTAATAAGATACCCCTTGACAAGACTGGACTTGGTTGTCTGTCAGTGAATCAATGAATTCAAGATTTTTATTATCTTGATGATAGATTGATTATAGCTAACCTGCTAATACTCCACAGAACAGCTCCACCATAGCCGCTAGACCAAACCCTTTGTATCCTGATGTCAGCTCACCGCCACCCAGTGGCATCAGACAGCTGGTTTTGAACGCCTGAAAACGAATACTAGAATTGATAATGGGCATTTCTTTATAATATATTTTATTTGGGGTAACTGGAAACACATACGAACAAAGCAAGTTAATATAAAGATTGTAAAAAAGGTCGTTGTTGAGGTTTCACCTATTGGCATGGCCACATTATTAATAGGCAAAAATGATGTGGACGAAGCAAAGGGTAATCCTTTATTACTCTTTGCTTCGTCCACATCATTTTTTCCACATACGTTTTGGCTTACAACCATGGACAAAGGAGGCAAGTTATAATTTACTTGACGTTGCAATCATCTCTCAATGTTGTTGCAATAAACTCACAATGGAGATACGGAGATACCATCGCATGTTGCAACGTTTATAAAATTTATTTATTTATTTACTTATCTATCTATTTATTTATTTATCCTCCTACTGGAACGCCATACAGCAGTTACACCAACGGAGCTTTCCACCCATCCCGTGCGCGGTGGACGTCGAATGGGCGGCGATGGAACATTAGTTGACGTAGGCCCCGGTGCGAGCGCTAGTGCGGCCACATAGTACCAGTAGGGTGTATAAGCTGGTGCACTACATTAGTGATGAACATACCAGTTCAGCATCTTTCGTCTCATTCCCATCGGGTCCTTGCGCCCAGCCAGCCGGCAATGGCTCCCCTTTTCGACGCTGCATTTCAATCTGGCAAATGACAGGTATAGCATTATAAAAAGTTTCCACATAAAGAGTAAGCACGTCTTACTAGGAAACCAGGCAATTATGTGACAGTAACGAACTGTCCGCACGCCCAGTGGATTGGCCGTTGACCGTACAAGGCCTTTTGTACACGTCATTGTTTCTTTATGGTACGGCGTATAAACCACTCCGTAGAAAAAACGTATCCGTAAACAAGCCTCCATACTGATCCATACATAACTGACGACCGTGCCTACACACTGCGAATAAACCTTAGTTTTTCACCGCAAAATGTGAGTGTACAAAGGGCCTAAGAGCACTCACAGTACAGCCGATTCTGTAAAACCTCACCGTGAAATCATAAGTGAAGTGAGCACTTAATAGTGTTAATCCCTAGCGAATGACAGCTCACTCCACGCTCACTTCACCCAAGCTTTCACGGTTACAGAATCGAAGAAATTGTATGCACACGGAATGTCCACATGAAATACTACCGTTTTCATGTGCACATTCCGTGTACTTACATACAATTTTAGTACAAAACTTACAAGCATAGATTGCTGGTCGCAAATATGCGCATTTCGGTATATCCACAAAAATTAGTTGGGTAATGAGAAAAGATCATTGCTTTGATTGATCACCAGTTTAAAATACAAGTCAACTAAACAGCACGCAAAATAGCTTAGTGCTCACCACAGAAATCTTAATAATATTGCCTTATTATTAAGATTTCTGTGGTGCTCACATACACACGAGCGACTTCAATCGTTGCAGCTGTCTCTGCGCTCGTGTGTAATAATAATAATAAATAATAATAATAATTTATTTATTTGTATAGAATGCAGGTACAAGTATGGTCTTAGTATAAAATATATTTAATCCCAGTACATTCTGCCTGTTGGCATACAAAATTGAAGGAGAAAAAAATGAATGTTTTTTTTTTTTATTCATAATTTTTTCTTTTGTGTATGCACACTAAAGCATGTGCACTTGTGGCAGTGTTTGCAGAAGCTATTTTCATTGGAAATGTTGGTGCCTAATATAATAATTACTATCACCTACAGTGGTTCAACGTGAGGTTTTTGACAGAACAATCGTCCGTAAGTGGTCTTGTCAAATGTATGAGTTCTTAACCGAACCACTGTGGTCTGTAAGTAGTTACACTGTGGTAGAACGGTCTAGTTTTTCGTCCAATTACCTTTCCAACCGAGACCGTTGTAGTAGCCATGTCGAGGTAAAAGGATTCATCCTTCGAAGCTGGAGCAGCACATGCTATGGGATTAGTGCCCAACGCCGCCTGGAAACAAAGAAAAAAACGCATATTAATTAGGCTTTCTACTAAGTATCGTCTTCGTCGTTGCCTCAATGCTGAGGATCACGACCACATACGACGCGTCTTCAAGTTATGCGGTCTTCTGCAGTGTGGACCGCTCTATAGTTGCTGCCTCCAAGATACTTCTCGATCGCGTCTGACCATCTAGCCGATGCTCTGCCTTCGTGGCTAAGTAATAACAGCTGCACGGGTCGATCGATCAGGTTAAGTTATGCTTGCCGTGGTTGATCCATGGATGGGTTACCATCTTTACGTACCGAGAATCCTTCGTGCCTCGGAAAGCACGTTAAGCCGTTGGTCCTGGCTGTAATTCGTGGATCTTTGTCAGTCGTTACCAGTCGTCAGAAGCGCGAATGTCTGACAACCAGTCTTACCACCAAGGGGTATAGTATTACTCAGTAACTGGGTAAATAGTGGTATTTAGCTGCATCCGGTTATGCTGAAAGCCGACCTCCAACATAGTTGGGAAAAGGCTAGGCAGATGATGATCATGATAATTTTGCACATATTACTACGCCGATTATGTCCAGGCTCGGAATTGCTTATAACAAGACTCTGAACCGAAGACCTCATTGTAGTCATGAGTAGTCCTTAAATCTACGAGGACTGACCTCTTTACTCCTGGTGGGTGCAAGGAGAGGAGAAGTATTGGTATAAGCCATGCCTATGAGGCCTTGGTCTGCTGCCTTTTGAGCCCAGAACCCAGCCATGCCAAAGTGATTGGAACCTGGAACAGTTTTAGTGTGTGCAAAATTAAGTTGTTTTCAAATAACAACTTATAGCTAACTACACTGAGAGAAAAGTCTTAGAAAAATTACCGTGCTCGTCACTGTAAAGTGAGAGCAAGTCACATCTACTTACAGAAAATTTTCTGAGTGAGATTGGGAAAAAATCACTACTTGTCCTATTTAATTTTGCTGTACAGCATAAGAATGTTTACTGTGCTAGCATGGTAATTTTTCCATTACCACTCAAATGCACTCAGATTATGAGACACCACAGTAATTTTTCTCTCCGTGTAATTAATTAGTTGTTTTTAGTTCTATTACACATAGCCACTTAAAATAGTTTAAAAGGTTAAGAAAAGAAACTATCATCTTTCGTCGTGTAAAGTTCCTCATACCTCCATGGAATCGTTTACGACCTGACGGTCTTGTGCCACCTTTGTCAAGTTTTTTTTTAATATTTTGCAGCGTTTTTGCGGTTTTAGCGATTTGCGAATATATACGAATAAGCATGTATATTATCTTTGAAATCATTGAACTCCTTAACACATTGAACGCCAGTGAGCAACAGCAATTATTTTGTTAATTCTTTGGATAGTAATAATAAATAATTATTTACACTATTTTGAACCGTATGAGCCAGTAAAATATAATCTGTAAAATTTGTCGAAATCGAAAATCGGCGTTAGCCCAGATGGAACGTATAGTGTGTTTAAAAGAGTATCCAGAGTTTCTTACCTTTAACTGAGACCCATCCTACGCCAGTTTTCTGTGCCTTCTTGATGGCTAAGTCCATACCGAAGTGACTGGCGGTGGCTCCCAGCACGTTGTTGGCGTCGACCCACGCTGTAGCTTCGGTCTCTTTTAGCACCTTCGGCACGTTGTTGGGCTCGCAAGCGCCGCTTTTGATGTCGTTTACATACATTTCTGGAGATTATTGAATTTATTTTGAGGATGGAGACAAAAAGGTCACTCCTGAGATAAATGAGGCTGGTGATCATACCGGTATATGTAAGTAAGCGCCACAGGACATTGATCTATGGAAATTTTTGTAGTGTAGTGCTATCGTTGTGCTTTTCATCATTATCATTGAGCCGAAAGACGTCTAATTTTGGACATAGACCTTCCCCAACGACCAGTCCTTTGTTTCTTGCACTCAGCGAATTCGCACAACCTTCACTGGCTTCACTAGTTCATCGGTCCACCTTGAAGGGGACCGACTCACGCTACGTCTTTTGGTACGCGATCACCACTCCAGAATTCTTAGCCCCATCGACCGTCCGTTCTGCGAGCAATGTGCCCAGCCCACACTCGCTTATATTCGGCAATTTGTTTACCTTCGACCTCTCTTTCCGTTCATCTCCCCTCGATTTACTCACCTAACCTATTAAGTCCATGACTAGGGTGTCCAAACCTATCGGCCTGGATCAGCAGCTCGGCTTGCTGCTCAGCGGCCTTGCTTGCAGTACCGACCGCCTTCAGACAGTCCACCATGAACCGCTGAGCCTCTGCTGTTACTACTCTGCCCATCATTAGTTTAACTGCGACTGAAACGGAGAAAGCATTACGTTTATAAATATGTGCTATTATAAACCAGTCATAATTATTTTCTTTCTCTCTACTGCTGATCTATTCTTTAAAAATCCCACCGTGAAAACTAAGATGGAGTGAGCTGAAGAGAGCTGTCGATGATGTCAATCCCTAGCATCGGGTGGAATGAATGCTGACTTCCAACTCACTTCACCTAAATTTTCACGGTGATTTTTACAGAATAAACCAGTAGGAACTTTGCTGGTTCTTCACTTTACGATCAGCACTGTCGTAATAACAGTCAAATGTTTTTGAAATGGCTGCAAAAATTTCCGCGCGGTGTTCTGATCTAAATGGTCTAAAATACATCTTTTTAATTTTATTGAGAACTCGACTGCTATAGCTCAGTTGTTGTCGGAGCTTTAAACTGATTACGAGTATCCACCAGTATCCACAGATTATTGTTATGTAGGTAGGTATTTATTTTTCAGATACCTAACAGAGATCCAGTGAGTTGGTAACAAATATATTTTTTATTTCGAGTATGTCAGAGTAAAAAAAAAAATTGTGATGATTACAATATCAGTAAATTCACAGACAAGCATACCTAAACCAAAAACTTAATCGGTTTGTTTACTTTTGATACTGTATTGAGATAAGAATCCTACCATCGAGTATTCCGGCTAAAAACACTACTTTGCCGATACTCGATACATATTTTATTCCTGTTTTGTTTGCTTTTTATCTACGTATGTTTGACTGTTATATTATTAATTTACAAGATATTATCCTAGATATGTATTTAGCATAGGTACGTGTTTTTAAAATAAGCGTGACGCAATGGCATGTGGCGGTCATAAAATAATTAGGAGAAATAGGTCACGCGACAGATACTCGCCAGCGATGACAATAAACCCATAAATAGGATTTAAATTCCAACTAAGGAGTGTTTCTACATCATCGAAAGATGGGTCTAAAACAGGATACGTCAAATACGGAATTTAATCAAATATTGAATCGTACAGAAAATACCATATAGGCTGCGGGGATATATGCATTTCTAGTTCCATCCACCCACCTCGTCGCATCGCATCGCCTGCCCGCACCATTACTTCGTTTTTGCTTAGAGTTTTTTCTGACCTTTTTCTTTTTACTCGGCTCCTAAGAGTCGTAGCGAGATGTTAAAGAGTCCATAACTTTCCTCAAAAATTGGTGTTTCAAATGGAAAAATACTTTTTTTTAAATCCGACTGATACTTCCAGAGATTTGCGCGTTCAAACTCTTCAGCTCTTATACAGCGTGTAACGGAAGGGGGGTATCAACCCTGAAGGAGGTGAATGTGCTCATGAAACTCAACAACTTTCCCCAAAGAACATAGGTCGAAATATGAAAAAAAAATTTGGCCCTCCCTTACAAAACTGACTACCAGCTGATTGATTTACTATGGGAGGGCCAAATTTTTTTTTCATATTTCGACCTATGTTCTTTGGGGAAAGTTGTTGAGTTTCATGAGCACATTCACCTCCTTCAGGGTTGATACCCCCTTTCCGTTACATGCTGTATACAAGCTGTAACTTAAATAACGCACAACCTCTTAAAGGGTCATTGTACTCATCATTATGAACAACTTTTAATATGGGAACAAACCCGAAATCGGAAAAAAAAAATCAGCTGTTCCTTATGTTTTGACGAGTTATGCGAACATAAATGCAGGGAACAGCTTATTTTTTTTCGCGATTTCGGGTTTGGTCCCATAATAAAAGTTGTTCATAATGATGAGTACAATGACCGCTTAAGAGGTTATGCGTTATTTAAGTTATAACTTGTAGAGATAAGTTACATTGTGCAAGCATCCCAGAATTCCCAGAGTATGCCATCGATGCTAAATGAGGATATTGTTTTTGAAACTGAAACCCATAGGTTGAAAATAATGACAGGCAAACCGTAAAAGGAAAAATAGGTAGCCAAAATTATACTTTAGTCGAAATAATGATCACAAATGAGGATAATGTAACTTAACATGCAAGCTACGCTGATTGAGCCAAATACATACATATATTGAAAACGCGTTGTCTTTTCTTGCATACCAAATGTATGTCATAATGAAACTTGGCGTGCTGTTAGGCAAGGTATTGAGAATTATTACATATTTTTTTCAAAGTGGTAATTCAATGCGATCTGATAGAAATCAATAAAAAAATAATTTATTTGCATTTTTTTAATATTTTTATTTAGGTTTGACTCATGGAAATTTATATAAAATAAACTGTAGAGTGTACCATAAACACTGGAATTGGTTTTATTTTTCTAGCTTTAAAATCAACAGAGATATATCACTTTGAAAAAAAGTCGTCTCCGGACACTTTTTTTCAAATAGCTCCTCAATTAACTAAGATATAGAGCTAATATCTACCCGATGAACTACTATTAGTACCCTCTACAATATAGCATAGGTTACGATATAGGTTCCTGTCGGGGGCAGTTTGCCTATGGAAGGACGGCTAAACCCTTTGGTACACAGATATTTTATAACCAGGATTAACACATAGGACTTTTTATCCCGATATTCTTACATAGTAGAATAATAAACATATCCCTAAGATGACCCACTGACCATAACATTGCATAAGTGCATGGAGACATCAAAACAAACTCAAGGTAACGTCACTTGCGCAGTCGGCGGCAAAATCAATACAATATTGAATAATACAGAACATAAAAAAAACGAATATATCGCGTACTTAATTAAGTGGCTAAGCGACGAGTTCAACCAAGACACACAAAACACCAATGATACTGTGATAAATACATGCATATTAGTACCTGTAGCCATTATTTACTAACAAAACATGCCCTTGTAACCTCTATTTATCATTTAAAAGCGTTTTATTTGCATACTTACATAACTACATAAAGTGAACAAACTTTGTAACAAACCTGTGCCTTGATAATGTTTTGTTTTTAATTATTAAACGCTGTCTTATGTTTGTTTTGTCGTCACGGAGTATACGTGTACTCGCGACAACGCGGGCCAGTAAACTAAACTGTCTGTATTGGGTTGGTTGCCAGTCAGATAATACTGTTTGCAGAATGTATAGCACTAATAATAAAATTGGCCTACGTTTATGTGTGCATGTGCAGATCAATTTATTCCTGGAAATTGTGCCTACGTTTTAAGAAGTTTTATTTAACTAGCAATGTTAGTAGATATGTATGTATGTTAGGGTCAGCGTTGAAAATATATACAATGATCAATAGAATTAGCATAAGAATATTAATTAAAATCTCGATTATGATTGTAAATGTAGGTATGCTTGGTCAATCATATCAGGTGGGATGACACTGACAGCTCACTCCACACTCACTTCACCTAAGTTTTCACGGAGAGATGGTTACAGAATCGCACTGCAGAATCGTACTGCTTGTTGGTAGACGTCACCTGTCCCCGAACTTTGAGTCATGCCGTTTTATATTTTTTTACGATTTTGTGGATGGTTATTCCGTTTATCGACCCCAAAAAACGCGGAAACGCATGTCCGAGAATCCATCCTAGGTGTAGTTGGATAAACGGAATTTATTTATTTATTTATTTATACAGCGTGTAACGGAAGGGGGGTATCAACCCTGAAGGAGGTGAATGTGCTCATGAAACTCAACAACTTTCCCCAAAGAACATAGGTCGAAATATGAAAAAAAAATTTGGCCCTCCCTTACAAAACTGACTACCAGCTGATTGATTTAAAATCCAGTCAGTTCCTCACTTTACTCTGTGCAACATGTTTCATTACAACTGCTCTAAAAAAGGTTATTCATATAGATGTCCAGGAAATCACCCTAAGACTATAAATTCCTATACTATATTCTATATTTCCTATAAATTATTTGCACCAACCACAGCTTCATTTTATGTCCAGGAAAATCACTGTCCATTTCAAGGTTGCCTGGAAGAGATCGCAGAAAGCGATAAGGCCGCCCATTATATATTTTGTAGTGTTTTATATATGTTTTTATGTTGTGTATTTTTGTGGTGTACAATAAAGTATATACAGCGTGTAACGGAAAGGGGGTATCAACCCTGAAGGAGGTGAATGTGCTCATGAAACTCAACAACTTTCCCCAAAGAACATAGGTCGAAATATGAAAAAAAAATTTGGCCCTCCCTTACAAAACTGACTACCAGCTGATTGATTTACTATGGGAGGGCCAAATTTTTTTTTCATATTTCGACCTATGTTTGTGAGTTTCATGAGCACATTCACCTCCTTCAGGGTTGATACCCCCTTTCCGTTACACGCTGTATATACTTTATTGTACACCACAAAAATACACAACATAAAAACATATATAAAACACTACAAAATATATAATGGGCGGCCTTATCGCTTTCTGCGATCTCTTCCAGGCAACCTTGGAATGGACAGTGATTTTCCTGGACATAAAATGAAGCTGTGGTTGGTGCAAATAATTTATAGGAAATATAGAATATATAGGAATTTATAGTCCTAGGGTGATTTCCTGGACATCTATATGAATAACCTTTTTTAGAGCAGTTGTAATGAAACATGTTGCACAGAGTAAAGTGAGGAACTGACTGGATTTTAAACCAGCCGGTCGATTCTGTAAAAATCTCACCGTGAAATCATAAGTGAAGCGAGCACTTAATAGTGTTAATCCCTAGCATTAGGGAATGACAGAGCTCACTTCCCGCTCACTTCACCTAAGTTCTCACGGTGAGATTTTTACAGAATAGCACTGCTGGACCTATGACTAGTAAAGTCGGGTCTTTGACCATAGTAAGTCACTCCGATACATAGTTATCGGCAGATGAGCTCACTATCACGTAGTAGTGTTATGCGTTGTATATAATTAATAGCGTCGACATTCACCTTGAGGCTCTCAAGGTCTAGTCAGCTCTATTGAAACTGAACGTGATCGAATAATACTGGACAATCTAGTTTCTTACAGATGAAGTAAACGGAATTCCAAGAGAGGGAAAAAAAGGTGTCCCTGCCTCACTCTTCAGCCTCAGTGCGACTGTGGGGCTACGTCACAAACGATGCCTCGCCTCTTGTTGTGCTCGTAGTGCATAACACCTGCATTATGGAAGACCTTTGCAAAAGCCAACGCTAACATTGTCGAAGTGGCCGAATTCTGGTTGATGCTTATTTAGATTATATTAAATGAATGACGAAGAAGAATGACGACGCCTAAGAAGATGACATGTTTTAAAAACTATAGTAAGTCGAGGGGGGCTTGTGGCGAAGTAATACCAGCCGCACGGGTCGATCGATCAGATTAAGCTACGCTTGCCGCGGTTGGTCCGTGGATGGGTGACCATCTTCACATACCAAGACCCCTCCGTGCCTCGGAAAGCACGTTAAGCCGTTGGTCCCGGCTGTCATTCGTGGATCTTTGACAGTCGTTACGGGTCGTCAGTAGCCCGAAAGACTGACAACTAGTCTTACCAAGGGGTATCGTATTACCCAGTAACTGGCTTGTGACCGTTGTGGAGGTCAGATAGGCAGTCGCTCCATGTAAAATACTGGTATTCAGCTGCATCCGGTTAGACTGGAAGCCGACCCCAACATGTTGGGATAAGGCTAGGCAGATGACGAGTAAGCCGAGGCTTGAATCATAGTAGGTCGCTCCCACTACATAGTTTTCGGAAGATGAGCTTGCTGTCACGTAGTAGTGTTATGCGTACAGATAGCGTCGACATTCACCTTGAGACTGTCAAGGTCGAGTCAGTTCCATTGATACTGAGCCTGATCAAACAATACTGGACTATCCAGTTTCTTATTCAAAACCGGCCAAGTGCGTGTTGGACCACGCACAGTGAAGGTTTCCGTAGTTGGAATGAATTTATCCCAACAGACTTAACATTTTAGTTGAAAATCATGTTCTCCCATACATTGCAATTGAATCGAAAAATTGTTTATACAAACCCGCACAATTTTTGACGCTATGGGGTGGACGAGAAAAAAAACATCCCCACTTTAAGTGTACAGGAAACCCTATAGTAAAATTAGTTCATGATTTTATTTTACCACTTTGTCGGCATGATTAATATTTATACAACGTGTAACGTTAAATGCGCAAAACCTCAGACACCCCACGAGCGACGCTTTACCGAGGGAGGAGCGACGAGCGACGCTTTACCGAGGGAGGAGTCGTCACCGGGCCGCTGCGCCGCGCTGACATTGGCTTGCTTGACCTATTAATAAATAGACACGGCAACGTTTTTAATGAAGATTTTTTGAAAAATGTGACCTATATTAAAAAGTGGTTCAATTAATTCTGCTCGTTATTCTGATCAAACTATTTTCAGGTTTTGCGCATTTAACGTTACATGTTGTATACATGCCAAATTATAGCATTCTAGTACTAAGAGTCTCTGAGCTAAGCTGCGGACGGGCGGACGGACGGACGGACGGACATACGGACATGGCGAAACATAAGAGTTCCTTGTTGGCTACGGAACCCTAATTAAAAAACAGATAAAGTGAACGGGATTCCAAAAACGGGGAAAAAAGATGTTCCCGTCTCACTCTTTCATTTTAGGGAAATGATAAGAGTGGCTACTTGTCACAATAACCTGAAGACTGCTGTGTAGTGTAGTAGTGCTCTGCGGCTCCGAGTGTACGGTCATTAGCTAAACACGTACCAGAAAAGTAGATACTTATCCATTATTTACATAAATACCAGGTCAAATTAAATTAGCTAGCGTATTTAGATAACGATTAGGTATATATATTATATTTAAAATATTTATTCCTCAATTTTCATGATTGCACCTACTACTGTTTGTCTCTGCACCACCCAAAGGTTGACTGGTAGAATATGCCTATGGCATTAAGTACGCCTGTGTACATTTATGTGCTTGAAGTATTAAATAAATAAATAAACCAACGCGTCTGTGAAGTTAACACAGAAAAACAGATTTTTTAAACTGATATTCCAAGCGACTACTAACACTAACTGCAGTCAATCAAATCACCACAAAAAAATCATCAAATTAATTTCTTTTTTGTTTTACCATGTGTACGAGTTTCGCTAGCTAATTTAATTTGACCCTGTATAAGTTACCAGAAAAAATAATATTATCAGGAAACATCAACTGAGTGAAGCTAGTCGACCTGTCAAAATCAACTGACAGATCCAACAATCGGTCATCGTTCAATGTTTGACACAATCGTCAGGACACTTTTGCTCGAGACAGCTTCGCGGAAGAACGCATCACTACCGTATCGTAAATATTGCTTTATTGTTAAGTGTTAAGCCAGAAATCAATAGCAGTTGTACTATAGTTTTAATTCAGTCATTAAATTTATTATTTTTTTAAGAAAAATTGTTTGACAAGATTTCAATATTAATAATATGTACAGACGCCAGCACATCAAGCTACCCGAAACTGTCAAATTTTCCCAATGAACTTTGAACCTTACGCATTAGCGATAAAGTTGAAAATCTATTTAAAAAAATTGACCGATTGTAGTAGCTTGATGTGCTGGCGTCTGTACGTGTACAACGTGTAACGTTAAATGCGCAAAACCTGAAAATAGTTCGATCAGAATAACTAGCAGAATTAATTGAACCACTTTTTAATATAGGTCACATTTTTCAAAAAATCTTCATTAAAAACGTTGCCGTATCTATTTATTAATAGGTCAAGCAAGCCAATGTCAGCGCGGCGCAGCGGGCCGGTGGCGACTCCTCGCTCGATAAAGCGTCGTCGCAGACGCAAGAAACGATCAGAATGGCCAGTAAAACTAAAATAGCACATAAAACCTTTACAATTTTTTTAATGACTTATTTTCTCTCTGAAATAGGTCAATTGAATTAAAAATCAGTTGGGGTGTCTGCGGTTTTGCTCATTTAACGTTACACGTTGTATATAAAAAAGAGGGAAAAGAGTCACAGGGCATCAAAAAAAGACAATGCCCATCTGTGCCCCAGAAATGCCCAGATAAAGTATATTACAAGACTGCTCTAATAAATAAAAACTAGAATTATGTTGTTAATTTTAAATCATATGGAGCACTGGATAAAAAATAATAAAAAATAAGACGTTCTTTGAAACTTTGTATCTAACCAAATTGTTTTCACATACATATTGACACTATAAAATGGAGACAGACTAGATAATTCCAAATAACTGACATGTATATCTGATAACATACAGATAAGTATATAAAAGAACACTGATCTGGCTTAGCTTATGTGATGATCATGAAGTTCCTAGTGAAAAACTAATAGCAATGCTGTCTGTAAACGATAAAATGAATAAAAAACCAGTAGGAAGTTATCATGTTTAATGTCCAATATAACCGGTGCTTTATACGACATTAGATCTAGATATCATATAAATACTGTTAAAAAGTTATCATATGACATAGAGCTGCAATTTGGGCATTGCATGGCATTGCTGACTTTCAGCTCCATACTAATATGGGCATGGTCCTTTGTCCACTTCGCTGTCAACAGAAAAAGTGCCCAAAAGGTTGGCAGTATTTAGTACGTTGTATGGCGATGCTGATTCCTAGAACTCTAGGCCACATGAAAAGTCGACCAACCGCTTGGCGATGTCTCGAAAAACCAAGTGGTCACTCAGCCCCATATCATATACATAAACCAGCGTCAGGCACCAGTTGTCTGGCATTTTTGCTGAACTGGGCCTTTTTGGCGCCGCCGTGAGGCACACTTTCCAGTTTAATTTCTTACATCGGACTTTACAGTTTGTTATTTGTTTTTTTATCTGATGTATGTCTCAGGTGTACTGTGTGTCTTACAGTCTGTGCTAAATAAATATATGTTCTTTCTTTCTCTTTCTTTATATACTAGGGATCCTCCCAAGGGATTCTCTGAGATTCGTCAAGCAACATTGTCTCGATGCTCTTTTGGTTGGTCGCCACTGTAGATTTTCTGACTTGCAGGAGTAGTAGATTCGAGATATACCTATTCAAGTGTTGTGATTGTGAACCTTATGTCCAGCAATGGACTGCAAAAGTATAAACAGATTTATTGACGCATCATCAATCTAATGTGTATGTGAAAAAGTTTACTTTTAGTTGGTACTTGGAAAAGAAAATTTTGAGCTGTGATTGATTTAACGAAAGTACTAGGAAGTGGTGAAGGCAGGCGTTTTGACGTTCGAAAAGTGCTGATTCTCAGCCTAGTTTGAATAAATGACTTTGTGATTTTAACAATAACACATCTGTGATTCAGCTGTTTCCACCTAAAAAAATAGATTTTATTTGTTTTATAATTATATCGTACAGTGTGATAACATAAAGATAACCGTCGCATGATATGATTGTGATAACATAATTATACAAAGATATTATTACACTGGCGGAGCGGAAAATGGTAGTATTAGAAACGGTAAAATTTTATTTAAATACTGGGCCTGGTCTGTGTCAGCTAGGAAACAAGAAAACACACAGGGCACAGTCGAATACTGAGAATACATTTTGAAATTTTGACAGTTTTTCTATACTAGAACTGTCAGACGTCAATTTTATTCCACGGATAAAAGACATCTGGGTCAATCCGCGGAAATCCTTTAATGGCGAATATATGATAATAATAAATTAAATATCATTATTTTTTTATTGCATTATTTGTTTATTTTATATGACATTTCTTACATGTTTTTACGTAATGCCACACTCTCTAAAATAGTTCATCATATTTATTTAATTTATTATTTCAGTTAACACGCACCAAACGTCATCACCATTTACGAAAAAAGGTCGAATATTGAACTTTCTTATTTATTTTCTACAAACTGTCAATGCAGTTTCCGTTTTTTTTCTCATATTTCGAAAGTACGTATTATCTAAAATAACATAATAAATCATGAAGTGATTTGACAACGAATAACATATAATAAAAAATAAAATAAATTTTGTCACACAAATTCGTCAACACCGTTCCGCCACCGTCAAAGTTGCATTTCTCGAATGTTCTTACTACCTACCGCGTTCGAGAAGCCACGCCTCGTTTCCTCAGTCCCCTCAGTCTCTCTTACGAAGCGAAGCGGAGCGCACGTGTCAATTTTACCGCGCAAATTTTTAACCAACAGTGGTTTGTAAACAGTTTGGACCAATTATATAAGTCATCACCATTACCATAAAAAATCAGGTAAGTACCAATACTAAATCTTTTTTAAATATGTCCATTTCTGTGTTTTATGTACTTAACCATAAAAATGGCTGGTTTTGCTTTTTGCATTGTATTTAGGTACAAAAATCGGAAATTTAAGTCATATTCGTCATAACCATCACCATCATTACCACTTTTTCAGGGTTAATGGTAATGATAATATGTGAATGGTAATGACATACTGTGTGTAATAAATCCTATTTATTGTGTTTGCTTTAAAAAAAATCAAATAGTTTATTATACAAGTCCATAGAGACAGCCTTTAAACTGCTTAGGAACCCCTTTTTCTGAGGAAAAAAGGACTCTCCTAAGCGAGTGCCTAGCATCGCCATCAAGCATAGTTTAAATGCTTCATCTAACGCAATCCAACCCAATGTCTGATAAAGAGGCAGTTCAAAAAAAGTGAGATAAAGCCTGAAAACTCTGTTGGCATTCGGTAATTCCGTGATTTATACGAATATTTCACAAAACTTGTTCCAGGAAATACGTGTTTTTTTTTAACCCTTAAAAGTTTTTTAGAAAAATAGTCGTCATTCAGAATTTCAATCAAATATTTGCACATTTCTACTGATGATTTCTACAGCTTCTACTGATGTACTTTTTTAAAATTTTAATATAAGAGTACATAATGCAGGACCAAAGTTCACGTAAAATAACAGATTATTCAGAGGTCTTTACTAAGATTAAATTTATGGTTTTGATTTGTATAGCAGCCTCTATAATATCCACAAGATAGCTGTGTATCCAAAATATCCAGAGAAAGATGAATGTATAATAACATCGTAATCACGTAAGGAGTGGTTGTATGAAATGTACTTCGAAAACGACGCTCATAATACTCCAAATTATATTTATGTCTAGTTTAATTTTTTTCATGTAAATATTGATGTAATCATCAAATCCATTTACTATGTTTCAAATCTATTTACTATGTTTTTAGATAAATCATGGACAGAAAAAAGAAATCAGAGCAAAATGAGCGGTTACAGAAGCAAAAGATTGCTAGAAGAATAAAATACTCTGAAATCAAGGCAGATCCAGTTCTCTACGAGTTAAAAAAGGAAAAAGATAAAAGAAGATATCAGAACAGAAAAGATCAAAAGAAAATTAAAAGCGTGAATGAATTATCTCCTCGCGATCAACGGGAAAAAAGGAAGAAATGGCGCAAAGCTTCTAAAAAATACAGAGAAAATAAGAAGGAAGAGTCTAAAAAAAAACCAGAGGTTCCTGAGGTAAGTGTGATTATTGATGCAACTATAACAGACAGCAGTGAAATAGAGGCAAAATATGAAGATCCCTTAAAATTAAATCAATCTCAAACTGATGTGAAACTTCGAAGAATTCGATACATAGAACAGAAGAAAAGAAAGTACCTTATGAGAATAATTAAGAAACTTAAAGAGGAGAACAATCAGTTAAAAGTAAAACTTAATAAGTGTAAGAAAGAAAAGAAGAATAAAGAAAAATGATTATAGTGATTCAAAGCAGAAAAATGTGTTATTTACTCTCTTGCATCATTCCCATTAACATATTGTCATTCCCATTAAACAAAAGTCATTACCAGGATGAATACATCATTACCACTTCAGTTAAAAAACTTTGATGATTGATAACTTCTGATTCTCTTGTTCGATTTCCGTGCCTTCAGTAGTTTAGTAGTGATTATTATGAAAACTATTTATTTTTTGCGTTTAGCACGCATTTACAACGATTTACAAAAAAAATTCAAAATAAATAAGAAAGAATCAAAACGGCGGATTCACCCATCTGACATTGGTAAAATCAGCCCTAACAGTAGCAATGGCTTTCATTTTGACATTTGAACAACATTCATTGCGTTATTTACGTTGTTGAGCAGACAAATTTTTCCAACACAGTAAGCAATGGATTGGCGATATTCTTCAAAATGATTTAGATTGTGCTTGATAGTGTATTACGCAAATAGAGTGCAGCCGGTCGATTCTGTAAAATTCTCACAGTGAAATCATAAGTGAAGTGAGCTTGAAATGAGTAGTGTCAATAGTGTTAATCCCTAATGACAGCTCACTTCCTGCTCACTTCACCTAAGTTCTCACGGTGAGATTTTTACAGAATAGAAGAAGTAGTAGAAGTGATACTAACATAGTTTTTAAGTTTTATTTACTAACACCAGTGTTATATTGTTATATTATGTATACCTAAGTTAAGGTATTTGTCTATGGGTCTTTGTTACCCGAAAATAAATGGTTTTATTATTTATTTATTATTATAACGAACTATCGTGAGAGAATATTGCAAAACACTAAGCTTGGCAAACGGATTGCTATGGTATCGCAATTATAATTAGGTATGTTGAATAACATTATTATGGGACAAGGTATAAAAAAAGAACTCGTAGGTGGTAAAAAGACTGGGTCATTATTTTGTATCAACGTGGAACAATTTTCTGAAAAGCGTCTCATAATGTATAGTGGGTAAATAACTATATAAATGTTTACAAACTAAATGATACTCTAGTGTAAACTATATGCTGATAAACTGTGGCAGTTCATTGTTGGTGTATTTGTGTTGCGCTCGTCTCATTCTCTACTGTTATTAATTACGATTCTTGGATATTGAAATAAGGTACATATTATTTATTATTTCATTAAATACATATAAATTATACTTTTAAATTTTAGAATGTAAAAAATATGCAAAACACTTGAAAAAAAATAATGTACCTATTTACATTAGGTAAGTATAAATTGATTGATTAGATATATACAACGTGTAACGTTAAATGCGCAAAACCTGAAAATAGTTTGATCAGAATAACGAGCATTATTAATTGAACCACTTTTTAATATCGGTCATATTTTTCAAAAAATCTTCATTAAAAACTTTGCTGTGTCTATTTATTAATAGGTCAAGCAAGCCAATGTCAGCGCTAACAGCGGCCTGGTGACGACTCCTCCCTCGGTGAAGCGGCGTCGCAGACCCAAGAAACGATCAGAATGGCCAGTAAAATTAAAATAGCACATAAAACCTTTACAATTTTTTTAATGACTTATTTTCTCTCTGAAATTGGTCAATTGAATTAAAAATCAGTTGGGGTCTGAGGTTTTGCGCATTTAACGTTACACGTTGTATAAAATAAAACCTGTTCCATACATTTTGAACGCATAGGTATTGCACTTTTATATGAAACAGCAGATTTTATTTGTAAACCAACGGAAAATTTCAACGACGGTCGCGGATTGTTCGAAAGAGTTACCGTGGCCCTTGGCACAGGCAACTGAAGGAACACGGCTGGGTTTTAGTCAGTAAAAGTCTGACACGCCTTCCCGCTCCTCCCAGAGCGGGAGAAGTTATGTAATAATTTCCCTCCCAAAAAAAAAGGGGTGCTAGAATCATATCCCGACGCAAACCTGTACATTCTTTATCACCATTCTTCTCCATCTAATGCGAGATTGATAGATTTCCTTACTTTTCTCAAAATTACTTAACACGTCAAGGTCAATGCCTAATAGAAAAAACAATTGTTCTCCAATCAATGTAGTTTTTTCCAGCCGGCTATTTTACCGGTTGAGTGCAGAAATCTCATATTTTTTACGTACTCTCTTGATACATTATATAAAACGGTAAGTTTTCCGGGTGATAGTTCAGTATCTTATAGTATCGTGTTACTGTTCCGTGGTGGGCTGAAATCTGATCTTCGTATCCAATCGTATCGTATCGTATAAGTGCATACATACAGGGTGTTGAAAGGATGAGCTTAAGTAAGTTTTTCTTTGTTAATGACATGCTCGACTTTTACACCTAAATGCCTTGACTTGCAAGCATCATGCAAATTAGCCACACAACGGACTTAAAAGTGCTTATTGTGTTTAGACACACAACTTTTGAATCCCAATTTGTCTAAATACTAGGTAAGTACTAGAAGAAATTATATCTACAATGTGTTAATTTCACGTTTTTGGGTTTGAGAAGTTTTTTTCTTGAGAAGTATTTCAAAATCTTTTCAGATCTTTTTTTTTTTTAACCTGTACTGTCCCAGTGTTGGGCAAAGGCCTCACCCAAATTCTTCCAGGAAATCTTTCCCCGCGCCACTTCGAACCAACCCTTGTGGTACTTGTCCAGGTAATCACGCCGTCTCTTACTGGGTCCCTCAGTGGCACCGTCCATCTTCAGGCACCCATACTTTCAGTATTCATAAAATAATTAATATAATGTCAATGAAACGACTCTGTATCAACTTTCACTTGGTACCAGCCGCAAACACAGCTCGGCAATGCTCCCCCCTGGAGCACCCACTACTTTTAAACATATAACCATGCCCTACCGTTACCAAACCAGCATTCGTTTCTAACGTGTTCACATCTCTTCGGAAGCATCCTTACCCTCATCTTTGTTGAGGTTAGTCCGTATTTTATTATATTTTACTTATTAGACATAATATTTCAGGTCAGGCATGTGACCTGAAATATTAAATCTACATTAGATTTTAGATTTACCTTTACTTGATATTTTAGACCTACCCCATAAATTGTGAATTATGTCAGCATTTTGTTGATGATTTTATTTTATTTTTATTTATTTTATTTATTTATTTATAGTTAATTAAAACGGCACAGGTCCAATTACATTAATTAACATAGAATTATAAAAAAAATAGAATAAAATAAGCATTCAAATAACATACAATACAAAAATTAAATTAAATTCAAAGATATACAATTCGTGGATAAAATTACTAATGTTTGATTAAGTAAATGGTTAAATAAATTAAATACATCATAAACTAACATGTAACGGTGGACACCCTCGCATATCGTCTCTCACAAAACACCAGACAAGCACGCATTATTTTCTTCCATTCATCAGCAAACACATCACATTCAGGGTCGGCAGTCAGGAGGGCGTTTAGCATCCTTAGGGTTCGACATACTGGCGATTCGGCTCTAGCAACAGATGATAGAGATAGCGGTAGTGCGAACAGGTCATGACGGCGGGTCTGACGGTGCCCAAGGTAGGTATGTAGGTAGTTTTCTTTTAACTCTTCCTCGTTCCAGTGATTTATATCACTTCTAAACGGTTTCATCTCTGTCCAGTCAATAAGGAGTTCTGTGAGCAGGGACCTAAGCGATTCCGTCAGAAACTTGTTCAGAGTGCTTAGGAAGTGAACATACTAAAGGTCCCGACGTCTAAGAGGTGAGCCGGAGTGGGAGGGGGACACAAAGTTGCCACTTTTGGGTTATTCGCATATATTTAAAAAACAGTGCATCGTTAGAAAACAATTCTTATATAAAACGAAAGCTCATAACATGTTCTCCAACTTTTTTTTTCTTTGATCTATCTTTTCCGAATTTTCAACCGTTTTCACCGTACACGCTCCGGAAAAGAATCTCTTATTTCTTTTGAACCCCTGATCCCCCCTTACAACCATGGGGGTAAATAAAGTCTGCTCGTTTTACAATTGTCTTATAATTGTGGACTAACATTTTCTGACGTTACGAATAGAAATGCCCGAGGTAAATCTAGAGGAAGTGCGGAGGTTCATGGAGGACAGCCTGAAGGCCTCGGGGGCTCCAGAGTCCGAGGCGAAGGCCCATGCTGACCTGCTGCTACATGCAGACACCGTGGGACATTACAGCCATGGACTGAACCGACTTGGTGAGTGTTGGAGATATTTAAAAGGTGCACAAAACACTTCGATTAGGTATATACAGAAGCTTATTGATTTTATACGTCGTAAGTACTTTATTCGTTATTCTTTTTTTTATACGTTATACCTTGTACAGACGCCAGCACATCAAGCTACCCGAAACTGTCAGATTTTCCCAATCAACTTTGAACCTTATGTTATAGCGATAAAGTAGAAAATCTATTGAAGAAATCTGACAGATTGTAGTAGCTTGATGTGCTGGCGTCTGTACGTTATACTTTCTACGTTATTCGTGATATGATACTTACTATTTACTGCTATAGTTAGGGATTGTCGCCAAGGGCCCTAGTTCACTATGACCACTAAATGATTCCTTACTTCGAAACCACGTTAAAATTCCTTATTTAATCACGGCATCTGCTAATAACGTAGGTATTCTCAATGGCACAATGAACGAAACTGCGCGAAATGAACGCGAAGTTGTTTAAAAACGGCGTGGTTTAAACTGTCAAAATACCACGACGATTGACAAGCCTACGTGGTTTGCACAGGGTAATATTAGGCGGGGAATAATAATTAGCATACAGAATTGGAGCCCAGGTACCATGGGGGTGTTACACGCGTACCTGCCAGTCGGATTGCTGTTGGGTACTTGAGTAACAAACATTGACAACTGATTGAAGTTCCTTTTTCCTTAATTTCTCTCCCTGCACTTAAACTGCCTTAAGCGTATATTCCTTTGCTCCGCAGAGTTTTATATAAACGACATCAAGTCTGGAGCTTGCGTGCCGGCAGCTAAGCCCGAGATCCTGAAGGACTCAGGAGCCACCGCCTGGGTGGATGGCCATAATGCCCTCGGCGCCACTGTGGGCAACTTCTGCATGAGACTGGCCATCCAGAAAGCCAAAGAGTATGGCGTGGGATGGGTGGCGGCTAAACGTGAGTTTTAACTAATAGTATTGACCACGATGGGGTCCTATATTCGACCCTAGATTAGGCGCATTTCTCAGTAGCAGCTGGCAGTCTGGATTTGTGACCCCTTTGGCTACTAAAACATAACTAGCGAAATGAGGGCGTACAGTCAGCGACAAAAATAGATAAACTCTAGTGTTGTTGCTGGGTTGTTTCACCCCCGCCCCGGTGTGCGCCCACGCCTAGTGCCGCTATGACCAGCCGTGACCTGTGTTGTACGCATATGATTGCGGATATGTACAGACGCCAGCACATCAAGCTACCCAAAACTGTCAGATTTTTCCAATCAACTTTGAACCTTATGCTTTAGCGATAAAGTTGAAAATCGATTAAAGAAATCTGACAGATTGTAGTAGCTTGATGTGCTGGCGTCTGTACTTAGTGTCGCTCGGTGTCCAACTTGTAACCTTTTTTAAATATTTTTGGGACAAAATATAACATGGTGTAAAAAATATTGGAATCGATTCAGTTACTTATTCTGAACAAACTATATTCAGGTTTGAAATATACTAAAAATAATGTTGTATATTTAATTACAATTAGAATACTTCATGCTTTATTTTGTACAATAATAATAAAGAACAACTAATACCTAATTAATACTAAAAATATACAAATATTATATACAAGTATATAACAAAAGCCAAAAAAAAAAAATATAAAGAAAAAGGCAGGAGCTCATTGGGCATCAAAAAATTCGTCCGCATCGCTGTCAATGGGGTAAGTGCCCAAAAGGCTGGCAGCATTACCACGTTGGATGGCAATGCTGATTCTTTGGCCAAAAAATAGGCCAGCCCTCTGGTCACGTGAAGAATCAACCAACCGCTTGGCGATGTCCCGAAATATTTGATGAGCACTCGGACCCCAAGGCCCTAGTGTTTCAACCCCAAACGGCTCAAACATATATGTTCCAAGGAGATTGGAGTATTTGTGCCGTTTGAGGTTTTCCGCATCTGCAGCAGCCGCTCCAGCATAGCCCACCGTGCTTGGAAGATGGGATGGCGCAAGGGTGTCGACACAGGTTGCATTCCACACCAAAGGCCTACCCAACTTCCAAGGCATTATAGTCATTCCATCTGGTCTCTTCCCATCGTCGCGCGCCAAGCCATTGGGTTCTAAAACAGCTGGCACCCCGGCGGTGACAAGAGCCCGACGGATGATGTCGTTAATGCTGGCGTGCCGTGCCATCCGACCAGCGCTCTTGCTGCAGGAAAGGCCATGGTGTCCGAGGCAGTCGACTGCTTCACCGCATTGACAGCGATGTGGAGCTCCGCAAGGAGCGCCCAGACGTAAACATTTCAACAATTAGAATAAAATGAATATTAACTCTTAGCTTGTACCGATATGAAATGCTGAGATACAATGTATCGAACAGTTTTGTGTAAAGATGATCTGTAAAAGTCGCAGTGTTAATCGACTTTTATCGCTGATGGAGGACCATCCCTTAAAATAAAAAAAAAAATAAATAAGTTAGGGAGAGGTAAGTACTATTCTATTATCTACTACTCCTGTAGTAGATAATAGGATAATCTACTACAGGAGTAGTAGATAATAGAATAGTACTTACCTCTCCCTAACTTTTCAAGAAAAACGGGCGGGACGTTACGTTATTTTTTATTTTTCAGGGAGCAATCACTTTGGCATGGCGGGTTACTGGGCGCTGCAGGCGGAGCGCGAGGGGCTCCTCGGCCTGGCCTTCACCAACACATCACCTATCATGGTGCCCACCAGGTCCAAACAAGTGAGTCGATTGGCTACTTCTTCTACTTTCGTATTCGTACAAACTATGTGTTTGAATGCTGCAAACAATGCCGATATCGCGCCAAATTCACCAAAACCTTGCTGATTCTCAGTAGTAGCCCGGAGCCTGGATATGTGCCCAGTTACCACGGCAAGTGGCAACAGAACAGCGCCATATTTCAAGGGATTTAATTACTTAACCGACGGAATATGGGTGTACCGTTTCCTACTGTCTACGTCTATCCTTTTATGGTAGGTATACCAGGAGTGACGTTTTATTATGTTGCCTTGAAAAAGAAACTACATATAGTTGCATAGTTGTATGGCTAGATTAAAAAATCTGGGGAGTTTGTTGCGCCACTTCTTCTTCCCAGCGAAAGTACTAGGAAGTGGTGAAGGGCGGGCGTTTTGGGGGACTGTCTTTTGTAATTTTGACGTTCGAAAAGTGCTGATTCTCAGCCTAATTTGAATAAATGACTTTTGATTTTGATTTTGATTTTGATTTTGAAATAACTCTATGACATTAAGGTGATAACAGCCGGTCGATTCCGTAAAAATCTCACCGTGAAATCATAAGTGAAGTGAGCACTTAATAGTGTTAATCCCTAGCGAATGACAGCTCACTCGACGCTCACTTCACCCAAGCTCACGGTGAGATGGTTACAGAATCGCACGGCTGTTCGCTTTTTCAATGTTGTGTAATATTTTGTATTATGATCTATCTTATCTAGACCCGCGGCAGCGGGTCAGACAAAGAGCAAATAAAAAGAAACAAAAAACTGTGACGTGCCGAGGGTATATCTACAGGAACCATCTCATACAATATTTCCCATCATAATCAGTCTATATGTTTCTACTGCTGGGACACTCACACAGGCCTCGTCTCTTCGAGACAGAGTGGGCTGTACTCTACCACGCTTCCCAGTGCGAGTTGGTAGATGTCACGTCTTCTAATTTTTGGTTCTAGGAGATGCCAGGTTCCTCACGATGCTTTCCTTGACCTTTTTAAGAGCAGTAGTGATGAAATTATTTACGCAAAGTAAAGCACCTGTCTGGGTTTAAACCCGTCTTACAACTCGTAAGTCGGGGCATTTACCACTAGGCCACCACTGTTAACTGCTCACATATTTCCCCTGCCCATATTAACATATTTTTCGTAATCAGTCTTGGTCCCATTTGTTTCAGAGGGCCTTAGGAACGAATCCTATCGGAATGGCAGCTCCTGCTAGTGGCGGTGATAAGCTGGTGGTCGACATGGCTACTACTTCTGTCGCTATGGGGAAGGTAAATTAAATAAACGCAATTTGGAAGTCTATTTTCGGGGTTTAACCAGATTATGGTGGAAAATGTGGCAATCAAATTATTACTGCATTCATTCAAAGTATAATAATTGTAGGTAATAATATTTTTTTTTTCTATTCCACATGAATGTAATGAAACTAGTAATAATCACGTTTATTTTCAGATTGAAGTACAAATACACAGAGAAGAGCCGCTGCCGCAAGGTTGGGCCCTGGGTCCTGACGGGAAGCCCACAACAGATGCCGAGGCAGTACGTAATCTAACGCCTGTACCAATAATAATAGCAAAGATTGTTCTGAAACAACCCTTGCTAAGATTCGTGGTGATTTCGTTGATATTAAGTTTTCATCTTTATTTTGGCGAACTGATTTGACTGCAATAAAATAATCCACACGAGTGACCCTCCTAAGCGTTCGTCGGGCGCATTTTGGGCAGTCAGCCTACCTCTTCTATGATGATGATTGAGGTCGGAGTGGTTCTGATAACTAACAACAAACCCTTATATTTCACCAGGCGTTCAAGGCAGGTAATCTGACGCCTTTAGGAGGAGAAGAGAAGACGAGTGGTTATAAAGGATATGCCCTCGCTGCCATGGTAGAAATGTTCTGCAGTGGATTATCAGGTAAGAATACTCCTATATTTTAAACTGTCCTATGTCGCCATGCCGTAATGAAATTATTGAATCATAAGGGGAACGGCGGGATAGGAATGGCTTTCATTTAACAGTTGAAAAACATTAATTGCGTTATTTAGGTTGCTGAGCAGACATTTTTTTTTTGAACATATGAATACCGTTTGAGGGGCTCGTGGCTAAGTAATAACAGCCGCACGGGTCGATCGATCAGGTTAAGCCACGCTTGCCGCGGTTGGTCCGTGGATGGGTGACCATCTTCACATACCAAGACCCCACCGTGCCTCGGAAAGCACGTTAAGCCGTTGGTCCCGGCTGTCATTCGTGGATCTTTGACAGTCGTCACGGGTCGTCAGTAGCCCGAAAGTCTGACAACTAGTCTTACCAAGGGGTATCGTATTACGCAGTAACTGGGTTGTGGAGGTCAGATAGGCAGTCGCTCCATGTAAAATACAGGTATTGAGCTGCATCCGGTTAGACTGGAAGCCGACCCCAACACAGTTGGGAAAAGGCTAGGCAGATGATGATGAAGCAATATCGTTCAAAATGATTCAGATTGGGCTTGCTAGTGTGTTACGCAAATAGGGTGCAGCCTATCTATTCTGTAAATATCTCACCGTGAGAACAAAGGTGAAGTGAGCGTGAAGTGAGTCGTCAATAGTGTCAATCCCTAGCATCAGCATGACTCACAGATCACTCTAAGCTCACTTCACCTTAGTTATCACGGTGAGGTTTTTTCAGAATCGACCGGCTTGTAGTATCTTCATAACCAGGGCGTTGATATGGCACAACGAGTTTTAGTGTGCATATACCTACACGAGCGGCGGCACGCGTCAACGGCAGCCGTCATGCTTCTGAAAATGTTTCAGTTTCAGAACTAGACATGATTTTTTTTTCAAATGTTTCTGGCATCAATTACCCACTAAAGAGTTTTCTGGAATGTTACAGGATCGAATATGACGCACAACATCCGTGGCTGGGAGCTGTCCAGCAATCAGGGGCCACCAAACCTGGGCCAGTGCTTCGCAGCTATTAACCCAGCATTCTTCGCTCCTGGCTTCGAAGATAGAGCCGCTGATTGTCTCAGCACCTGGAGGAATTTAGAACCTGTATGTATAAAACCATAAACAACTCGACTCTTTGACGATATTATAATCTAACTTTCTGCTCGTAATAACTAAACGCTCAGGAAGGTGATTACCAAATACTCTTAAACTTAGGCAGAAATCATAAATTTTTAGGCAGAAAGGAAAGTGTCACGCAATTTTGTACCTTGTGCGCTTGCTTCATTCAACTGTTAAATGCCACTCTGCCTGCTCTACAAATTATTGCGCATTAACTACCCATAGACATAGAGGATGGACTGTGCAATCCCTATCCTAGCAGTAACTAAAATATGGTCAGAAAACGTGTGAGAGAGACGGCTATCGGACACTCCCCTGTTGTTATCTCTTTCTAAAATTCTGATTGGTCCACGTCACAACTCTGCAGGTGCGGATCATAACTACAAACATACAGAGAGAGACAGAGCAGGGGAGTATCATCGCACTGTCCCTGTCTAACAAATTGGAAAATTTTCTGAGTGGATCGCGCAGTCTATCCTCTATTGTCTATGTAACTACCCTATAAAGGATTTGGTGTATTGTTTGGCAGAGGTTTTACTTCAAATTGTTCTGCGAGTATGTGTACATCCCTAGCTAGGTTTTAAGATAAGGCCATACGAGTGGAGATTGGGGCACATGTAGATACATAATAAGACTCAGATCAAATAAACTAACAGAGAACCCTGAGCATAAACCGCCGATATTTTACTTAAAAGTAGTAGCCCCACCTAGAACCCAGAAGTCACGTTTGATAATCATACATTTTCCACATTGCCCGTCGTAATAACGACCTGTCGATCCAATGAGATGTCGTACTCTTGTTTGTCGAACTAACTAATATATACACTCGGTGAAAACCGCATCAAAATCTCTTGCGTACTTGAGAAGAATAGACCAACGCGGTCACAGAGATAGCCTAGACACGAAAAGTAACTTTCATGCATCATTTGTTATGATTATGATAATATTTATCATGTAAAGAAGTTAATTGTGTCATCATTTTTTTTTTGGGATTATCCCCTAAGGCTCCTGAGAAGTTGCTGGTGGGAAAACTTACACCGCTTGTAAAATATAACAGGTACAACATACAACAGTTTTTCTCCTTTTCCAGGTGGACCCATCACTACCAGTCCTGGCCCCCGGAGATAAGGAGCACAAGATCGGCGAGGTGACTTTGGCAAGAGGAACCGTTAACTACCCTCAAAGACAAATCGAAGCCATGACCGACTTGGCCCAGAGGATCGGGGTTAAGCCTCTACAGACTATCTTGGCTTAGACTGGTTTATGTTCAGTATAGAGTAAGAGAAGACAGACTGTCTGTGCTGTGATATGGATGATTTATGTGGAAACTGTTAATTACACATACAGACCAGCATGGTTTTTGTATGTTCTCTTATAAATAAAAAGTATAGGTACTAGAATCATAATTGCGCAACACACTCATCAATCACGATTTCAATAATTTGGAAGGATATTGCTAACCCATTGCTTTATATATTCGAAAAATGTGTGTGCTCAATAAAGTAAAAACGCAATGAATGTTGTTCAACCGTCAAAATGAAAGCCATTGCCACTGATAGTGTGTTACCCAATTACTCCGCAGTATACAGTGTTGTGTTATAGGAATCGTTGGCACCCTTCCATGGCGTGAATATGCTCATGTGATTTAAAGTTATACATGTATAAATGTAGCTGCTTGCACCACCCTACAGAAGTATTTTATCGATATAGAGTAGGTTTCATGTAGGGCATTTGGATTTATTAAATCCAAACGAAAAGTCTAAGAAAATATTGTAGTAAATTATTTTCTCAAGGGTGTGTGTTGAAATAACTTCTAATAGCAATAGCGTTATTTGTAAAAAAATTGTGCAATTTTCACGGAATTAGTATATACTATAAGCTATATTAGTACATACTAGTTCCATGACTGTATGTCAATTGTGTGGAATTAGTATGTACTATATGCTGTAAATAGTACATTAGTAATTCTATGACTAAGTTATTTGTATGTTTGTATGTACTATATGCTATACATGGTGTCCGGTAATTAATGGATAACCTTGAAATGGCTTATAGCAGAACTTATGGCAGTTCAGAAAAAAAAATACAAACCAAACATATCTTAAGACATGTTGTTTTTTAAGAGACTATAAATGTTCAACTTATTTTACATTATTGTACGCTACGACCACAAATGAATGAATTCCATCGGTTTTTTGTTGTTCTATTATTATACGCTATTATATTTGAGCAAAGTAAATGAAATATAAAAAACTAAAAATTTCTATTGATTCGTGTTCTAAAAAATCTGACCATTGATTCTGAACCATTTTTATGCAAAGGTGAGCCGCCTAATTGCTGTAACTGACTGTGCTTTATTATTGTAATGACACGAATTTATTAGTATTAAACAAAACCTCTGTAACCTACCATAATTATTATTGTGCATGTAAAGAGTTACCTACTTTGTGAGAAAACTTAACATTATGTAGCGCGCCTTTCTTTGGTAGTGAAGGTCTACGACACCTACTTTGTTTCCTGGATATGCCTGTTAAAACACATAAACATACCTACCATCACGTCTGTGTGCTCCTAAGAAAACTATAAAGACTAAGAATGCCTAAGATATTTAAGTACTATCTTTGTACCCTTCATCACTACATAATATAAAACAAAGTCCCCCCGCCGCGTCTGTCCATCTGCATAAACGCGATAAACTTAAAAAACTGCAGGACGGATTTTAAAACAGTTTCCACCATTCAACGGAGTGATTCATGAGAGAGGTTTAGGTGCAAAATTCATTACGTTTTATGTAAATTGGCTGAAATATGATGATAATAAATAATAATAATAATACATAATATTTTTTATTCACAAAACATAAAGTTTGACAATTAAGTATACTTACTGAGAGGTATGAAAACATTATATAGATTATACAAAGGTTGGATACAAAAGGTAGTGGGATCAAAAGTCCTATAAGAATAATTAGTACCCTACCCTGACCCCCAAACTAAGAAAATCCTGTATCTCGGGAGGCAAAGGCGCTGACTCCCTTGTTCACAAACTAAACTAAATTTACGTTCAGTGCACCTTTTTCTTTCTATTTCATTAAGAAAAAGATAGAAGATAAATATTAGTATGGTCCTGTCAAATTAAGATACTCCATAGAAATGTTTATTACGTGATTAAAAAATTGGCTACTAATAATATGTCAGTTTACGTCAGGCAGGTAATTTGACAGGATTACATTAATATTTATCTTCTATCGGGTAGCTTGATGTGCTGGCGTCTGTACAATAAACATTTCTGCTGACTCTGCGATGCATGTTACTATACTCATAGCCGGGATGGTAAAACACCAGCGATGATCCTGGTATTGCATAAACAGCCAAGTGAAGGGCGGGCGTTTTGGGGGACTGTCTTTTGTAATTTTGATGTTCGAAAAGTGCTGATTCTCAGCCTAGTTTGAATAAATGACTTTTGATTTTGAGCCAGTAATGTTCCCACTGCTGGGACACGGACCGCCTCTCTTCGACAGGGAGTGGGCTGTAATCTACCACGCGGGCTGACGCGGGCCCAGTACAGGTAGGTACACATGTCTTTGAATTTTTGCTTCTAGGACATGGACACGGTTCTGTACTACGGTCCTCACAATGTTTTTCTTTACCGTTTTGAGAGCAGTGGTAATGAAATTATTTACGCGAAGTGCCCCTGCCCTGCCTGGGTTCGAACCCACGACCTACGACTCGTAAGTCGGGGCCGTTACCACTGGCTCACCACTGCTCTGGTATTGGGTACACAGATATCCATTGGCGGCCGTGACCACCCACCCGTGGGTTTCTTCACCAAATAATCACACTTCACTCTAATATTTTATATGCGAAAGTTTGTGAGTGTGTTTGTATGTTTGTTACTTCTTGACGCACATACAGCTGGACCAATTTGGATGAAATTGCGCACACAGATAGTTTATAACCAGGATTGACACATAGGGTACTTTTTATCCCGATATTCCCACGGGATCGACACTTATGCCGGTGAAACCGCGGGGCGCTGCTAGTAGTAGAATAATTCAATGTGTCATTGTGTGTCATTTGTACTTTTTGGTTAAACCATTACTGGCTACTAGTTCCAAGGGGTCATTCCGTCGCATGTCATTCTAAGCAACTAGATTTTTGCTTTTCTTTCATCTTTCTGTCAAATTTTGTAACCAAACCAAAAGAAACACAAAAAAAATGCAAAATTATAAAAACAAATAAAAGGAAAAATAGTATTATGACCTCTGTAAAAACCACAAATTAAGAGTTGAACTTTAATATTTTGTAATGATTTTTCAACACGCTGAATAAGGTATTTTTCTTTCTACATTATACATAATTATGTTTGCAGAACCATAATCTGGGCTTATTTACCTTTGCAGATATAATAAATCTATACACCGTGAAACGGAAGGGGGGTATCAACCCTGAAGGAGGTGAATGTGCTCATGAAACTCAACAACTTTCCCCAAAGAACATAGGTCGAAATATGAAAAAAAAATTTGGCCCTCCCTTAGAAAACTGACTACCAGCTGATAAATTATTTTTTTTTTCATATTTCGACCTATGTTCTTTGGGGAAAGTTGTTGAGTTTCATGAGCACATTCACCTCCTTCAGGGTTGATACCCCCCTTCCGTTACACGCTGTATATACTCATCACGACTGTGAAGTTTACACAAAAAACTGATATTTCGAGTAACTAAACATGAAGCGGCCGTAGACCTCAAAAAAATCATCAAATATCCATTTTTTGTTTCATCATGTTTAGATAACGATATCTCATTTGACCCTGTAAAGTAGTGACTCCTGACTCCTTATAGCATCGATGGAAAACTAGGTGTTTATTTCTAAACGTCTAGTTTTGCCCGCAACTTCGTTCGCGTGCGTGTCGGAAAACTAATTTGGATTCCATGGGTTTTTTTTTAATTTTTCCCATGTTGAAATAGTTTTTTTGCTATCCGGGGTGGAGACAAATCAATGATCATGAAAATCAGTCCAACCGTTCTTGAGTTATAAATGCTGTTACTAACGCGACTTTATTTTATTTATATACCCCGGTACTCAGAGTCATTACTTAACCTGTTAACCGGGCGGGACTAGTGATGGGTCGAGGGCAAAAACAAATACGGGCAGAATGGGCATAAACTTGGCATATTGGGCGTAAACGAGTTTACGCCCAAATAAATGCCCGATCACTGGGCGCAAAAACTAATAACTTTGTTTTGTAAAAAATAAAGCAGGTACTTAACTTAAAATGAAACTTGATGTCAGTATTTTGTATGTAAATTAAAATTTTAATCAAATAATCAGTCTTGTTAAAAAAATCACAGTAGGTAATTATAGAAAATATAATTTTAACTCTCTTTAAATGAAAAATGAAGTGGTCTTGTAATTGGCTTTGATCCAACAATAGTCTTTGTACGTAATATATATACTACTCTGCCATAAAAATACCGGGAAAAGCGACGTGAGGTCGAGCGTTATCTTGTAGTAAAACTACATTGACTCGTGTTCGTCGGTTTTTCTTGATATCAGCAGATAGTTTGGTGAGCTGGGTTGAATATTTGTCAGCGTTTATAGTTTCATTGTGTAATCAATGTATGTTATAAAAGAAAGTGTGCAATGTGCATGCCGCTAAAATTTAGAAATGAGTCCCGGTACGATCAAGGGAGTTATATGGTGTGGTAACCCTCTATCTCCTGTCCATGAAGAATGTTCCCGTTTTTACCAGAAGGGCATACTTTTGAAGATATAAGGGCTGGAATTTTTGCCCTCTGGAAATTTCTAGAACAGTCCAGCACAATCGAGAGTATTCGAGAGCATTCAAGAACATTCTGGAATGTTGTGGAATGTTTGGGAACATTCGAGAGTATTCAGGAACATCCTAGATCATTGAGTAGGAAATTCGAAAAATTTATACATACATACATACATACATACCCCGGAAAAATGAAAAATGTTGTTTATAAACAAGTATTGTAGTTAGAATGTATTTTCAATAAAAAAATTGTTAAGTTGTAGTTGTGTGTGTTTGTTGTAGTTGTTGTTGTAAGTTGTGGTGTAAGTTGTTGTTGTAAAGTTTATTCCAACTACCAAACAATCTCATATCAACTCCCTGAGCGAAGCCGGCTGCCCCAGGTAGTAGTTCATAAAACAGCATGCCTTGCGCGTCCCAGAAACAGCAAAGCAGAACTTTTAAGCGGTTCTTTAGACTCAGCTTCGGTTGAGTTGGTGGCGTTTCTTCTCGAGGCAGTCAAAAAGCACGTGTATCGTTCTCGTGATGAATCCATGATTCATCTCCAGTAACCAGATCAGACAAAAACTATTTACGTCGGGGTTGCAGCAAAAGTGATTGACAAATAGCGACACGGACTGCACGACTGGCGTCTGTAAGGATGTGCGGTACCCACCGAGCCAAAACTATTCGATATCCAAACTCATGCAGATTGTATTCCACGGCGTGATGACTGCAGTTAAGTACTTCCGCTAATTCACAACTGGTAGCATTCGGATTCGACTGCAGTTCGCGGCGTAAATCGTCATCATTCACAGCGGTTGGTCTTCCTGAACGTGGCTGACTTTCAAGGCTCCTCTATCCTCATTTAAAACGGTCAAGCCATCGGGACACCGTCGCATGGCTTGTACAGACGCCAGCACATCAAGCTACTACAATCTGTCAGATTTATTTAATAGATTTTCAACTTTATCGCTAAAGCATAAGGTTCAAAGTTGATTGGGAAAATCTGACAGTTTCGGGTAGCTTGATGTGCTGGCGTCTGTACTTCCAGCGCCCAATGCAGTATTGATATTGTCAGCCCCAGCCCGCGCACTGTGGCTTAAGGCCCTTCTCCCACAGCGACTTTTTCTAGCGAGGCTGTTCCGCATTTCGTAAACGCGTGACAGCATCGCTACTACCGCACGTTAGTCGCATTTGCAACGCGCTACAGAAGCGATGACAACTCGCTACTCGCTACATCGCGACTGTATCGAAGTAAACGCGCGACCGTGTCGGACGACATCGGGGAGAGAACGGAGGGAGGGTGGCGCGTGAGTGGAGATGTGGAAAACCGAGCATCAGTGCAACAAAGACAGGTCGATTGCTGTAAAAACAGCACCAAAGACAACGTGACTAATGTTGCCTCAACGGAGTCCATCTTGCAACTCTGGCATTTTTGTGTCGTTACTGAAACGCGTTTGCATCGCGACAGAAGCGCGACAGTATCGCGTTTGCATCGCGACTGAGAATCGTGATGTGAGCGAGTGCAAACAGCTAGCAACCTATGGTTGTAAAAATACCGTATAATACCAAAAGACTAGGTATTAAAGAGGTATTTTACCATAACTTACGGTATTATTGGTATTTTATGTATTTTATATTTTTATTCAATTTTTAAGATCCTGCGTTATTACGAAGAGTTGTAGTTTAATAAATAAAATATATTTGATCGATTGTATTCTATATTTTAGAATGACTAATTCTAATCTAATTTAATAATATAATAATCTACACGACTATCAGCGTATTAGGTTTCTTCTTGAAGGCACCCAGAGCAGTACCGACAATCTACGAAGATCATCATTATCATCGTCATCATCATCATCATCATCATCATCATCGTCATCGTGATCGTGAGCGTGATCGTGATCGTGATCGTCATCGTGATCGTGATCGTCATCGTGATCGTCATCTTCATCGTGATCGTCATCGTCATCGTCATCGTGATCGTCATCGTCATCGTCATCGTGATCGTCATCGTCATCGTCATCGTGATCGTCATCGTCATCGTGATCGTGATCGTGAGAGTGATCGTCATCGTGATCGTGATCGTGAGAGTGATCGTCATCGTGATCGTGATCGTGAGCGTGATCGTGATCGTCATCGTCATCGTGATTGTCATCGTCATCGTGATCGTCATCGTGATCGTGATCGTGAGCGTGATCGTCATCGTGATCGTCATCGTGATCGTGATCGTGAGCGTGATCGTCATCGTGATCGTGATCGTGATCGTCATCGTGATCGTGATCGTCATCGTGATCGTCATCTTCATCGTGATCGTCATCGTTATCGTCATCGTGATCGTCATCGTCACCGTGATCGTGATCGTGATTTTGAGCGTGAGCGTGATCGTCATCGTGATCGTGATCGTCATCGTGATCGTGATCGTCATCGTGATCGTGATCGTCATCTTCATCGTGATCGTGATCGTCATCGTCATCGTGATCGTCATCGTCATCGTCCTCGTGACCGTGATTGTGAGCGTGATCGTCATCGTCATCGTGATCGTGATCGTCATCGTCATCGTGATCGTCATCGTCATCGTCATCGTCATCATCGTCATCGTCATCGTCATCTAGTGATGAGCAAAGCAAGACCAAGACCAAGACTGGGACAGTCTTTGTATTGGTCTTCGTGTTGCTTACTCAGTCTTGGTCTTGTTCTTGCTTGTTCGGTCTTGATGTTGGTCTTGCTAGTGTATAGATAGTCTTGGTCTTGCTCAAATACTTCGAGTCTTGATCATGGTCTTGGTCTTGGATTTTGCTCATCACTACTTCTATCTCATTCTCTCGCACGTTAAATCCTATAGATGTGTGTTTATCTCTTTTTACCGTCGCTTTTTCGTTGCATTGATTTTTAAATCACAACGATGCTAAAGAAGTTTTCACTTCAAAATACCATTTCATGTTTTATATCTGTGCATTTCCACCGTATTTTCAGTATTTTAATTATTACTCAGATAATTTACTTAAAAAATACAGAAACAATCTATTTATACATAAAATACCTTAGCAAATGGTATAATACCGTATTATACTGTATTTTTCGTTTTATACGTTTCAATACAAACGGTATAATACAGCACTTACATCTCTATAGCAACCGCATCGCGACTGTATCGATGCGAACGCGCGACAGCATCGCTACAAAAAGTCGCCGTGGGCGAGAGGCCTAAAAAGTACTCGTATAAGAACAGTGTTCGAACTTGTCGCTCGTCCATTTTTTCTTCAAACCTACTAGGGCCATTATTTTTTTCCAGGGCCCAAATTGAGTAACTATGTCGTAAAAATAATTATAAAACCAATTAGTTTTTTTTTTATTTTTTAGGTTAATTTAGTTTTATCAATATTTAAAGTAAACAGTACAGGCATTAGCAGCGATGTTTTTTTACTATTTATTGTTTTGTTTGATATTAATACAAGGAAAGGAGTAGAAAAACAACAACTGCGTTACTTACTTAGAATAATTAGTTTTATTGTAGGAACTTTTAACTCAATTTTAAAAACCTATCAGACATAAACATAGACAAGAATTACAATAATCTTATAATGTAAAATCACAATCATCTCAGTCTAATATCTTATTTTCTAATTAAGTTTACCAATGCGTTACGTTATTTTAATTTAAGCTACTGTAATTTCTCAAAATATGCCTTAATAATAGCAATTTAAGCTCAATCTTTATAGCATAGGTTGAAAAAAGGTAGATAAACAAAAAAATGTAAAATTTGTGGTGGTTCATAATTATATTAAAAGCTTTATAACTCTTAACGTATTCAGAAAAAGAGGGACAAAAAAGTAACGCAGTAGTTGAATAAGTAACACAGTGGTAATCTTATCACAGCACTAGGTGTTTTTTTTTCGCTTTAACTAATAGAAACGCTCTAAAACAATAATAAAGTACGTATTTGAAATAAAATAAAACTTCTTAAAAACAAAAACAAAACGAAATATCCTCTCAAATTAACATTTTTAAACATAAAATCTTTGTCTCATCAGTCTTATTTCTCAAATATATTTAATGGAACATCAAATTCGTAATATACACGTTTACCCTTCATAATTATTTTAGGGTTAGGAACTATCTCGACAATATTATCATATGGTTCGTACGAAACATCCCTTTCAACAAGCTTGAACATTTTCCCCGAATCGTCAACTGCTTTTAAAAACATAACTTTAAGCTCTCCTCTCATCGACATTGCTTTGGGCAACACCCAAATAAAAGTACAATTTGTCTTTGTCTGAAGAAACTTTAACAATAATGTAAACACCGGAAAATATTTTAGACGTATGCACATTTTCTTTTTCCATCAAGTTTCTTTCATATGTATTAGATACTGAAGCTTCTTGTTGTATTTTAAGCTGTGAAAGAAGTTCATCATCTGAACTCGAAATTGGAGAATAAACCGATTCGTAATAAGATTTCTTAGGGTTGCCCACAATATTAGATATGTCAGTTAATACTTCAATTTCGTTCATAGTTTCTAAGCCGTCTCTTTCTGGAATTACATCAAAGGGAATTTCTAAATCATTGCTTCCTTTAGGCGAGCTAACGGGGCTGGTAGAAACAGGAATTGGCTGATATGTTTGTCAGCATTTTTCACAGGGTCCTGTTTCAATTTTTCCCTATAACGCCGTTGTTTTTCTGCCGGTGTTAACGCCATTATATTGAAAATAATATACTGTAACAAAATAACCCAATAATTAATTAAGTGAACTGTAAAATAGATAAATACACTTCGAAAACTGTTTACTTTGCAACTGCGTTACTGCACCTACAACTGCGTTACTTCTCGTGGTAACGCAGTGTAGTGGTAACGCAGTTGTAAAAATAACGTGTATTCTAACATTTGGGTCATATGATAATAAATACCTAATTATTCTTGAGTGCATGCAAATATTTACTTATTCTATTACAAAACGCAATAAAAAAACAATCAAATATTTAAAAAACTCACCGTTTGCCGTCGGTAACTCAGCGGCCGCACAATAAACACACGCGCCTCTCCGGACGACTCGAGCTCGACTGACGCGGCCAGCGTCTACGCCACGAACACCCGCCTCACCCCGCCAGCAATTCACATTAAATCAAACGAACTTAGTCGAAAATGCACGAAAAAAGTCGAATTTAAGACTCACTTTTGCTTGGTAACACAGAGTACTTACGTTTTCTTACTTCAACAGAGACAAGACAAGAATTATTTCGTAAATAATACACGGTTAAAGAAAACATAAACTTATTAGCCTGTTAATAAAGTTCATATTTACCTTAATTTCCGTAGATATTTTAATTTAATAGTGCCGTGAAGAGTTTTAATGTAATGTCAATGTATTTGAAGCGAGTTGCTTGCTGGGACAGCCGGATTTTGTATGAGATACGACTGCGTTACCGAGAAAAGCGACTGAGTTACCGTCATTTACGTCAAATTATAACATTTTTCACTAATGTTTATGTCTTCTTAGAGGGATATTATTATTACGTTTCTACCAATAGCGATTTTATTTTAATAATCATAGTTTTTTTTAATTTAAGAGGCTTTGTTCTTGAGAGACCGATTATGGGCCCTGGAAAAAAATAATGGCCCACTAAACCGATCGCGAGGGCGCCTTTATATTTCCCCACATCAAAAGTACCTAGAACATTCTACAACACTCTAGAATATTATCGAAAACAATTGACCAGATAAAGAAAATGTATAGTTTTTTAGTGTCACATTAACAGGAAAAGGAACATATATGGGGTATTTTCGGATACCCCTAGGTATGAGGAATCGATTTTTTTTGTATTGACGTCGCTATTTGGACCAATTAATCTTTTTGCACACTCAAATATGAATTTAATCAAATAATTTGAATGAAAAATGTAATAAAAGTTCTGTTAAAGTTTTTGCCCAGGCAAAAGGCATTTATTGGGCGTTTACGGGCATTTATCCGGCGTTTATTCAAAGCGCCCAATTTGCCAGGGCATAAACCCATCTCTAGGCGGGACGTATAAATACGTCAAACTTAAACAGTAGCGTGTACGGAATTCCCCGGTTAACAGGTTAACATTAATCAATCATTGACAAGTATAAATTGGAACGCAGTCAGTCAACAAAAATATGTCAGATTACAAAACATTTTTGTTGACATATTTTGTGCCAACATATGCTGGTTAATAAAAGTTAATGATTGGTTATTTTAAGTCAAGTCTCTGAGTGCGGCAGTTAGACGATTAAAGTTAAGTGACGCTTAAACGTCTAAAATGTATGGTTAAACAGTCGCTAATCACTACATAACTTTTTAAACAACGTTTATGAATAAAGGGGATAATTTACGTTATAGATTCGGTACTATGGGATGTTCCCGCGTACAGTCGTACACTTTTATAGAAGCGGGGTAATTGAGTAAAAAACGTACAATGACAATTGATCGCAATACCTTTCATATTGATAGTTTAGCGACGTCCATTGCGTTATTTACTGTGTTGAGCATACGAATTTTTGAAACCTACGTATAAAGCAATGCATTAAGAATTTCCTTCAAAACACTTGAATTGTGATTGATTGTTATGAATAAAGGAGGAAATTTTGTCCGCTCAGATCTAATGGTACGACTTCATGTTTCAAAATATTCTTAACTTTAGAGACAGGACAGGCACGAGGATGCCTTTCCGAGTAAAACATTATTAAAGCTGGCGTGCCCCAAGGTAGTATGCTGGGCCCAGTCCTCTACTCGAATGATATATCAGAGCTGAAAAACAATACCATTGCAACCTTTCCGGACGACAAAAACACAGTGTGAAGATTAAAACGAACAAAACCCTTAGTTATTGCACTGTAAAAAAGGATATAAATAATAGTGACAATGACACACATGAACCTCAACCCATACGGACACGGAAAATGCAATGGACTTGTGTAAAGTACAATCAACACTATTCTAAGTTTTAAAACAACTATCATTTCAAAATTTAAGTTATATTAAAATTGCTTATTAGTCTTATTAGCCTAGACTATTAAACAATTTTAATCTAACTTAAATCTTAAAGAACCATGGTTTCTTTTTTAAAAAGCTCCTTTAGCGTGCATCAAGACAGAGTATATGAAGTGTTCCATTGTTTTGTGAAATGGCAAATATTCATTTGAGGTCGCAATTGTCTGTGAATCTGAATCATGTAATTCCACCACTGTTTCAGTTTCTATAACAATGGGAAAAGTGGTGACGGCAGATGCTCAGCGGTTCATGGTGGACTGTCTGAAGGCAGCGGGTGCTGCGGCCAAGCCGGCTTTGCAGCAGGCCGAGCTGCTGATCGAGGCTGACAAAATAGGACACCCTAGTCATGGACTTAATAGGTTGGGTGAGTACCTAAACAATAATAGCTTAACTGTCACTAATGAGACACAGTTACTTTCTCTATTATTACCAATCTTTAAGAGATTTCGCGACATCGGAGCGGATGAGAGCGGATATAACTTGATGGTTGTTTGTTACTTATTTGATACTAATAAGCTGGTTGACCGTTTTTGAGAAATTGATTAATATGAATGTTCCTTAAGATTATTTCCCATCAAATATGGATATTACAGTGAAATAGTAAATTAAAAATACGATTTTTTCTATTTGATACAATGTTTTGTAGAATTAAATTTATACTGTCAAAACGGGGCGTTATACTGTCATGGAGGCTAGAGTGGTTTCATTACTCTCTCATTACGATTCTGTCAGATCTGTCCATTTTTTATAGTGCCGCGTATACACATAACTTACATCTGTCGAAATATTTTAACATACGGTAGTTAGACTAACGAATATTATCATAGTTTATACTGGATGATTATTTTTTACCGTCTCCAAACATTAAAATTTTCAGAACTGTACGTGAACGACATCATAAAAAAAGTTTGCATGCCCAACAACAAGCCGAGAATCTTGAAAGAGAGCAACGCTACAGCGTGGGTCGATGCCAACGACGTGCTGGGTGCCACTATAGCCCACTTTGGCATGGACTTAGCCATCGAGAAGGCTGGCAAGGTAGGGGTAGGATGGGTCTCAGTTAAAGGTAAACAAGACATAAATATTAAATAGACAATTAATAAACACCAGCCGGTCGATTCTGGAAAAAATTCACCGTGATAACTAAGGTGAAGTGAGCTTAGAGTGAGCTGTGAGTCATGCTGATGCTAGGGATTGACACTATTGACGACTCACTCCACGCTCACTTCACCCAAGTTTTCACGGTGAGATGGTCACAGAATCGCACGGCTGATTCTTCCAGAGATAGAATTCGGCACCCTATTTGCGTTACACACTTTCAATCGTAATTCGAGATTTTGAAGAAAATATCTTTCAAAAATCTCGAAGGTTTGAAAAATTCGTCTGTTCAACAACGTAAATGTCGTAATGAACCTGACTGAACTGTCAAAACGAAAGAAATTGCGATCAGTTGCCATTTCATGTGTGTTCCGCAAGTACCCTGCGGGGAACCGTGGTTTGAAGTTTTACCGACGCAGTTCGCGGAGAAAAATCTAGACATTATTTTAATGTGTCACATTGTGTCAGCTGTTACCAGCACCTAATTACTTAATTAAAACGAAAATTAATTTGGTTCTATTATTTTAATTGATTCCCCCCTAAGCATACAGATCCAAAGCTAATTTAGTACAGCCGGTCGATTCTGGAAAAATCTCACCGTGATAACTAAGGTGAAGTGAGCTTAGAGTGAGCTGTGAGTCATGCTGATGCTAGGGATTGACACTATTGACGACTCACTCCACGCTCACTTCACCCAAGTTTTCACGATGAGATGGTTACAGAATTGCACGGCTGCTCTGATAATTTCGTCGTTTGGGTGTTGCTCTCCTGTTCCTGACTATAAAAACTATTATTTATGGATATGAATACTTCATGAATGATCACTATAAGAATGAAGTCATTGGATCCATGTTAAATATTTTGTAGGTGCAAATCACAACGGCATGGGTGGTTACTGGGCTAAAAAGGCAGCGGATAAAGGCATGATAGGCATAGCTTTAACCAACACGTCACCACTCCTTGCACCTACCAGGAGTAAACAGGTCAGTTGTATAGAATACAAACATGGAAGCCTTCATGTTCCTCTATCTTCTGTGAAGTACTGAGAACTTAGGCGATTTCTGTTATTACGACTCTTTTCACACGTCCAGGCTGCTGACTATATTTACGAGAAATACTGGACTCGTAGCAAAACCATAACAGCCACAAGGGTCGATCGAAAGTTATGCTACGCTTGCCCCGGCCGGCTCGTGGATGGGTGATCCATTTCATATCGCCGCTCCATATCTCGGAACGTTATCTGTTAGTTCCGGCAATAATTCGTAGATCTTTGACAGTCGTTACTTTTGGGCTTCTGCCTACCCAAAAGTCTGACAAGCAGTCTTACCAAAGGGTACGCAGTAACTGGGTTGTAAACTTCAGATAGGCAGTCCGTCCATGTAAAATACACCCGGTTAGACTGATAACCATAATATATTGCGAAAAAAAATCAACTAGTTAGTAGATTTATACGAACATAAATCTAGGGAACACCAGATTTTTTAGGTTTGGTCCCATAGTAAAAGTTTTTCATAATGATGAGCACAATGACCCCTTAAGAGATTTTGCGCTATTTAAATTACACCTTCTACTTATATTGATTATGCGTGCCCACCATTTACACCGTCACACTGTAGTGTAGGTTTGCCAGTATCCATATAAAAATCTTTAGTCCTCTTTAGCTGCAATTTGTTCCGCAACACATATGCATGTTGCTGCAACGTTATATAACTTTTGTTTTCCATGAATACGAGGACGAAACTGAGGGACCACAATGTGAGGTACTGATGTGTTTTTTCTTTATTTCCAGTCGGCACTGGGCACTAATCCTCTGTCAGTAGTTGCACCTGGTACAGAGAATGAAATCTTCTATCTCGACATAGCTACTACTGCGGTTGCTTTTGGAAAGGTAAAAACGGGGTTATTGCGTAACACAAATAAAATGAAATTTATAGGTCGCATTTTCTTTTATTATGACAGTTCAGTCACGTTCATTGTGTTATTTAGGTACGTTGTTGCGCAGACGAATTTATTAAACCTATGAAACAATGAATTATTTGACAAATATCTTTCAAAACTCCTGCCGTGCGAATCTGTAACCATCTGTGAGCGTGGCGTGAGCTGTCATTAGGGATTAACACTATCCACACTGCTCACTTTAAGCTCACTTCACTTATGATTTCACGGTGAGATTTTTACAGAATCGACCGGCTGTATTGTGATTAAAACTGTGTTACGCAATCAGGGTGCAGTTACCACCTTGATACATCACAAACTGATTATTATTACAAGGATACTATTAGGTATAGAATCATTTCTACCTTTTGTGGTCTTTGGTCTATATATTGGTCATTTCTTTCGTAGTATAATAGTAAGTACGACATTAGATCTACTACCACTTGAGGTCTATCCACATATATCAGGGTATCAATGCAGGTATATAAAAGAATTGGAAGAGCTCGTTGCAGGGCATCAAATAATTCCACCGCAATGGGAAAAGTACCCAAAAGGTTATCAGCATGCCGCAGTATTAAATACGTTCAATGGGAATGCTGAATCATTGTATTGATATGTGTAATTGCATAGCACGTGTGTGAGGACTATGTACTTACTAAAAAGCTGCCATTTACTGGGTACGTCTTTCTTTGACTTGAATGTGCCCTGGCGACTGAGAGTATGTCATGCTCACTCTAATGTCTCGCTGATGGTTGCTCATGTGTTGGATCATTAATTTCCCTTCAAAGTAAGTAAACAATTTCATTTAAAATTAAATTTAATATTTTATTTATTAAAATGTATCATTTATTTATCGTCGGTCGTGATCGGACTGTTATACCTTGCTAATGATAGTGGAATGGCTGACCGTCATCCAGACTTGCCTTGTCAGCATTTTACAACTTAGAAGCGTTTCTCATTCGGTTTGTAAGTCAGTTCAGCTTGAAACTCGGTACGGGTCGGAACTTCCTAAATCTACTATTTCCATTGTTAAACAATTCCTATTTCAAAGTTATCTAATTAAATAAACTCTGTTTCCAGTTCGTAAATAATTGTTTTTTTTAAAAACAAGTTTCCGAAATCTCTTATAATAGGACGCCATCAGTAGGGACTGACCATCTCTAGCTAAGAGACGGCTATGGCTTATTTTAATTAAATGAATTGTTTGTATTGCTTTTTTGATCTGTTTATTATGGACATTTTTAACGTTCTGCATAGTTCTCACATGTATAATTTCAACATGAATAATGTAACCAATAAGAGCGAGCTTCTTGCCCGTTATATAGGTACCTACTACGCTTTGGAATGAGCTTAATCTTTTTGACTGACCGACCCCTTGACAATTCAAAAGAGCCTGTATTTAGTTTTGAAAAATAAAAGATTTGAGTTTGTGTTTAATTGGATTTAAAATATACCAGTCATCTAAAAATTCAACCAACCGCTTGGCGATGTCCCAGAAAACTCTGAGCACTCGGACCTGTGACCTTATTCTATCGACACCAGACATCTCAAACAAACTTAGTTTGTGTTTATAATTCTTTTAATGCGTTATTTCCAGATTGAGATGCAGCGTAGGAAAGGGGAGCCATTGGCTCCCGGCTGGGCGCAAGGTCCCGATGGAAAAGAAACTTTAGATGCTGATCTGGTGGGTTTCAATAACAGTCATATCTGATTGGTCTACAATTACGCCTGACATGATAGTGAATGAGACATGATTCGTTAAATGAGCTTACCTTCTTTGAAACTGGCGATTACATTCAAAGTCTGGTCTCGACCTCGACAGTAGCTGAAAGCGACAATGCGATGGCCTAAAAACAATCCCAAATAGTAGAAGCTATAAAACTATAAAGCCACTTTTCTTTTCAGTGGAACATGATATGCTGTCTTGTATCATTTCGCCACAATCTATGGAATGATGGCAGGCAGGTCTTAATGTCAAAATCATAACATCACACCAGCTTTCCCTGAAAGGTTAAATCAAATCAAATCAAAAGTCATTTATTCAAATTAGGCTGAGAATCAGCACTTTTCGAACGTCAAAATTATAAAAGACTTCCTAGTGCTTTCGCTGGGAAGAAGTGGCGCAACAAACTTCCCAGCAGCACAGCTGTCAGTTCAGTTGTACTTGATTGTATACAATACTAGGTATGCAAAGTAATTAACATTACAAGACACAGAATATTAAATTAAATTATTTGTCATTGTGTCAGCTAGCTACGCTAATATTCTTCCTTCATCACTTCCTAGTGCTCTCGCTGCAGTTCAACAGAGTTGTACCTATCTATAGTACACCAAACTTCACCAATTATGTTTCCTACGAGCCTATTTATTTATTTATATATACATTATTGTACTTACACCACAAAAATACACAACATAAAAAATACACAAAACACTTCAAAATATACAATGACCGGCCTTATCGCTTTCTGCGATCTCTTCCAGGCAACCTTGGAATGGACAGTGATTTTCCTACACATAAAATGAGTCTGCCGTTGGTGCAAATATTATGCATACAATACACTAAAATAGATATACATATGTATACATATCCAAAATCATAGATACATAAATACATTCTTAGAAAATATATAAGCAACGAAAATAAAAGAAGACTGTAAATGATTGCAGTTAGGACGATAAGATCACAACGACAAGTAGTGTTCCTTTACGAGTCTTTTGAACACATGTAACGACTGCGCGCGTTTTATTTCAACTGGCAATGTATTCCACAAACGAGCGGCCTGGACAGTAAAGGCATTGGTTGATAGGGTTGGCTATTGTCATTAACCGGGCACTGATCCAGACTCCAGGTTGATACTGAGAAATTCTTGATGTAAAAATCCGATAGCAGAACAGTTAGCCTTATCTAGAAACCGCCAGGATCTCAAGCTCAGAACTAGCACTTGCGACCACTATACCAACAATATCATGTTGTAAATAGTTCTTTTATCTATCTACACGGAGAGAAAATTCTTAGAAAAATTACTGTGCTCGTCACTGTAAAGTGAGTGCAAGTGACATCTACAGAAAATTTTCTGAGTGTGATTGGGAAAAATTCACTTCCAGTATTTTACATGGAGCGACTGCCTATCTGACCTCCACAAACCAGATACTGGGTAATACGATACCCCTAGGTAAGACTGGTTGTCAGACTTTCGGACTTTTGACTATCCGTAACGACTGTCAAAGATCTACGAATGACAGGCGGGACCAACGGCTTAACGTGCTTTCCGAGGCACGGAGGGGTCTCGGTATGTAAAGATGGTCACCCATCCACAGACCAACCGCGGCAAGCGTAGCTTAACCTGATCGATCGACCTGTGCAGCTGTTATTATTTAGCCACGGGCCCCTCTATTGGGAAAAATTCACTATTTGTCCAATAAATTTTACTGTACAGCATAAGAATTTTTACTGTGCAAGCATGGTCATTAATCCATTACCACTCAAATGCACTCAGATTATGAAACAGCACAGTAATTTTTCTAAGATTTTTCTCTCCGTGTACTAGCTACTTACTGCCTGCGACTTTGTGACCTTGTGAAGTTTCTTGTCCCCCCGATCAAACCCGTCGCATCACATCACCTGCCCGCGCGTTTTCGCTTAGCGTTCATTCGTGGCTTTTTTTCCTTTTGCTCGGCTCTTAAGTCCTAGCGCGCTGTTAAATACCTTTCTTGAGAACTGGTCTTTGAAATGCGAAAGGATGTTTTTTTTTTTTTAATCCGACTGGTTCCAGAGCGCATTCATCAAAGTCTTCAGTTTATTATTATCTAGTATAAATACTTGTTAATCAAGATGCATTTTTTAAATGGGGCCATAAGGGCCAGATACCTTAACCGTTGTAGCCACAGGAAAACTGTCTTTGGGCCTAAGTTATTATTCCTAGGTTATACTGCCTTTACCTTCGTTAGATATTTATATGTGCATTCACAGACTTAAAAAAAAAAAATACAACAAGAAAATAATTTATTAAGTTATCGGTAACTTTCACAAAAAAACTTTTTCTCGATACTATTTCTTATAAGGATCAAAACACTATCGGACAACTGAGGTTTGAGTACTGGAAAGTCGGAAATCACTAAAATAAGTCCACCCCTGCCCGGGTGGAAAGGGGTACTTAAATACAGTTCAAGACGGGAGGACTTTACTGTGAAAATGGGTATAAATAATAAGTCAATATTTGGAAACGTACTAAACGATTTTGATACCGCCCTAAAGAGGTGAAAATGGAGGACTGTTAATATGAAAAATCTTACCCCTTAGATAATTTATAAAGTTGGGAAATGGGCCCGAATGTTTATCCAAATAAATGATAAATATAGTAATAAGAAAGAGGATTGAAGATTTTTGTATGGAGCCTGGCATACCTACTGTCGCAGCACCATTTTTTTTTTTTTTCATTATGGCGACCACGCATGAATCCTAATGAGATCAAACCGCGTAAAGCGTCACGTTCACGAGATATTAACGTAAAGTTGATCACGTGACATCCATATTTTTTTGAACTTGCGTTCATCTTGTTGCATAGATGTTTGAAATAATCACTCTGAATGTTTAAAATTGTTTCATCCATATTTTTGTATGTACTTGCTCAATTAAAAAAAAAAAAATTGGTCACGTGATTAACTTTGAACGTTTTAATATCTCGGAAACATGACACTTACACTTTATGGTGTTTAGTATTATTATGTTTTCTTTTTGTATTGATGTCAGATATCGATTTATATAAATGATTAACGCGTAGCCGCCATTTTGAAAAAAAAAATATAATAAAAGGAATGGCGCGACAGTAGGTATGCCACGGACCTTCAAACACCCTATATAAGAAAACTATCTTTTAAAAGAGGTTTGAAGGGGTTTTATTTTCTTAGTGGAAAGTACGAAATTCACACGGACTAATTCTAAATATACACCTTTCTTTGTCTTCCATGAGACCAATATCTCTCATTTTTCCATCATTCTTTCTAGGCAGTCAAAACTCGTTGTCTGATGCCACTGGGTGGCCATGAGGTTACGTCAGGGTTCAAAGGGTTTGGACTAGCGGCTATGGTGGAGCTGTTCTGTGGAATATTATCAGGTTAGCACTAGTCAAGAAAACGAATAATTAAAGATTAGGTACGATAAAGAAATCGTACTGGAATGAGGTGCCCAGGGACTCACTCATTCCTCTGCTAAAATAGCAATGGGCTGTCTAATAGGTTATATAGTTGACAAAGAAGTAAAGTATCAAGCTATATCAAGTATCATTTCTTTTATTCCGTTCTTTATCATCATCATTTCAGGCGAAAGACGTCCACTGCTGGACAGGCCCCCCTCGCCCCCCGCCCCCCCAAGCACAGCCACTGCGATCGGTTCTGTGCTTCTCGCATCCAGCGGGTTCCTGCGGCCTTCACCAGGTCATTGGTCCACATTGTGGAAGGCTTTCGAATGCTACGTCAAATTACATTATAAAAATGACAAATTAGTTCTGTTTAAACAAGGAATGTTACTGATTGGTTTCTCATAAACTGTCAGCTACCCTATTGTACTGCAGGGATGATGGCATGGTTAAGGCAAAGAGATCCTGGAGTGGAGACTGCGAATCAAAGGCCGTATTAAGACTTCCTAAGTGACTGATGGCGTCAAGCCATACTTACCTAAAATGCTTGAGATTTTTAAAACTATTTAATAATTATTCGCAAATATTGCGCAGGTTCTCACTACGGCCATCACATACGACGCTGGACAGTCGAAGGAGCTGCCGCGTCAGCTGACCTCGGTCATTGCTACGTTGCCGTGAACCCCGAAAACTTCGCCCCTGGCTTCCAAGACCGCATCACCGACTGCCTGCAGCATTGGCGAAAGTTGGATCCGGTGTGTGACTCCTTTCATTCTTATAAAAAGAAAGAAACAAGATTGATTTATTTGCAGAAACAACACATATAGTAATCTGTACATAATAAATAACCGGCCAAGTGCGTGTCGGACCACGCACAATGAAGGGTTTCGTAGTTGGAATGAATTTATTCCAAGAACAAACTTAACATTGTAGTTGAAAATCATGTTCTCCCATAAATTGCAACTGCATATGTAAGTTGGTCGACTATTACTCGTAAACTTGTAAAGCTTACTTAGCTGTCATAGTTTTTCTTTTAGCTTCGTTATATATACTACTACCGTGAATTTATTTACATATCCAAAAACAACCATTTAGCTGGCATGGGGGAGGGGGACACTTGACTCTAACAAAAATTAGTGCATTAAAGCTTACTATTTCACAAACGGATCCCCGAATCGGAAAATTGTTATGACACACCTGTAATATTTTTGAAAGACCTATCCAACGATACCCCACACCATGGAGTAGACGAGAAAACAAAAACATCCCCTTTTTCGTGTGCAGCAGTGCTATTCTGTAAAAATCTCACCGTGAGAACTTAGGTGACGTGAGCTCTGTCATTCCGTAATGGCCCTACCATTACGGAATGACAGAGCTCACTTCTACACTATTAAGTGCTCACTTCACTTATGATTTCACGGTGAGATTTAATATTTTGTTATGCTAATGGTGCCAAACATAATATTTATTTCGAAGTGTTAGCAGTGTTATTGGGTTTTCTTTTTGCAATTGGAATATCTTGGCAGTCCGATATCTAATCTCACTGTGAAAACTTGGGCGAAGTGAGCGTGGAATGAGCTGTCATTAGGGATTAACACTATTGACACTGCTCACTTCAAGCTCACTTCACTTATGATTTCACGGTGAGATTTTTACAGAATCGACCGGCTGGTGTGATCAACCTTCATTTTTTTTTTCCAGACGGATCCAGATCGTCCTGTTATTTGTCCAGGAGATATAGAGAAGAAAACACTTTGCGAAACTGAGAAAAGAGGCACAGTGTCATACGTCCAGAATCAGATCGCGGCCAGCGCCGCGCTCGCCGAGAGACTCAAAGTAAAGCCCATGACAGTGACATAAGAACACATTGGATATTGTCCTTGGCGTGGGATATATAAAACACCATTACGTTTGTTACGTAGGAGATATAACTGTATGGCCAGATGAGTGAAATACAGTATTGGAGGTAAATGTTGCTTGAAGTGAGTCGCTGAAATTGCATTGTCTTAATGTGAAAATTGTGCAGAACTCATCCTTAACTCTTGACTCAGTCATCTGCATTGCTCAAGAGTCTCTTGAGCAATGCGAATTACGCTCGTCTGGTCGGAACGAAACTGTTATATTTTAATACTTTCCTGGCGCTGGATAGTCATTGTAATGTGGATTGGTACTTATAACTGTGATGCGGTCGGTGTCTCCAAGTTAAGTCAATAAATTATTTAGTACAAATTTATGATAAGTGCGTGATTACAAACTGTTGTCTTTAATTTTATAGTATCAGGTTGGCAACAAAGTCTTTGCGTTTTTCGAGTGAAAAATTATTTATTTATTTATAATAAACACAGCACTACTTTTCAACAAAATAAGCACCATTTGTTTCCACGACCTTTTTCTAACGCTCCGGTAAAGACAGGATCCCAGATTTGTAGAACTCTTGAGATTTCTGATTGAAGAAACTGTTGAGATATTCTCGTAGATCCTCTTGATCATCGAATTTTTTTTCACGCATATGATCGAATAGTGATCGAAATAAATGAAAATCAGTAGGAGGTAAGTCCGGAGAGAATGGCGGGTGGGGAAGCACAGTCCAGCCTAAATCGATTAATTTTTTGCGGGTGGATTGGGCAATATGAGATTTGGCGTTGTCATGAAGAAAATAAACTTTGTCTTGTTTTCCTTTAATTTTTTCTGCAAATCGATCCAGCTGTGTGCAGTAAATATTAGCTGTAATAGTAGTATCCGGTGAAATTAATTCCCAATATATTATTCCTCGTATGTGCCACCAAACACATAACATAATCTTTTTAGGGTGCAAATCCGATTTAAGCATAGGCACACCCTTCTCTCCAACTCCAAGCCATTGGAGTTTCCGTGTGTGGTTAACGTAAGTTACCCACTTCTTATCCCCCGTAATAAGGTTGCACAACCATTCATAGTTTCGACGGAAACTCAGTAACTGCATGCATACATCAACTCTGACTTGAAGCTGAGCCGGTGATAACTCATGGGGTAACCATTGGCCATATTTCCAGGTTTTATTTAATTCTTTGAGATGGTTTTCCACAGCAGTGTGAGAGCACTTAAGACGTTCTGCTAAGTAACGTTTAGTTAGCCGTGGATTCTCTTCAACCACGCTCTTTAACATGTTGACATCTACTTGTGATGGTCTTCCTGAACACAGAGAATCGTCAAGTTCAAATTCGCCCTTTTTAAATTTCTTAAACCAATGTTGGGCTGTGCGGATGGAGAGCACCTCTTGACCCATTGTACTGCATATGTTGTTTGCCCCTTCCGTCGCTGCATGGCCCAAGCCAAATTCGTAGAGCAAAAGCAAGTGAAGTTCGCGTCGCGATATTTCCATTTTTATTTAATAACCGCTTCGTTTGCTTGCGCAACTACGACTGTGCGTAGCTCACTACCGCGGCTTTAATGGGGAAGATTACCAGAAACGTATCCGCTAGATGGCAGTGGGTGTTTGTCACATCATATTTATAATGGCGGATATCGGGATATTTTTTAAAATTGATTAACCTTTTTTAAAATTGATTATCCACGTTTTATACCTGCTTTTTGTACCTTATATAATGTATTCTACCTGGAATGTTGCTCAATTGAAAACGGAGCTGAAGAAAAGAGCGGCTTCAGTGTGCGGAAAAAAAGCTGATCTAATAGAGAGATATATGTAATTCTGGATATTTTAATATCTCTTGACGATATTTAATCCAGGTTTTGGATTCAAAATATTGTGATACAATTTTAATAATAAAAAATATATCATATAATATTTAATTTTTAATAAATAATGGCCTAAGAGACCTATGACTTTAAAAATCATTACATAGTATAAAACAAAGTCGCTTCCCTCTGTCTGTCCCTATATATGCTTAGATCTTTAAAACTCCGCAACGGATTTTGATGCGGTTTTTTTTAATAGATAGAGTGATTCAAGAGGAAGGTTTATATGTATAATACATGCATAATATAGTAGAGAAACACTGATAATTTTAGAGGTTTCTAATGTGATGTCGTAAATAAACACATTTTTTGCGTTTACATTGCAAACGCTGGCTGAACCATTCGAGATAGATCAAAATAATGTACTACAGTATTGTACACCTTAAAAAGCTCTACAAAAAAGTCCGCGATGGTATATGTCTATCTCTTAGGGATAACCCACAATAACGATTTTTTATCCTATACTTTTTACGAGAAATAATGGCTCTAAAATTATCAGTGTTTCTCTACTATATTATGCATGTACTATACATATAAACCTTCCTCTTGAATCACTCTTATCTATAAAAAAAAACCGCATCAAAATCCGTAGCGTATTTTTCAAGATCTAAGCATACATAAAGACAGACAGACAGCGGGAAGCGACTTTGTTTTATACTATGTAGTGATCAGCATTGCACCCGTGCGAAGCCGGGGCGGGTCGCTAGTACATTATAATGAAAATTTAATCCTTTTTTCAGATTAGAGGCATATGACAGATAATGTTAATTTTGGAAATGTCTGTTTGGATAATCCATTCGAACCTTCAATGCAATTGCCAGAGAACAATATGTTTAGAAATGTTAATAGTAACACTTGCACAAACTCTAACTTTTAAAGTACCTACCTAATTATTTCAAAGAAGCATTATGTAAAACGAACTTTCTCTGAAGTCAAGATAGATTTATAACAATAATGCAAATATTAACATAAAGATAATCTCTTAAAAATTAGTGCAATTTTAACATACCAGCACCCTAATTGCGTAACACACTATTACTCTCAATTTGAATAATTTTGAAGCATATTGCTTATCCATTGCTCCATATGTTCGAAAAACGTGTCTGCTCAACAACGTAAATAACGCAATGAATGTTGTTGAACTGACAAAATGAAACCCATTGCTACTAATAGTGTGTTACGTAATTAGCCTGCTGTTTCCTTTGAAGTAGTTTGGAAATCAGTATTTTTGAAATGTTTACCTAGAATGATCAGTCGCTTTTCTAATTTTCATCGCTTTTTCCCATTTTTTTCTTAACACAGGGTTCTTAGGGAATTGATATACTTCCATTTCTCAGCAGTGAAAATAAGCAAAACGACCCAATTTTTTATAAAAATTAAAAAATAATTATTTTTCCCATATAAGCTAATGCCTTCCTTGGTGACAAACACTCAGCGCCATCTAGTTTCAGTTTGGAACCCCATTATACTATGCTTAGAGATTTCTAGAAAATTCCTGGACATTCTTAAAAAGTTATGAAACAAAACGAAAAGACTTTGTTGCCAACCTGATAATAAGTATTTAACACTATTTCAATTTTTTTTTTTACATATATCTAGTGTATATTATACATTTCTTTTTAACCTAAAGTAAATATTTATTTTATAATATACACACTTGTTTCATTTTTGCCAGTCTACCGTGGTATGATATCTATATGGTTGTATAGAGTTCACTCATCCTCCATAGAAAAGGGAGGATCCTCCGACCAGACGGGTGTCGTGTCTGGTGGGCAACTGCCCGACAATTGTTTTTTTTTTTTTTTGGAATAGATCCTCACAGTTCAACCTATGAGGTTGTCGTCTGCTTCACCGGGCTTGCCTCAATAAATTAAGGCCCCCAAGTTAGGACTTAAAAGACTAAGCGACTACACGCTAAGCGCACCCCCGTTTAGGGTACGGACCTCGTCTTAGGGCGTCGCCAGGAGTGGGTAGCAAGATACAGCCTGGATCGGAATTATTTAGGGACAAATTTAAAATTATAGGCTCAGCGGCGTGGGCTGGCTCGAGCAAGGGTCGGGGCGGACATTGTATGGGGCGTCGCGACGGGCCTCGACGGCGAGGATGGAACGATGGCTGTCAGGACTTGTACTTTCTGAGTGTTCTGGTGGCCTTACTACTCTCCTGGAGGAGGGTCGTGGCGTCGTCAGGGATGATAAGGATATGCCTCGGTAGGCGAATCCTACTTATGCGGGAGAGAGTGTATCGGGCGGCCACAGCAATCAGGGGGTTGGGGTGCTTTATAGCAGTACCAAAGAAACGCTTGGAGAGGCGTTTCATGAACTGCTGGACGGTGGACAAACTGCTGGATGGTGGGCATTTTGAGTTTAAGTGTAGACTCTTATTTATTGCGGACATATAAGCTGGCTCCCGTGGCCTTTCTGAGGAAACGGATCTGAAGGGTCTGCATTCTATGCAGATAGTGAGGCTTAGTATGTGCGAAGACGATGCAAGCATAGACGATGATGGTCATGATGGGACGGATGATCGCGGTGTAGAGGCACAATTTGCACTTGAGTGACAATTAGCTGCGTCCGGTCACTATGAAGTGGAGCTTACTGAGAGCGAAAGAGGCGCGCGAACAAGCCATCTTTATGTGCTCACTCAAAGTACGATGATGGTCGAGGATAATACCTAATTCCCTGCTATTTAGCTTGTTTCCCCCAAGGAATCGGCTTGCCATACATAGTGATCGGACTGGTGCCCGACGATTGATGTCTGGACATTGTATATATTTAAATATTCTAGTTGCGTGGTAAATTCTGCTTGCGCGATGCAGGATTTTTCGTGACATCAGTATGATTCGTAGTTCCCATGTGGCGGTGTAGATGCCGCTACAGTTGTTTGCCCGTAGCAGAACGATTTGCTCTTAGAAGTACTATTAAAACACACAGTTAAACTAAAAAAATAAACATGTCTTACTCAGAGGTACATTTCTTAAAATGTAACTTCTCAGTTAGAAATTGGTTGATGTTCTCGTAGATTGAATTCTATTGAATTTCAATTCTTCAATTCTCATGAAGTGGATTCTACGCCTGTATCTGACAAAGTCGCACCTACCTTAGCAAGAGTATCGAGTAGATAGGTATACACCATTGCTTTGTGTGGCTATATAGTTTGTGTAACTATATCCCTTAAATGCATAGAGTTTCGAAAACGATACAATGCGTTCTCAACCATTTCCTGTGTTTTTTTTTTTAATTGTAAAGCCCGGCTGAATGATCAATCATACCGTTACTTATTTTTGTACCGAAAAAGTGCGGTTCGACACATGACAGTTTTGACATCATGGATTTTTGTCACTTTCATGGTCTATTTTGTCACATGAGAGTCCAAAAACTGCTTTACAGTATTCCACAACTCAGTCAATATTTAGTGAGAAATTAGACCTATAATTTGTATCACTAATGCATATTGTATCGAAAACGATACTTGTAGTTTTTTTTTTTTTTTTTTTCTTAGCACATTAGGTGTTTTTCCCGAGAGTAACAATTTATTCATGCATTTAAGGGATATCATTTCCATAAAGTGTTGTATACAATTTTTCAGTAAAATCTATTTTATACTTTTTTAGCCATTCGGCTCACTGATAAAGGATTTGCAGTTAATTTAGGAACATAATGCACACTATCCAGTTTAAAGAGTCTTTCAATTGTACCTTATTTTTTCCGTATCCAGCTGCTGAAACTTTATCACCATTAACAACACCTCACATTCATTGAACTACTGGGTTTATAGTTTATCATCATTGCACATGTAGTTCGTACAACACACAACACACCACAAACCACTTTCTAAATTCACTGAGGGTGCCATGAGAAGAGATTTCTCAGACGATCCTCTGTTCGTTTTATCCTTGAACTTTTCCTTTTCTTTTGAATTTCCTAAAGTTTTGTCGTTTATAGGGCAATCCCGTATAAAATGTCCAGACTTCTTACATTTATAGCATTGTAAAACCTTCTTAGTGGCAAACGCTTTACATTGCTTCTTGAAGGTGAGATGGTGGTATGCGCCCTGGTTAAACATTTTTGCTTTATCTCTGGACTGTATGCGACGCTAAAAATTAAAATTATTCAAAGTGATTTTTGTACTTTTTGGATAAACTATTACTGGCTACTAGAGTTTTAAGGTGTCACTCTGAGAAAAAATTGCTTTCTTTCATCTGTCAGTCAAATGTTGTAACCAAAACATAACAAATAAAAAAAAAAAAGTAACATTATAAAATACATAAAAAGAAAATAATATGTTATGACCACTACAAAAATCACAAATAAAGTGTTGAACTTTAATATTTTTGATGATTGTTTAGCACGCTAAATAAGGTAATGTTTTTTTACTAGATACATGCTAAGTTTGCAGAACCTTACTCGAGTTGGGTTCATTGATCTTTGTAGAAAAGTAGGTACAGACGCCAGCACATCAAGCTACTACAATCGGTCAAATTTCTTTAATAGAATTTCAACTTTATCGCCAAATCATAAGGTTCAAAGTTGATCGGGAAAATTTGACAGTTTCGGGTAGCTTGATGCTGGTGTCTATACCAATGGAATAGAATATCTTAGGTGGTTTGTTACATAAAGCAAAAAAGTTAATTTAAAGCATATTAGACCCACTAATTAACAGAATAAATAATAGAAAGTAGTACAGGGCTTTGGAGGCTGGTTTTTTATAAGTTTCAAGTAGGTACTTACCCAAAAAACACTATTTCCAGCCGAAATCGAAACCGTGACCGATTGATTCGGCTCCTCTTCTAGTTTTGGCCGAGACTGAAACTTATGAAGCTTAGTAAAAGTTAGTTAAATGGATATTGTTTTCTGAGACACATCATTTTTCGTAGGTTTGTATCAGATTATTCGATTAAGAGCTAATCTTTCCATTATCAGATTTCTTTTATCTAAAGGTACAGTTGACTTTTGGCAGATTTTGTGTAAACATTTCACAAACACACATGATACCGTTAGCATCTACGATTAGCGATTTAGTCGTTTTTCAGAACCTCGATACAGCGTAAATACGAAGTGTTTCATTGGTTCGTGGAACGGCAAATATTCACTTCGGGTTGGGATCGTCTGTGAATCTGAATCATGTAATTCCACCAATGTTCCAGTTTCTATAACCATGGGAAAAGTGGTGACAGCAGAAGCTCAGAGGTTCATGGTGGACTGTCTGATGGCAGCGGGTGCTGGGAGCAGGCCAGCTTTGCAACAGGCCGAGCTACTGATCCGGGCTGATAAGATAGGACACCCTAGTCATGGACTTAATAGGTTGGGTGAGTACCTAAACAATAAGAGTGAAGATGACCTGATGGATCTTTGTTTATAATGCGAACAATAGCATCCAGAAAATATTGTTACAACACAGATATCTTTTAAAGAGATAGGTCGAGCGTTATAAATTACGGTAAAGCCAGACCCGCGCACAGATAGCCCGTGAGCAGGTTTGTTCAAAAATCGAACAGCACCGCCTCGTGCCGCGGATCATCTGTCGAAGAAGCCTAATTTCCCGAGTGATGGATGACGCATGTCGACTGTTCTTAGTGCTCGCTAGAGAGCGCCTGCATTCGCACGCGTAATGGTGCTGGCGGTGCGGTCACTATCAACAATGAAACGTTTACAGTTTTTAGAAATAAGTTGTTTAATTGTTTTGGTAATGTCATTTTGCCAAATATCCCGGACAGTTACTTGCAGCACATCAAGCTACTATAGTTCCAAGTTGATTGCGGAAATTTGATAGTTTTTGGTAGCTTGATGTGCTGGCGTCTGTACTTATGACCTTGGCGAGGTCCTCAAATTTGCAGGAATGTACGTGAACGACATCGTACGAAAAGTGTGCATGCCCAACAACGAACCGAAAATCTTGAAAGAGAACGAAGCTACAGCGTGGGTCGATGCCAACAACGTGCTGGGTGCCACTGGCGGCCACTTTGCCATGGACTTGGCCATTCAGAAGGCTTGCAACTCAGGGGTAGGGTGGGTCTCAGTTAAAGGTAAACCTGATATGAACTTAAAATAGTCAATAAAAAATTCCTGATTCTTTCACACACGTTTCGCTGCCATTAGCCAAATATGGCCAAAGATGGTATAGTTTTACACAAGAAATGGCATGCGCTTCGGCAATCTTCGCGTTTTCGAGTTGGCACGAACATCGCGCCTCAGAGTAGCATTCCACTGAGACAAAGCTTCTTAGTTTTGTAAACCCATTATTGCGCGTTTGTATGGAAGTTTTATCTCTGTCGGGTTACTTACTTCAGTCGCATATTGCCATTTGACACAGAAAAGTATTTTTGTTTTAAATACATTATTTTAAATCAAGTCTTATATACACTAGAAAATTGGACAGTGATCCCCAAACTAGATCAGAGTTGCCCATTTTTATTAAATTCAAACAATAATAGTACCCAGTGATTATTAATAATGATGAAAACATATGTGTTTAAGTTATGGATTGAATAGTTTAAGTAAGAGAAAGATTAAAATAATAAAGCAGAGCTATCGTTGCAAAGCGTGTATTCCAAAGCAAAGAGAAGACAGACTAAATACAACGTGTAACGTTAAATGCGCAAAACCTCAGACACCCCAACTGATTTTTAATTCAATTGACCTATTTCACAGAGAAAATAAGACATTAAAAAATTTGTAAAGGTTTTATGTGCTGTTTTAGTTTTACTGGCCATTCTGATCGTTTCTTGCGTCTGCGATGACGCTTTATCGAGGGAGGAGTCGTCACCGGGCCGCTGCGCCGCGCTGACATTGGGTTGCTTGACCTATTAATAAATAGACACGGCAACGTTTTTAATGAAGATTTTTTGGTAAATTGACCTAAAAAAAAGTGGTTCAATTACGTCTATTCTGATCAAACTATTTTCAGGTTTTGCGCATTTAACGTTACACGTTGTATAAAATTGATTTTGTAAATTAGGTAGAACGTCGTGTTCGTCATGACAGAAGGTTGCGTTCAAATTTCTTAATCATCCCTTGAACGCAAGCCCATGTCTTTCAGGATCTGGTATTGCTTCGCCTTTGTCATGGCTTTGGTGAAGTACTCGGTGATCATCGACTTCATGCTTATGTACTCGACAGTGATATGTATCACCAGTTTACTCTCTGTCCCATACACAATAGTGACGTACGTCTATATGCTTGCTCCTGACATGATAAGCAGAGAGTTTGCTTGGGGAATGAGTGTCCTATATGTGTGTTTAGAGATTATCTCTTGGTCTGGCCTAGAATTTATTCTTTTAATTTCATTGGATCCACGTTTAATATTTTGTAGGTTCAAATCACAACGGCATACTTGGTTATTGGGCTCAAAAGGCAGCGGACAAAGGCATGATAGGCATGGCTTTTACAAACACGTCACCTCTCCTTGCACCCCCCAGGAGTAAAAAGGTCAGTCGCATAGAATACAAACATGGAAGCTTTCGTGTTCCTCTATCTCCCTATTTAGTACTGAGAATTTAGCCGATTTCTGAGTTTGGTGCTCTTTTCACACGTTCGGGCTGCTGGCTGTATATTTGTTGTCACATTTATTCAAATACTACTGCCCTGTAGGGCCGGGCTAGAATGCGTGAAAAGGGCCCAATTAGTAAGATTTTGTCAGTTTGATTAGTAAAATTATATGAGACCCTTTTGGTGCAACATGTTTTGCATGGAAAGACCAATTAAATATATTGAATTACATTTTTACTGCAATGTCTGTGGGACTACTATGTGAGGGACTGACGTGTTTTTTCTTTGTTTCCAGGCGGCACTGGGCACTAATCCTCTGTCAGTAGTTGCACCTGGTACACAGAATGAAATCTTCTACCTCGACATGGCTACTACTGCTGTTGCTTTTGGAAAGGTAACAGCTACAGACCTGCTTGGTTAAAAGGTTATTAGTAATAGAAACATTTACGCCTTTTGTATTCTTTGGCCTATGGTAAAATATATCGTCGCAAGCGATTTCAAGACGAGAACATTATCAAAATACTATAAATCCGTTCATTTCATAATATTGGTCACACTGTTACTTAATTCTCATTGGTTGATAGTTTAGTACTGTGTGAACGCCGTGAGGTGGCGCTTGAATTTTCCGCTATTTTCTACACGTGGACACAGTCGATCATCTATATTTGGATAAGGTCATATTTGGATTCCGATAAAAAACCGTTAATTTAAAAATGTATTATTAAACAGTCCATAATCACTACTTCACTTTAAGCAACGTTTATGAGCAAGGGGATCTATAGAGTATATCTATAGCCATTCAAGCTGGAATATTCCTAAAAAAATACTAGTAGGTGTTCCTTGCTAGATTTGCCTATTAATACGTTTAAGGCTGGTTTTCCACGAGAGATGTGCGAGGTAGATGGGTGGTGCGAGGACGCGTAGCGAGGCTGTGAAACGTCAATTCAGTTTAATTTAATTTTAATTTATTGCGGACATAATCAACTCACTTAAATGTTTTATTATTGAGTTGTATTGCAATAATTGGTTAGCTAGTGACCTCGACAATGGATAAATTGTCGTTGCATATTATTGATGCAGCAACCGGCAGCAAGTTCGTCAGACTCCCTTAAATGTCACTGGTTGCGGTAGCGTCGGGGGTCGGGCTACCTCCTTCTCTCAAATATGGCGAAGGGGGTAGTGGGAAAAGGCTAGTCTGATTGTTTTTTTTTGTATAAGTAGGTACCTACATCTTTTTGAGGCTGTACAAGTATATAAACTGGTTAAAAAAGGTTATACCAAGCGCAGTAAATGAGTTATGAACCTGATGAAGCCGGTGAAAGGGAGCTCGTAGTTTGTCCTTATTTCTAGTCTTAACATTGTGAACATCAATATTTTTAGTATATAAGTGTATATTTCGCCTAATATATAAGATGTTGGCTAAGATGATGTTGGATGAGATGTGATGCAACCGTGAGAATACCAATGTCTTTAAAAAATCTCGTAGAGAAACTGTGGCACCTAGCTGGTAAATTGCTCGAACAGCTCGTTTTGGAAGGACAAATATATTTTGAATATCTGTGGCTTTGCCCCACAGTAGAATACCATAGAACGAGCGATGTGCACTCGGCCCCATGATCCTAGTGTTTCAACCCTAAGGCCTCGTTTACGGAGACGCGTGGCTTCGCGCGTCGCGTGCAGTGTGGCGTCTAGCGTTGCCTTGGACGATTTTTGCGTTCACAAAGAGACGGCGCGTGCAGCGGTCCGCGTCTTCACACGCACAAAAACAAACATATGATTAAGTACGAATTCGTTCATGGTGCCGAGGGTCATGGCGCGTCGCGTGAAGTGTAGCTGCGGACGCGGCGGGCTACGCGGCGGCGGACGCGGCTAACCCTGCGGGGGGTAGTTGCATATTCTCCAAATTGTTCCCGTTCGCCTAATGTAAATCTAGGTGCTGCTCTAACGGTAAATAACAAACTTTTTAAGTAATTATTGTCTTCGAGCAATAATAAGTCTAAATCATCTATATTTACACACACGTTTGTTCGTTGTTACTATTCGAACAAGACTGCCCAGGACACAAGAAAGCTGGCGCTGCGCACGACGCTGCGATCGACGCCGCGTACGACGCTGCGACCGACGCCGCGTACGACGCTGCGACCGACGCCGCGTGCGGCGCTGCGACCGACGCCCCGTGCGACGCGGCGTCGTCATCCGCAAATAATGCTACATTTCAAACAAACGCATGTAAAAACGCCTCTCCGTAAACGCTCTCATACAACGCCGTAAGTTTGAATTTAGTGCGGGTCGCGCCTCCGCACGCGACGCTCGAAGCCACGCGTCTCCAGAAACGAGGCCTTAGCGGCTCTTCTCAAACAAATTTAGTTGTGTTTATCCTTTTAAAGGTGCTGATTCTCTTGTTCACAAACTAAACTAAATTTAAGTTCAGTGTATATTTTTCTTTCTATTTAATTAAGAAAAGGACACAAGATAAATATTAGTTTAGTCCCGTCAAATTAAGATACTCGATATACAAGTTTAGACTTGATTAAGAAATTGGCTACTAAAACACGTCAATTTACGTCAGGCGCTGACTGATTTGACAGGATTAAACTAATATTTATCTTCTGTCCTTTTCTTAATGAAATAGAAAGATGCGCTGGACTTAAGTTTAGTTTAGTTTGTGAATAACAGAATCAGCACCAATGTGTTATTTTCCAGATTGAGATGAAGCGTCAAGCAGGGGAGCCATTGCCGCACGGCTGGGCGCAAGGTCCCGATGGAAAAGAAACTTTAGATGCTGAACTAGTGGGTTTCGATCACCATACTACTTAATTGATCTAAAATTATGAATCCGCCTGGCATAGTGAATGAGGCATATTCATCAAATGAGCTTAGTGGCTGTTCATTTATTACGTAAGACAATTTGATGGGGAGGGCATTCAAACTAGTCTTATTTTTTCTTACGTGGGAGTGGTAGGGGTCTAAATTGTTCTTAGGTACGTAAGATCTTAAGAGTAAGCAAAAAGTCGTTTTGATTTTTTTTTCTTTGCAATATGGTACATACTGATATCTACCATAATTGCAAAGAAAATAAAATCCTCAATCGACCTTTTATAAAGCTGGTGGCTATCCCATGTAATCCATGTAGTAGAAATCGTAGAAATGTAGTACAAATCCAGACTCCGCGCTATTACTGGGATATTCGTGATGGAATAACCCAATAACACTTAGCCCGACCTGGGAATCACCAGGACCTCATGCTTAGCAGTAGCGCTTGTAACCACTAGACCAACAAATCAGATAATCGCAAATAGTCAATTGAAAATATACACCTTTCTTTATCTTCCATGATACCAATATCTCTCTCATTTCTATAATTCCATCCCCTTTCTAGGCAGTCAAAACTCGTTGTCTGATGCCACTGGGTGGCGGTGAGCTGACGTCAGGACACAAAGGGTTTGGGCTAGCGGCTATGGTGGAGCTGTTCTGTGGAATATTAGCAGGTTAGCACAAATCAAGCTAAAGAAACTGTATGTATAGAACAGCCGGTCGATTCAGTAACAATCTCACCGTGATATCATAAGTGAAGTGTTAATCTCTAATGACCGCTCACTTCCCGCTCACTTCACCTAAGTTCTCACGGTGAGATTTTTACAGAATAGCACTGCAGTACGATAAAAAAATCGTACAGAAACAAAGTGCACAGGGACTGTCATTTATCAAGCTAAAGTAGCAGTGGGCTGTCTGATTCTGCTGAAAAGGGATGTTGGCTTGGTTAAGGCAAAGGGATCCTGTAGTGGAGACCGTGACACAAAGGCCGTAATCTGCCGCTGCGGTGCGTGGCGCTGGCGCTCCGCGCGCCATGCCGCCGCGTATTGTATAGGGGTGCGGGCGGGGCGAGGGGTGCGAATCGCTCGCGTTGGTCTGTAGTGGCGCCGTCTTAATTAGGCAGTTATCACATCTCCGCCGCAAAACCACAGCAGCGAAACCGCAGTAGTTCCGCCATTGCTTGTCCGTTGTTCTACAAGCGAAACGGAATCGAAACTGCCTGTTCTAACGCACAGATTTGATTATGATTCTATCTCATTTCTGCGTGATTTCCCCGATCTGCTCGCAAGTCAGTTAACTACACCTCCGCGCTCAGCCCGCTATTTTGTTGCGGTGCCGAGTTTGTTTTGCACGTACAGACGCCAGCACATCAAGCTACTACAATCTGTCAGATTTCTTTAATAGATTTTCAACTTTAGCGCTAGAGCATAAGGTTCAAAGTTGATTGGGAAAATCTGACAGTTTCGGGTAGCTTGATGTGCTGGCGTCTGTACATATCTGTGGCAGTCGACATATTATAAAGCAGAACTAATTTTTTGTAACATAGATGTTGTATTTATGGAAAAAAACTAATCTAATAGGTCTGTATTTAGTAAGTTGAAAATGACTACATTTTGCTACGATTGCTACAATTCAACTGACTCTTATGATGTTCCGCTACTCGAATTACGACATAATGTATTAATGTTTCTTAGCGAAATTCGTTTAGCGGTTTCTCATAATTATTTTCGCGGCTGAGATGTGCTAGGAGGCCCTTAAGATGACCTTGGCAATTGATGGCATCAAGCAATTTAATTGCAGGGACGAAACTTAACAACAGTAAGCCAAAAAATGCTTGAACCTTTTAAAACTCATCATTGACACATATTGCTCAGGTTCTTGCTACGCCCATCACATACGAACCTGGACACACGATGGAGCTGACGTGCCGGCCAACCTGGGCCAATGCTATGTTGCCGTGAACCCCGACAACTTCGCCCCTGGTTTCGAAGACCGCGTCACCGACTGCATACTGCAT